>VXBC01001865.1:0-89317 GCA_013399945.1 Ploceus nigricollis | reverse complement strand
TGCGCTCGCCGCGGGGGCTTCTCGCCGAGATGCTCGGAGTTCGCGTTAGCGACCCAAAACTCTCCTCCTGACCGGGGAAGCGGAGGGAAGGCGGTGGATAGGAGACCTCCCCGGCCTCCCGGCAACTCTAACTCCGCTGGAAGAATTCCACGGGAGGAAGCCCGGAGGCAAACGAGCGCTTCCCCACTCTCAGCCGCCTCTCCACTTAGTGCGAGAGCACGGTGCGGCGGACGGATGGAGCCAAGCAGGAGATCCCCCGTCGGGGGAGGTCTTTTTGCATTTTAAGTGGAAAACGAGGACCTCCCGAGGGGTTTGCAGTGAGACGGCTACAAAAGCACATCTCAAAACCGCACTCGCGTCCCTTGACACCCCCGCAGCCGTCCCCGGCGACACCGCCACTCGGCCAGCCCGGCCATGCGGTCCCCGACACTCCCGCAGCAGAAGCTGCCTTCCCTTCCCCTGCTCACAGCACCACCGCCACGGCGGGGGCGAGAGCAACGAGCAGAAAGATGCTTTTGAAGGAATGTTCCCCAGCCCTCTGCAAATCTGGATGGAAATAAAAAATAGCGTGGCACCCCAAACGGGAAACTTAGGGACCACAAGAAGTCATATTGACCCTTGAAAGCTCTGAGCTGTATGAAATTGGTTTTAAAAGGAAGTTATGCTATTTGAAATGTGTTTTCTTTGCATTTAAATGAAAGAGAAAGAGCCTGGTACTC
Organism: Ploceus nigricollis; assembly: GCA_013399945.1. Classification (NCBI taxonomy): domain Eukaryota; kingdom Metazoa; phylum Chordata; class Aves; order Passeriformes; family Ploceidae; genus Ploceus; species Ploceus nigricollis. The sequence continues at coordinate 88,598 of VXBC01001865.1, read as the reverse complement.
AACCAAAATGGCATATTAATTCAGTAAAAACCAATCAAATTAGTACATAGAGGAAATTAGTAATTCTTCCTTTTTTTGGCTTTTGCATGACAATATTTCACAAATGTCACTGGGGTTTCCAGAATGCAACCACTCACTGTGGTGTGAGGGATATATCAAACTACAAAACAACTTCTAGAAAAGAAAATGCTTACAAAAGGATAAGCACCAAAAATTACTTTTACCCAAGGCATCATAAGAAATTAGAGAAAAAAAAAATTAAATACTGCTGAAATGAAAACAATCTTTAGAGGGAATAGGTTAGTATGACCATTCTTGAAATTATAGCAGTAATTTCAAAGGTACAGACTCAGATTACTGACAAAACAGAAAATTGTGAGATGTTAAGTGTTTAGATTGTCTTCTACAAAATCATTAACACCTGCAAGTGGACATGGATTAATTTAAGGAGAAATTGCAGATGTGTGATAGGCCCTGTCAAGGCCAAAGATGTGACCTTGGAACCTAACTGGGGGCACTCAGGCTTTGTAAAATTGTGTGCTAAAGGAGGGGTCCTTAGGACAGTTCCAAAAGTGCACATTTATCTTTTCTCAGGGCAAGGATGATGAAGGAATGAAGAATGTTTCTTAAATTTAGGTTTTTTATTTATTTTCTAATAAGAGTGTGCATTATGTTCTTAGATGACAGAAACCCCTAGATAAAGTTTCAATCACATGGAGATGACAAACTCACTCTTCAAAAGAATGATTGAATTACACATCTAGTAAAAAATTGCTGCCTTTAAAGTACAGCTGGGGTACTGAAGCCCAACTAGTGCTTCCCAGAGCATGCATTGTATAAGCATTTGTACAAAAGATCACAAAATACTTTGAAGTACTCCAGCACGTCTCAGTTTGGTAAGGGTGGTGCTGACGACATTTTAGGAGTCTGTACACAGCATGGGATGTTGTAGTACAGGGAGGGATGATGGACTATCCTACACAGCATGCTGTGCTGCACAGCCACAGAAATAGGGTCTCCCAGCTAGCCTGGATGCAGATGCCATGAGGGAAGCAGAGCTGGAGATAGGTGTGCACTGCAGAGGCTGTCAGAGGAACAGCTGCACAACCCCCCCATACAACCCTGCCCCCTGCATGTCCAACCCCCTGCTCCTCTGTCTCTCCAGTGCACACAAACTTGTGGTTGACTGGGATCTTCCCAATCATTCTGCCAAAAGCCAAAGCAGGAAGACCATCTAGTGCCTTGGACACACTGCAATATGTCAGGCAAGACAAGCCAGAGTTTTGTTGTGGTGGGTCTGGTAGAAGTGGTAACACTCAGGGGAAACAGCTGTGCTATTTCTGGTGAGCTGCAGCAGCCGTGAAGGGTGGGTGGACAGTTCCACCCAGCCCAGCATGGGAGCCCTGTGCTGGCAGAGCCGGTGGCCAAGGCATCCCTATTCCATGGCTGTGGAGCTAGCACAAGATTGCTCCTGAGCTTTACTTTGCCTGTGTGGAGAAAATTGGCATTTTGGAGGAGAATTGGAATGGAAACAATACTTGAATTCTTGAAATCTCCTATGGGACTATATGATTTTGTCTGTGCAGAGCTCAAGGGTCAGTCTGCTGCTTTTCTGCAGCTCTGAAGTCTGTACATCCCAAATCCTTGTGACTTTCTACCAAAACCTGGGGGCGATGTTATCCTGTCTTCCAGCAATACACCACACTCAGCAGCACTGCTCACCCCTTCATGATGGCAACATTTAGACTAGTAGAAGTGCAGGAATAGCAGTCCTATTGCTTTCCAATTTCCAGCAAATATTTTTCCATTAAAATAAATCATCCAAACAGTTTTACAGAGCTGCACACTTGATCTACAAATACTGTGACAAAACCAACCTTTTTCAACTTGCTGCTATTTATAATCCCAAGAACAATACTCATGTAATAAAACTTTCCTAGTAGAAGAGGCACTTTGTGGGTAGGGCTGCACAATTCCCAAAACTTCACATTAAGAGATTTTGGCAACTTCACCAGAAATTTTTTGCATCATTAGGAGACCAAACATATGAAGAAAACACAGCCTAAATCATTCTAAATCTTGGCCTATAAGTAATGCTGCTGGCAGGAGCACAGGGAGACATCAGGTTACCACCTTCTCTGAACTGAACCTCCTCTTCTGGAGGAAGGCAGTCACCTAACCAAGGCCAGAGAGATTCAGCAAGAGTTTTTCTTTTTAAAAACTCTTACTACCATTACTATCAGCTTGTCCATTGCTCCCTCAAACCATTGCATGACACAATTCATATACTGAAGTACTGATTAAAAAGTCGTAGAATCATAGAATGGTCTATGTTAAAGATTGGCTAGTTCCAACTTCCCTGCCATGGGCAGGCACACCTTCCACTAGACCAGTTTTCTCAAAGCCCCATCCAACCCAGCCTTGAACACATCCAAGGATGGAATATCCACAGCTTCTCTGGGCAAGATCTTACAGTGCCTCACCAACCTCACAGGGAAGATTTTTTTCCTAATACTTAAAACATACTCTTCCAGATTGAAGCCATTCTCCCTTGTTCTGTCACTATGTATCCTTGTAAGAGGTCTCTCTTCTTCTTCCTTGTAGGCTCCCTTGAGGTACTGGAAGGCCAAAATTAGGTTCTCCCTAAGATGTCTCTTCTCTAGGCTGAACAATCCCAATTCTCTCAGCTTTTTTCTCATAGGAGAGGTTCTCCCTCCCTTAAATTGGCTTGGTGGCCTGCTCTGGATTAACTCAAACAGATTGATGTCCTTTTTGTGCTGAGGACCCCAGAGCTGGATGCAGCTCTCCAGGTGGGGTCTCACCAGAGCAGATAGAAGGAAGGAATCCCCTCCCTCACCCTGCTGGCCACACTGCTTCTGAGGCAGCCCAGGATACAACTGGATTTCTGGGCTGTAAGTGCACATTGCTGGGTCATATCCAGCCTCTCACCCACCAGCACCCCCAAGTCCTTCTCGGCAGGACAGGTCCCAGTCTGTTCATCCCCCAGACTGTGTTGATACCTGGTGCTGCCTCGAGCCAGATAGAGCATCCTGCACTTGGAATTGTTAAAGCACATGAGATTCCCCTGAGCCCACTTAAACTTGCCCAGATCCCTCTGGATGGACTCCTGTTTTTCAAGTGTGTGCTTCTCTACTGTTTCTTAATGAGTCAATTAATTATGAAGATTTGGCCTGATCATGGATAGTGACCTATCACCTGGTTTATCCCTGCTGGTGTATCCTGGCATTGAGGTGTCCTTGCTAGAGAGCAGCCCAGCAAGAGGTGTGTGTCCTGTCCATTTGCAGGCAGCAGGATTTCTCAAAGGCATAAAAAGGTTTGGTTTCAGCCTATTTCTAATGTACCCTGTACTATGTGGCAGGCCTTGAGTTAGTTGCCTACTGGCTTTTCTCTTTAGCTTCCATGCAGGAAATTCATGAATATTGAACATTGATTTTATGCTAATAATTAATGCAAAGTCTTACATAAATTTTCTGTAAAATAGATAGCCAATAGCTACATCATCTTTCTAATAGAGGGCAACAAGAATTCTGCTCTCACCTGTGAAATGTAAATTAATCACCTTTTATTTACCTTTTTAACATAATGATTTTTATCATTGGAATGACCTCCATGAATCCAGGTTTTGACATCAATGCAATGCAAAAGGGTGAGAGAAGCATCTTGCAGATCCAGCTGGAAGCTTTTTACAGTGGGGTAATGCCTATGCAGAATAAAACCAGCTTCACTGACAATCCAGTTTGTGTTTGATGTGGATAGGGAACAGAGAGCAGGAAAGGTTTTGGGTTGAACTGGATGTTGTCTTTGGAATGCTGAGCCAGCAGGATGGGTTCCTAGGGAACATTACTGCCAGCACAGGCAGAAGGAGTTAGAAAACTTTTCTGTCTTGATCCAAGTCCATTGCTTCAAGAAGAGCAAGGGGGACACATTTCACCCATTTTGGGATTGATGCTTCTGTCAGCATCAAACACTTCCTCAGGCATACATGATAACCTGGATGCTCTTAAACATGTTTTAAAGTATATCTCTTGAAGAAAAAACTTCAAATTTTGTTTGTTGCCTTGACCTCCTTAACTAAGGTGAGAGGACAAAGCACCACGCTTAGTTTATTAATGTTGATTAAAGATGCACTGGGGAGAATAGCAGTATTGCCATGTAAATGTAGCAGAAGTTGTGTATTGGTTTTTAAAGCTTTATTCCCATCTTGGTCTTCCCCTGCTTCATTTCCCAAATACTCGAAAATTGTTTTTACATTTTAAAGTGGAAAATGCCTACAATTTAAGTGATCACTGTAAACAGAGTAATTGTGTGAAGGTTTTTAGAAATTTTTAATTCTCATTCTGTGCATTTTTCTTTTCTTTTGCAGGGAGTAATAGAAAAGAAGAGACAGTTGGTTTTGCTTTCAGATAGGTATACTAAGGAGATGCAAATTCTTCTTATGAGTGATATGCATTAATCACCAGAGCTGAAAGCAAAGTTTGAGACCAGTGAGTACAGAGGTGAACCATTTCTACCTTTCTTTCTTGATGCAGCCTGACTTTGGCTCAGGTTAGGATAGTTTTGGAGCTCTGCTGTGCTACCTACAATCTACATTTTAAAAGTTCTGTTAATCTCAAACCAGTATAAATAAAGACTAGTTTGCTTTCAGCTATTCTTATGATGAGTTTGGACTCATGTCTGTTGATGTTTTAAATAACTTGCCTGAGGAGACAAAAATAAAATCATGGTTAGAAAAAGAATATTTCTCCAGCCCTGTGCTCAGGGCAAAAGCAGACTGATTTAGCTTTCTTTTCCTCATCAGCAGGCTGGTTTCTGCAGACATTGCCAAATTTCCAAATACCTTAACTCAAGTTCATAAAAACTTCTTACTTATGTTGGGAGAGAAAACTGGAGGGCAAGAGTTTTATTAGACCAGTTGGAAAAGCCAGAAGGCTTTACAGCAAACAGTTTTCTCGTTTCCCTTGGTTGTGGTTGTTGTCTTTTCCCCTCTTTTACGAGCACCTCTGCAAAAGGAGGCACTTAGGTGCAGTGTAATCCTGGGCACTGATCCATAGGAAGTTCCGCAAGGGGATACCTCAGCAATGGCATTTCTACATAGGTCTCCTCAGGTGTGGGGAAGAATTAATTCTCTTTCATTTGAATTTAAACTAATTTCAGGTTTTTTACTTTTCACTGAGTGTACCTGCTCTGGTGCTGATGTTCTGTGAGGAGGAATAGCTTTTAACATATGTACTTTTAAGGATAAGTCCCATTTTAAAATGGTTGCTTATGCTTCATATATATCTTCGTTAAGTACAATTCTAGCTGTCTCTCCATCTATCTGTCACACAGGACCTAGACAGTCTAAATGTTTTTTGGCATTAGATATTAGACATACAGATACAGATATATAATACTTACATATTAGGAAAATATTCTTTACTGTGAGAATGCCGAAGCACTGGAACAGGTTGTTCAGAGGGTGGATGCCCCATCACTGGAACTGTTCAAGGCCAGGTTGGATGGGGCTTTGGTCCAGTGGCAGGTGTCCCTGGCCATGACAGGGGGGTTGAAACTAGATGATCTTTAAGATCCCTTCCAACCCAAACCATTCTATGGATCTACGATCTTTACTGTTTTCTCCTCAGCTCCTATCAACATCTGGGAGCACCCTCACTAAGGTAAAACCAGGAAGCTAAGTGCATTTTACATTTCCAGAACTCATTAAAAATTTTTATCTGAGTAATGCACTTCCCAGGCAACAATTAACTTTCTGAGACCACCTAAGCCAAACCCTGACTTATGGACGGGATCACCTTTTTCCTGTATCAGACCTGAGAGGTGTCTACTGGCCTTCCAATTATGATGTCTATCAGTGCAATTTTTTTTCTTTTCTCCTTTCTCCTTCTCCCTTTGGTTAGAATCAACTCTGATCCATCATCATTCTTGCTGTTAGAAAGCTGTGTTAGGTGGCTGATCTTGGAAGCAGCAGTTTAGGCCCATGACTGCTGTTATGCACCTTATCAATTTATTTGACTGCGTGGAAGCCAACACGGCTGCTTTTGGAGGGGAGGAAGGCACTTCCTGGCCCCTACCTCTCACTGCCTTGTTTTCTGTCTTGATCTCGTTCAGAAAGCAGGTGGTGGATATAGGTTTTCAGCCTGTGTGATTTTTGTAAGAAAATGAAGAGCATCCCTCCTGTGCAGCCTTCACAAAGATCAATATGCATCCAGTATTCTAAATCTAGATGAACAATCTCTACTTTTTGCCCTAATTGGACAGATGGATTCAGAGAGCATAACTGACCTCTGGGTTTAGTTTCCCCCTCTTGTGTATAATGTTAAAATTAGCAGAACAAACACAAAACAGAAGGACAGCAGGAGGAGGAACTTGGTGCCTTTGGGGGCATGTGTTGTTCTGCAGAAAGGGAGAGCATCCCCGTGCTCTACCCTCTGTGCAAACAGCCTGCATAGCCAGTCAAGCCTATAAATGCATACAAAAACACAAAAAGATGCACACAAAAACGCAGTAAGAGGGTGCCAAAATCTCTGCCTCTTCTGGACAACCACAGAAACATCTGTCTTTCCCACAAATTAAGATTAGCTCGCAGTTACTCCATCTAAGGAAAATGTCTCCAGAATTTTTCGACACAGCAAAATATTGAACCCAAACCTGTTTTCACTGAAGTCAGTGGTAAATTCCTAATGCAAACAGGAGAAGTAACCATTCTTTTGAGAAGGAGGATGTTTTTTGGTGGGAAAAAAATACCCATCTCTAAAACTTTTAAGCATTTTGATGAGCTTTTTTTACTTTGAACTGATGCAATACATTTTGTTCCTGCATATATAACACTCCCATCCCCACCCCCAGGCACTTACAAACACACAAGATGACTTGTGAGTTAAAGCAAAGAAAATTCTGTTGAAATGTAGAGTTTATAAATAAATGTGTGCATATAAAGTGTACACTGGTTGAGGGATGAGATTCTTGCCTGCTGATTCAACGGTGAGTTTAATGTAAGACTTCCAAGAGATGATGTTCAACATGGCCATCATGAAAGTGTCTGGACCTTTCTCCTGAATTTGTTGAGTTGCGTGTCATGGTCATGGATGTTTTCGTCAAGTTTACAACCTAGAATGACAAGCACTCTTACTATGAAAGTGAAAGGAATACAACAAAAAGCAATGAAATTAAAATCCCTAAAATTAACAAATGATATCACCTATTGACATTGGATCAATAACGTCCAAGGATACAACAGCCTTGAAGAAGGAATAAAAAAATGCAGGACCAGAAGATCAAACGTAAAAAAAATGAAGCCACAGGTATATGATAGAAAAAGTAGCCTGAAAGCTGTGATACTGAAAGAGACTGACCCTTGGTATTAACCCTTGGTAAAAAATCTACTGAGCAGGAACTTCCAGTGTGAAACAACAAGACAAAGTAGAACTGGCTCTGCCACCAGGGAAGAAGACAAGCATTGCTGGGCTGTGTCCCCTCTGCCAGGATTCACACACTGAAAAGGCAGTTTGATGCTCAGTTTGGTTATTTAAGAGTTACATCAATAGAATTATTCGTACATTTGTGTTCTTATTCTTTTATAAAACAGCTATATTGAGGATACAGTTACCAATACATATTATTTTACAAATCACTGACATTTTTTCAAAGAAACTATGCAAGTTCTGCAGAAAAACAGTAGGTATGATGGACAGATTTCTAGAGTTTTTGAGACAGTTGAACTCCAGACTACTGCAGATTTTTCTTCTAAACATCAGGAGAAAAGCAGTAGTGCCAATCTGATGCTCCTGTATGGGCACTACAGTACAGATTTACAGCTGCCTGACATTCCTAGGCACACACTTTTTCAAATTAGGGCTCACTTCACCAAAGTTGGAGTATTCCAAACATAACTAAACAAATCTTTGCTTGGAGCAGACAATACGAATCCAAAGCATGAATACATGCTATTTCAATTTTTGGTGATGACAGCTTTGTTACTATACCCAGGAGACTGTAGCCTGAAACTCAGACTTATATAAGTGACCTTTGGACGTGTGGCTCTACCAGCTGAACTCAATAACCACAGAATATTTGTGGGGACTTCTAGGAGGAGCTGTAGTCAACACTTTCTGCAGGTGATACCAGTTTGGGGTCCTTTCTTGATTTATAAGCAATGTAAAAAACCTTGTAAACAGAAAATTCTTCCCCAGTCCATGATCTCTTTATGACACAGCATTTTGAAGACAAATGATGTTTTCATACACTACTCTATCAGGAAAAGAAACTTTTTTCTTTTTCTTCTTCTTTTCCCCCTTTTTTTTCAATCAGCAGGAGAAAAATATCACCATAGTGAGATCAACATTTTCTTCTGGCAGCATAACACTCTGAAGGTCACATATCTGGACCCATAATGGTTCTGCTTTAGAAACAGAGCTCCTCAAGGAAAAAGTGAATTCAGCATCTTTCCCAGACTCTCTGGAAGCTGGAGAAGGCGGTAACAGTACACATCCAGCTGTGGTCACAACCTCAGAAGGCTCATTTGATACCAATGCTGTTGTTGACCTCTTCTTTCCAACCTAGATACACAATGTGTCATTTTCAGTAAGTAGTGGCATTTCACAGACTTTAAATCATAATGACTTAGTTTTTTGTTTAGTTTCATTCATCTCTCTATTCTTACAAGCCTGACATTGCAATAGCCAAAATCCCAGTTTTCAATTAAATAAAAGGTCTACATGTGATGAATTTTAGTGTGTGGGTGCTGTGCTGCAATTTCATAGTGCTAAGTATAGACCAGAGTCTGACTCCTCAGCATTTTCAGGAGCATCTGTGTTATTTTAGCACCATACTCTTGTTATCCCTGGTAGGATGTGAGGTTGCAGTCCAAACCCAGACTTCCCTGCAAATTACTAGTTTATTGGCTCACAGCCTCTTGTCAGGGTTTTCTCTGTGAAGTACATCGCTGCCAGCTCAACGGATATCACCTGTTTCTGTATTCGTCCAGAAAACCTGCATCCGGACTAATAATTTAAAGCAAAAGTTCTTGAGGGTTTTCCAGATAACATCTGCAGATCTTGGGCAGATCTTGCACAGTGTGTCACCAAACCTTGCTCTTAAACCTGGTGGAAAAAAAAGCCACCAATAGGGTGATTGGTGTGGAGCTTGTCCAGGTTGTTCTGATCCTCTTTGAGGGAGAAGACAGCCTAAGCAGGAATGCCACAGCATCTCAGGCTTCAGACTCTACTGCTAGGCTGTTGCCTGAGTTTCAAGCTGACACTTTGGGTTTGTTCATTTGCCTTGTTGGTTTGTTGGATTTTTTAAATAAATGATTTCCCCAACACTACCTCAGAAGCAGCACAGTTCAGAGGTGCAGTTGTCACATACTTGTTCTCATCCAAGATGACACAGCAGTCCAGACTAGCCCCAGTCCTGTGCCATCCTGTTAAGCCTTCTTCATCCCCTTGCCCACAGCACCTTTCACAGAATAAACACTCAAGTTACCTTGGCACCCATTAAAAGCAAATCAGTACTATTAGTGCTATAATGACTAACAGTCATTAGGCACTATTTAGCACAGTGGGAAGTATTCTGTAATGAGTATCCACGGAAAATTTTGCAACCCTGCATAAGTAGAAAAAACAAAACAAGCAACTCCTAAAAGGAGCTCGTCTTAGAACTGGGTTAAACGATTTTTTAAACAATTTGCATTCTCCTTTCTCATTTTGATTTACAAACCCCATAGGTCTTTTTTTCTTTATCAGTCAGTAAAGAAAATTTTATCAGACAAATGATTTCCTGGTAAAGCATTTGATAATGTTTTACTTTTTGCCTTCCTTAAATGCTTTTGGTCTGATTTTGTTAAGAACCTCATCAAAAGATCCTCTGTGTACCTACATGTCAAAACCTAATGAGGAAAGACACAGCACTTATCTGAGGAACCTCCTCCCTTCTCCCTCTAGAAACAATTTCTGAAGGCCAGCCCAAATCTGTGTCTCAAAAAAAAATTAAAAAAAAAAGTTCAGTTGCCTGATGAAAATATTCAAGGTGTCCTTAGCATCAAAGAGCAGCAAGTCAGATTTGCATCGGATTTCACTACCTCTTCCATACCAGCGATAGTATTTTGTACACACCTTTCAAATTATATCAGTCTTGAAGAGTCATGTCCTTGCATTCCTTTGGGGATTGGAATTGTTGCATACAAGCAGAGAACACAGCTTGGGGCAGAGTTCTTTTTAGAAACATCCCAACAGAATGGAACAGGAGTATTGGAGATATGATTTTGGTGCAAAGGAATCATGTTGAAAAGCACAAATGAACAAACTTGCATAGGGAACACCTCATATTTCAACAGCAACTTCCTGGCAGAAGAGATGAGGCATAAAAGTAATGATTCATAAAAAGTAATTAAAATACAACACCCTCTGACTTTGCAACCTCAAGGACGTTATCAAGGCTAAAATATTTATGCCTTCTTGAAATTTTGAATATGATTTAATAAAATATCTGACTTGTTAAGTGTTTAAGCTTTTGAGACTGACATACATTTGTCTCATAACGACTCATGCATAGCCAAACTGAATTATCCTGTATATCTCAATTTCTTTATATTGCTACGATGCCACTACTTTGGTTTTAATCATTTTGCAAACCTTCCTAATGCATCCTGCTTCTCCTCCAGCCCTCCTTGCATTTTTACTCCAAATGCAGCCCTCCCAGAAAACAAGAAAATAACTGGCAAGTCAATAAAAGTTCAGGGAATTGACCACTTCCTTAGAGTCATAGCCAAAATGACTCCACCAAACTACTGAATTCTCAGGAATCAAATGAAACACAACATGCAGAACAGCTTCTGTTTTTCCCCTCCCAAAGCCGTAAAACAACAACAGCAAAGATGGTATTTCTGGCTGTAGAGAAGGCCAGCTTCAGAAGACTATTCATAGAAGAGTAATTTCCAAAATTTGAGACATCTGTACAGCCAGCCACCATTTATTGCCCAGAACAATGTTGCATAGTGCTATTCAGTACAACCCTCCAGAGTCACCTCCAGTTTCTCAGACCCACAGTTACATTTGTTTCTGCCCTTCTCTGTAGCACAAGCTATAGAAAGATCCTTTTCTGTCTCTCCTACCTCATCCTGTCCTCTCCTCTCAAATATTTTTCTTACTCTCATTTAGTCTTGTGGTCTTTTTGCAATATTTCTGGGTTTTCAGAACTTTCTAGTCTATGTGCATGGTTTACAAACTATCCCTTTAGCCTTTTTTTTTTTTTTTGGTAGAGCTGTGTTTGCAAATGGATGAATCATAAACCTCATAATTTTCTTTTTTTTTTTTCTGAGAAATAATTTCTACCTAAAGTGCAGAGGAGTTGAAGTTTAACTAGAGTGTTTATGGATATCTTATGTCTGAGGGGAACGAAACTTGAGGTCAAACTTCTATGGTCCTGGCAATGTTCAGACGTAAATTTGGGGCTGGGGGTGGGGAGAGGAGATGACAGGAGGGTTGTCTTGCAAGGAAATGCTTGGCTCACTGGGCACTTGCCTTTCTTCAGGTGCAGCTCCATCATAAAATTAGAACTGCAGGGATTAAATAACAAAAAAATCTCACTCCAGTATCTGCTAGAATAAACGATCTGAATTTTTCTCTTTACTGGGAAGAGTGTGCTAAGATCAAGGCTATAACTGGTTGAGAAGTTCATGGAAGTTTCTGAATTGATTATGTCAAATTGCTTCATCACTGAATGCCTTTGACAGTGAGTGAATAAAATGTTTGTTCCCAGCCTAGAACTACTGACTTACACAGCAATCATGTAGCCAGCCTAACTGACCTTATTTGCGGAAAGTCATCACAGTGGGATGGGCAGAGTCTTAAAAGAGCTGGTTCTGCCTGTACAAGCTGCCCGGCAAAGGCTGGAGCAGAGGAAAAGTTGCCAGTACAAAAGGCAAGACCAGGAGAAGTCATGAAGGGTTGCTTTTTAAAAAAAATTACTTCCTATTTGGGTGAATTGACATAATGTTAAGATCTGATTACACTTATTAGAAAGATTCCTCTGCCCGAACCAAAGTGCAGGTGAGACCATGTGCAAAAGTCAATAGTACGGATTTTATTTAACAGTAAATGTCAGGTGGAGAGAGACAGAGAAATAGAAGAGAGGAGAGGGTGAGAAACAGATTAAGTAGGAAGATAGCCACCACCCCCATGGATCCAGTGGCATTCTGTTGCTCCTCTTCACCCTGCTCCCAGTGGGGGCCCCAGGAAACATGGAGTTCAATGGATTATTATATGTTCAGGTATATGCAGGAATGCCCAAGCACCTCCTCCCCAGCAGGGAGCAGACCTCTGGTGGAAGGCCTCAGGAATGAGTCTGAGGGTCTTTGATGGTTTATGACCCCTTCTAAGACATGAGAGCTGCCTCCTTTACAACTGAGCCAAAACTCCCCAAACACTCCACAACTTTCCTCCTCCCGCTCAGCTAGCAGGAGAGTGTGTACACCTGGCCTTAGCAAACAGGTCTGTGGGCTATGGCCTCCCCCTGCTGCAACCAGACAGAGCTGATGTTCAGGACAGCTGCTGAACTGACTTTCCTTGTGGATACATTCTTCTCCCCCAGCTTTGTTTACTTTTCCTTGGACCTAAAGTAATTGAAAATTAGTGATGCCCTGTTCTTTTGTGTGGCCACTCAGGTGCCCGATTGCCCTTTTCCAGAGATGCCACTGTGGGGCAGATGAACAATAGTGGCTTACTGCTGCAGACATCTCCCCTCCCCTAGAGCTTCAAGCCTTGCAGTCCCTGCTTGGGAATTTACAGACTAGTTTGTAAACTAACAGAAACAATACAAATCAGGGACAAATGGTCTGCTTCTCTTCTCTACTTAAGGTTCTCAGATTATTTTAAATAATGATCTGCTGAAGACATCAAAACTATGGCTGATACATGATAAGAAAGCCTCAACTTGTTTTTGTCATCTTACAAAGACAGTATAAATCTACTTTTTAATAAGCATTTCTGATCCCCCAAACTTCTTCAGCCTAGTTCTCCCTGACAACACAGTGGTTAATCTCCAAGATCGTAGTTATTCTTCATCTAGTTGAAGAAAAGCTGTTGGAGAAGAGAATATTAGGCAATGAGGAATCTCCCTATTTCAGTAATACCATGGCAGAGGAGTTCTTGAAGACAAGATACGAAGGACCTGATTTTGGGGTTTCAGTTTCCTCTGCATTGAGAACATCCATGTCTATGAGAGAGGAGAGGGGAGCGGGGGTGGGTGGGAAGGGAGTAAACATGGTGCAGTTGGCAAGGAATATATGTATCTACCCTCTCCCCAGGTTGCTAGCTGTTGTTCTCCTTTAGAGGGGAGAAGATCCTCTCCTTGTCCCTGCTTACCTTCTTTAGATAAAGGTCCATCCAGCCTGCAGGACTTGGGAGCAGCTGAAGCTGTTGCTGAGTAATTCCCTGTGGGTCTTGGAGTCCTTCCTTCTAAGATGAAAACTTGGCAGCTACAGTGAGCTCCAGCAGCTTTTATGAGTAAAGTTGGGAAGGGAGATTATCATTTATACTGCCTGGATTACGTAGTGTGCCTACTCCTTCCCACCCTTATTATCTCTTCAGACTTCAAACTGTACTGCCAAAGACCAAACATTTTCTGCATAAACATTAAATAAAGGAAAAACACCATTACAACTCAGTCCAGAATTAATCTTGAAGGAGGAAGGAGGGGTGAAATGTGCTGCTAGGGACTTCCAATTTTCTTTGTGCTTATTTCTACTTTTCCCCTTTTACATTTTTAAAATATGGAAGACATATTTTGAAATGTGACAGTGATAAAAAGAAAAAGTTTCAATGATTAATTTTCTTGTGCTAACAAGCATTTCAGTCTAGGTTATTTTTTTCTTAAAAAAAGAAAAATATATTCTATCAGCAGTAGCAAAGAAGTGTTGTGTTCATACAGAGATATGACTATTAAAGAGCAGACACTTATACTGAATATTTCTTCTTAGGATATTCTTGCAAATACAGAGTCATAGAATAGTTTGGATTGAAAGGGCCCTTTGAAAGTTACCTAGTCCAGCTCTCCTGAAATGTGCAGTGACTTCTTGAACTAGATCAGGTTACTCAGAGCCCAGTTCAGCCTGGTCTTGAATGCTTCCAGGGTGGGTCATCCACCACCATTCTGGGCAACCTATGCCAGCATTTCACCACCGTTATTGTAAATAATTTCTTCTTTATATCTAATCTAAACCTACCCACTTTCAGTTTAAAACCATTCCCCCTTGTCCTACCACTACACACCCTCGTAAAAAGTCCTTCTCCAGTTCTCTTAGAGGACTTCTTCAAGTACAGGAAAGCCACAATTAAGTTTCCCTGGACTCTTCTCCGGGCTGAACAAACTCAGCTCTCTCAGACCTCAGAAAAGAGGTGCTCCAGCCATTTTGTGGCCCTCCTCTGTGGCACCATACCCACAAGTGTGATGCATTCCCCTTCCTGAGTACCTTTCTGATATTTGAAATAGAGATAACATGGGATAGGAGAAAACCAAATCACTACAGCTGAGCTCAACACTAGACATTCAATACAGCTAACAGGAAAAGTTGAGAATGAGTTGTATTAAGAGGCAAGTTACAGCATCATTTGTTGCTCTCTGCCTCTAGAAGTTGAAGATTTTGCTACCTTTTCTGGTTATTCCTGGATTTGTGGAGTTCTTTAGTATTATGCAAACACAACTCCCTCTATTATAGAAGGATATCATGTATCAGGATACACAAAGTTAAGTAAATGCTTTGTTATCTGCATTCTTGAGCTACAGAAACCTCTGTAGCATCAGGGGCTCCCTCAGAGACCCCTACAAGGACAAAGACGCCTGGAAGCTGATTGCTTTCAGATATTTATTCTTGCAACCCTTATATTGCAATAGCATCTAGAATGGCTCTGCAGGTGGGCACCTCATCAGAGGATAATTAGTCCTCATTCCACAACAGCTTTGGGTGAGAGCTCTGGACTTAATTGCAAACTGAAAGGGAAAGCTGCGTGGTACCCACTTAAGCACCCCTTTGCACCACAGGTACCATAAGAAAGTCATCAGCTGTTGATATCCAGCAGCAAGGAGATCTCTGCACTTTCCTCTCTCACTGGTGCTCTTGAAATCATCAACAAGGTTCAATCAGAATTAAACAAAAGCCAAGCAAGTCATCTCTTTCAAATATGATACCCAACAACATAGTGCTTGAAACATCCCAAGCCAGTGATCAAGTACAAGTGTATTGGTTCAACATCACTAACAGATCATGTCATTCTCTCCCTCCCCCCACCTTTAGACCCCTTACTCCTTCTTTTTTTCATGGTTTCAAACTATTGATATCCAAAATCTAGCCCACCACTCTGACACCAAACATATTTGCTGACAATACACACACAATGTGTGGGTGGGTGACTTAAGAAAGCTCCTAGGTACAAAGTTAGCTTGGGGATATTGCATACCCTGCTGATTATCAGGACAATTTAAAAGGGTGCAGGGAAAAAGAAAAGAAAGACCTTTAAAAAGCTGTGTGCCCCTGTGATTTTCAGCCCTTTGAAAAAGTAAGAAAGAACAAAAAAGCATCCCTGGTGTGTGGTTAAGATAACTACAAAGGAACTATTCTTAGCAGGTTCCTTCAGTAAAATGAAGGATTTGCATTTTTTGGCCTTCCTAATCTGACAGATATTGACAGATAATTCAGAACAGCCAAAATCTTTGTTCTAAAAACATTGACTCATACATGTTACACCCAGATATTTTCTTGGGTTCTTAATAGATATCAAAGCTTCCTTAAAGTACTTGAAAGTTGCATTTCATACATTTTAGAGTGTATGCATGTAGGGGAGGGAAATGGTAGAGAGAAGGTCCATTAAGAGCAGCTTAGAAAGGAGTATTTATGCCCCCCAATATGGACACTCTAAATACAACCCCTCCCAGCACTTTGTTTCTGCCTAATCAAGTTTGAAAATGAACAGCACCAAGATCCTGAATGTGCAATTAGGGCTTTGCAGGCTGGTCTCTCCAACAGGTACAGGAGCTTGTATATAAACATTCCAGCACTGACCTCCCCACCAGCCCCTGGGGTGGCAGCAGCAGCAGTGGCCACCATACCTGCCAGAACCATCCCTGTGACTTCTGAGAGCTGGCCCTTCATCTCATCCAGAGGTAAAGGGCTCCAGTATCCCACCTCCACAGGATTCAAGGAAGAATTCTTTCATTAGAGAGCATGTGGGGGAGGCACCCGCACACCACAAGCAGGGTTTTATTTCAATAAATCATGAATGAAAGCAAGGCACCCACAACTCTCAGCAGCACTCTTCTCCCTCAGAGTGCCCCAACCACTAACATCAGAGAGCAGCTCAGCAGGCACATGACTCTGAAAATAAAGAGACAATTCCATGAAGGAAATAAAGACATGCACACAAATCAGACACAGAAGAGCAGGGACCGCAGGTTGCAGCAGGGGTTTGGGTAATGCAATGCTGTGCAACTTGCAGAATTTCCAAGTTATCTGGCACTGCTGCCCCAGCCTGATTCTCACCAGCCCCTCACAGTGGAAGCTTTTATGTACTGGCTATCCCACCTTGCAGTCACTACTGGACATACTCAGTAAAGAGGGTATTCATCCCTTTATAAGGTAAACAATCAAACAAGAGGGTAAATATACCATCTCTTCCCAAGAACAATATTCTTCAAGGTGGTATGCATTTTAGTAGATAATCCTCCTAATAGAAAAGCAAACAAGAAGAACAAATGCAATGTAACAAGTATCAAGCATAGACAGAATTTCTGATCTGTCAGGAGTCAGAGGTGAAGTTCTGCTGCCAAAGAGCTCTTTTCATTCCTCAGCTGTGGCATTCACATTCTCTGAACAGAGAGACATAATTCTTTCTCTCAAGGTTTTTTCCTGGAGAAGCACAGAGAGAAGAAGAGAAAACAATTCTTATCTGCGCTTGTTGTTTTGCACATGTGGAATGTTTTAGGAAGATTGTTTACCTGAAGTGATTGCTTGATTGGATTCTGGTGATGATTGTTTGGATTCATGGACCAGTTGGATCCACAGCTGTGTCGGGACTCTCAGCAGAGAGTCATGGGTTTTTCTAGTTACTTAGTAAGTATGATATAGTAAGTATGTAGTATAGTATAGTATCTCTTTAAAATAGTATATTAATGCTATATAGTATAGTTTAATAAAGCAATTGTTCAGCACTTCTGAATCAGTGGAGTCAGATGCCAATCATTTCCCAGGCGTTGGGGTCATCTTGATACTATACTCAGCATGTCAATGGAATCAGTCACTGACAGAGGCAGATATGAGGTATTGCAACAGGGAGAAGATTCTCCTGGGTAAATAGGATTAGGTCACCCTTCTGTGCCTGTTTGCAGTAGTGCAAAGAGTTTGTTAAACATTAAAGCCAGGAAATTTCCAAAGTCAGTTTTAGACAATTCATTGGTAAGAGCTACCGGGCTAAAATGTTGACTTCTGTTCTCGTTTAGACTAGTGTAGTCTGAAACCAAAAATCCCAGGGCATTAGCATCACTAGCTGGGAATGCAAGATCCAGGAGTATTTTCATTAACAATGTGAAGTACAGTACAGGAAGAGAGGGGGCCATCTCACCAGCTGAGCTAAAATTCTTTGGAGTTGTTCAGAGAAGTTTCAATCATTCACATAAAGGCAAAGGCAACAGCTGTGCTTTTAAAGATGGATTCTGAAAAAAAAACCCAACTACTAGAAAAGTGCACTCTTTAAAAGACCTTTATTTTGGTTGCATGGTTACAACTGAGCTTACAGTTAGATTCTTCCCAAATAATATTTCATAGCTCACCATGTATACAGTGTATTCTTTATCAGTCTGGTATGGAAGAACTTTATAAAATACAGATTAAGTGGCTTTTTTATCTGTACACTTTTCAGATTAGTTCATCAAGATTAAGTAAAAAGGCAAGTAGATTAATTGGCAAAAAAGTGGTTTTACATTTTTAATATATTAGTACAAAATGGCACAAAAGGAAAAAAGGTCATTTAAAGGCTATAAAGCATCAAACTTTTAAAATGCTTTCAGTCAGTTCAACCGATTTTACCTTAATTTCAAATACCAGTGTTGAACTTGGAATTGAACTTTTAATCTTTTCTTAAGCTGTGTGAAAGACATCACATACAACTGTGCACCTGTTCATGGAAACTAAATCACAGCAGTTTCAGAACAGTGACATTCAAGTGCAGCCAGGAAGTTGGGTATTTCTATTCTTCCCAGTAAGTCTATGAAGTCACAGACTAAAGCATATTTTCATCTAACCAAATTCACTCATGCACACTACAGATGCAAAGATACCAGATGTGTGCAATAAAACACAAAAAATTCACATAATTACATCATTCAACCTCCCTACCATTGCAGGAGGCTTCCAGACATAACCATACTTGATGCCAGATATAGAGATAAATGGAACATTTCAAATATTTCAAGCAAACTGAAGGCTTAATTCACAGGCTTCAGGTATAAAAGAGAGATCACATCAACTTCTGCAACCTACATTTTATGTTTGAACCACCCATATCAAATGGGTAGGTGAACGTGATGGAAGGCAAAGAGAGAAGAAATATATTTCTAACTTAAAAATAAATTCTGAGATGTGAATTCGTTGCCTCAAGCAACAATTCAGGAGTTTGTTTTGGCAGCAACATTTAGCAATACCCTAAAAGATAATTACCCACCCTGTCAATGCAAGTTATCATTACTTTGATTAGCCCCGTAAACCTTAAGATGTTTCATGTTTAAGTTAATGGAACAGTTTATGATCTTGACTGGTTTTTTTCTGGTAAGACAGCACCCACATCTGAGAGGCCAGGCAGTTATACTGATGGCAGGACTGAGAACATTATTTCTCAGGTTAAAACAAAAAGTCTTATAAAAAAACTAAGTGTGATGAAGTACAGGACTACTATTTTACTCAGCTTCACAATGAGTAAACCATGACTATGAATTTCCTAATTTAAATACAAATTACAAAGCTTTCTCCAGAGACTTATCTTGCAATTAACCATATGATGATTCCAAGAAGCAATGCTCCAACAGCAAGTACAATAATGAGTATGCACATCTTCTTTCGGGATCTTTGCTGGCAACAGAGAAAAAAACAAAGTTGATTGAAAACTGTAACACATCAGAACATCAGAAAATTATTCAGATGCTTTTATGGTCCTACTGCTTGTGCAATCTAACTAAATTGTGTCCTTAAATATAAAGATGGTCAAGACATCTAATGATGTTCAAGGAAAAAAGAAAGTTATCTACATTACTTTATGGCTATAATATTCAACAGAATGATTTCAGTGGTATTTTCTGGAAAACATAATAAATTAATTAAAGAAAACACAGTAATGTAATGAATGGATGTAATTAGAACTCTGGAGGAAGTAACATGAGCACAGGTGACAGCATAGAGAGGAAAATGAACAATCAGTTGCACAACAGAGAAAGTAGAAATGGTCTGCTAGGAAAAAAAAAAGACTATTAGTGTATATACAGAATGGAACAACGGACTACAATTTTGGGCTGCTGTGTATCCATTCACAGTTATTTTAAAGGTGTTTTTGCCAAGTTT
This sequence comes from Ploceus nigricollis, assembly GCA_013399945.1. Classification (NCBI taxonomy): domain Eukaryota; kingdom Metazoa; phylum Chordata; class Aves; order Passeriformes; family Ploceidae; genus Ploceus; species Ploceus nigricollis. Next base: position 68,983 of record VXBC01001865.1, on the reverse strand, counting down.
CTTAGGTAGAACTTGCTCTTAAAGAAAACAAACAAACAAAAAAAAACAAACCAAAGAGACATGACTAGAGAACCACTTAAACAGATGTCACTACAATAAAGTCCAAATTATGAACATATTGAGAACTTTCACATTTCCCATACAGGTCTGTAACTTGAGATACAAAGCACTCAAGACCAGCAGCAGTCTTTCATCCTTTACCTGAAGGGTATAGAAACTGAAAGTGTCTTTCACAGGATGGAAGAAAATTACCAAATGGGCTTCTCGGGCTCTTGCTGATAGCCAAGGAATAACAACTCTCAGATCTAGGGATTCTAGGCCATAGCCCCAGAAGTAAAGCCAGTCTGTACTGTACTTGGCAAAAGTTCTTCTGCCTGGGTGGTTTTGATGTTTTGGGTTTTTTTAAATTTTCCTCTCCGAAGAACAACATCTGTGTCAGCTCTTCATTGAAGCTGTCAGTTCTCTGACCAGTAATAGCCAGACCACCAAATTTCATAACAATTCTCTTCTAGTTTTATTGTCTCATTGCCACTTCTCCCACCATCAGGCTAAGATTTCTTAATTTCATTGTTCTATTTGCTAGAACTCAATCAGTTTGCTGGAGTACCTTCCTCCTGTGTCCTTACACTCACGATCTCTTCCTTCTGCATCCTGCTGACCCCCCTCTTACCAGAAATGCATTGAAGTCAAACATTTCCCCTGTAATACTACTTAAGCAAGGCATGGCAAACTTATTTCAACATACAATTGATCATCTCTACAAGTGCTGAAGCAACTTGACTTTGTCTATATTGCTCTGCTGTGTGAATGCATTCCACAGGGCAGATGAGTGATACAGAGCTCATCCAACCACAAACAGGAGCTGTAGGGGTATCAAACAGCCTTGTCCCTCCCAGCACACCTGGGCCTCTAACACTTCCTTGAGGGGGTCAGGCCAGATACAATAGTTGCTGAAATTTTTCAGCACCTTAGAACAAGGATAAGTTTTCAAGCAAAGGAAAGTTCAAATCCAAAGCAAACTACACAGTCCTTTCATCCAAACACAGAGCAATTCTGCAGTGTTTGGTGCCTCCTGCAAGAACCACTGAACAGAAGCTTGTCAAGTCCTGATAACCTTCCTTTGAGATCGGAAGATCCTTTCCTCCTCAAAATAAATCATGAAGCTTTTCATTTTAAATTGCAACCAGAAAACTTATACCTTACACTGAAGTTTTTGGCTGCTATTATTTTTTTTCCTGAATTTTTTAAGTATCAAAATAGGAGTCATCAAATGTACTTAATGTGACAATTAGTCCCACTGAGAATACAGTTCAAGGATGTACCCTCTCCTACTTCTGAAATCAGCAGGCAGTCTTTCATTCTGTCACTCATTTACTGCCCTAGCTACTACTAACACACATAAGAGGATTTAGAAAAAAAAAAGTCTAAGGACTAACTCTAACTTAAAGGAGAAGGTTAATTACTAATACGATTATTTCTAATAAGTTCCAAAAATGTTATAAAGAAGTGGCATTTAAAGGTATTAAAAGGCTTTTCAAAAAAGTTTGACAGTTTGAAATATGTTTTTAGCATCAAAGTAGCAAGTAACAAAAGCTGGATATATGAAGCTTCGGGAAGATTTTATACAGCAAAAATTGGTTCTAACTGGCCACATCTTCAGAAGATTTTCCTGCCTATCTTCCCTACTCCTCCAGTGATCTCCAAAGGCTTGCATTCCCATATACAGGAACCTTTAACTTCTTGAATTATAAAAGTAGTAGTCTGTTTGTGTAAGGTTTTTTTGTTGGTTTTGGGATTTTTGTTTGTTTGTTTTAAGTAAAGGTGTAGCTCCAGGTGCTCTCATAGAATCTCAGAAGGTTCTGAAAGTCTGGCAGAAAACAGCCTCACAGGAAACCCAAAGCTTCCAGAAGTCACTGATTTATTTTATATTGACCTAGAAATACCATTGTAGTCTAACATAAACCTTTAAGTCTTCAAGCCTTGAGGAACTTGCTAGGCAAAATCTGAAGTGCATTAAGAAAGTGTAAGTCAAGACTACTGCAGGACAGTTTCACACAACTGGCATTACCTGGTAGTTTGCTGCTCTTGACAGCTGCTGGTTTGCTTGCTGCACGTGTACATCTGCATTTTCCACATTGGCTTCTATGCTGTCTTTGTTTTGAAAAGAAAGGTTTCAAATTTTGATAAGTCATAACCCAGACAAAGGTTTGGAATGCTGAAATATACTTGAGAGCATATAAACAGCTGCCCCAAAATGCTGGTGTCTTCATCAGTATTCATCAGTGTACCTTGTATTATGAAAGCCTGACCCATCCTACACTTATGCCTGAGTTCATTCCAGAACTGCTCAGGCAATAATTGGCTGAATTCACGTCAAGTAACAGCTCTCCTGTTCTGCATGCAGGGCTAAAACTTCAATACCAATCAGGGCAGAAATTTCCAGTACTTCTACCATTTTTTTTCCTTTTTAAATTACCTTTTACTTGTCCTCCAACTCGCTACTGACTACTCTCTGCTCAGATTAAAAGAAGTCCTAAGGTTTATGAAACAGAGGCAACAGACCAAACAATATCCCAAGAGGCATGATTCTAGTTTGGTGTTCTATCATATTGACACAGATTGTATTTTTTTCAGTAGAAAAACATGAACCGATTATGGGTCAAGGTGATAAAAAAAGCCCTGAAAATATGTTCTGGACACAGACAAGAGCATGGCTCAGCGGTTGATGCAGAAAATGGATTCTCCAATCAGATTTTGTTAAAACAATAAACCTGTTTGCAAGAAAGGCAAAGCATGAATCTTTGCTGAATCTGCACACTTAGATCCTTTAACAAATACAATAAAATGTCCCACAAACTCCAATTTTATGTACAAACCCAGTTTGTACATAAAACTACAGTTCAAAAAACTACTTTAAAGACATTTTGTACTCATGAAAAATTGCATGTTTTAAACTAGATTTTAAGCACTCTTTCTTACTGTGATCCCAGTCATCTCAGCTAGTCTACCCATCATTAGGTTGTATCTGATTTGCTTTAGCATTGATAGTGTCATTAGAGGAATTCTTCCAGCAAAAGGAAGTTCTATACTGCAGCTCTCCAGAGAAACTGAATAAAAAAATTTCAGGTAATATTTGAATTGGACTTACCTATCACATCACCCTGTTCATGAATCATCATTCCTAGATCTTTGAAAATTTCGTTGATGTCCATAATATCAGCCTGCAAAATGAAATCATTAATGTACATCACACATTTTAGCATCTATGTACATTTAAATATGAATACTGTTCCTTCTCCTCCAGGGTGTGCCTCCATGACTCTTTATACTACAGGATGAAAAAAAAACCCTTAATGTGCTTATTTTGAAGGTTTTTCTGGGACTTTTAGTAGGAGTTTCTGAAACACTTACTTACTTCTGTTTCAATGAAACAGAAAATCTCTATTTCCAGAAATGTTAAAAAAAAATCCACTTAGAAATGTACATGTTGAACAATACATTGGGAAGACATGTGAGGAGAGGCATAATTTTGCTACATTTATATTCACTGTTTAAAATGGTTCTATAATATGACCATATTGGAAAAAAATTGCATTTTTTCTTGCAATCACATGAGCACTCTTATTCCACAGCAGAATCGCTGAAGTTAAACACAGTATATCAAAACATGGCTTTCATACAGTAGATTTCAAATGTACATTTCACATCTAAAGGTAATATTTGCAGTTTTGAAGGGAAAACCCACACCCACAGACAAATCCAAACTGCTCAAGATTCATGCCTCCAATTAATGCTCATGCTCCTATAAAAATGCTATTTCTTTGGAACGTCAAAAACATGTTCTGCTGTAAAACCACTTGTACTTACTTCAAGCTGCCTAATGGAAGATTCTCTCTCCTCGATAAGACGGAGGTCATCTTCTGTAATTTCTTCATCTTGCACTTGTGCTTGTGGTTGACTATCAGACAAAAAAACCAAAACCAACACCCATGCAGAATTGAACAAACACAATGAGAAATTATTTGGAAGGATAAAACTACAGTTAAATACATAGCACATTTTGCATTATCAATTAATAAAATGATGTGGTTTTACCCTTGTCAGTCCCTGGCTAACAGAAATGCTATGACCATCACAGCTTTGGTGTAGCAGAGCTGCTGGAGCAGTGCTGCACAGAGCAGGTGACTTACTGGAAATTCTAGGTATGAATACAAGGTCAAAGTTCATTCTGAATTATCAACTGCATAGTTTACATGTATCTGAGCAACAAAAAAGAATCTGAGACTAAGAAATAGTTCTTGAAGAATATGGAAGTAATGGGAGTTCCCAGTAAACACTGGGCCCTTATCACAACAGCTTTACTTTATTCAAGTTTTCAAGTTGGACACTTCTTTCCTAAGTTTGGGTCCCAGAAAACCCAAATGCAGCTTAGGGGAGCTAAAGGACATGGTTGCAGCGGAAGCATCAGGAAAAAAGGAGGGACATTATGTGAACTGCTTCTTTTTCTCCCAATGTATGCAATAAAAGTATCTTTATGCTAAACACCAAAAAAATCATGGGCAGCTTGCTTCCCTGCAGGCCATTCATTATTCTGAGCTAGGATAAGTCATATTAAGTAATTCAACCTACCTGTCCCAAGAGACAAGTGTTCCTTCTTTGTAGTTATCTTCTGGAGCCCCACCCTACATGATCAGTTTTTAAAAATATAAATAAAACATTATAGTCCTGAAAAGAGCACTGGCAGCATTTCTATAAGGAGTCAATATTGGAAGGTTTCTAGTAAGTCAAACTGAAACGTGATTCAACACGTTCTCATCCTGATTTTGCTTTATGCATGCATAAGGCTGAAATACGAGTAAAAGCATTCAGCTCAGTAACTGCCTGCTACAACTTACAAGTACAGAATGTGTATTTGGCACAGAGTAAAAAGGCAAAATTGATATACTGACAAGGAAAATCTGAAGCTACTCGGCACTTCTCCACCTTAATACTCCACTGAAATCTGGCAAGTCATTCTTTCCCAAAGGAAAAAATCTGTTGATATGTAAAGGTAGAGCAAAAGCATTTCAAAATTCAATATAAGTAGCTTTTGCAAGATTATAGCATGAACACAGGGGCAGTTCATTCCTTTGTGTGACAAAGGCAAGGAAAAAGTAATAGTTGTCCAGGGAGGTTATTACAACTTAATGCAGCCTTTACTATAAAATCATATGGCCCATGTTCTGCAGCACTTAGACTCAGCTATAAGCTAAGTAGCACTGTGGAGGCACTAACACCAATATAAAGAATATAGTGGCACATTTTCTGATACTTACGGACACCCTTGAGCTGGCTCTTACTCTGGCTACAAAGTCTTTTTCCTTCTCAGCAGCTTGCCTTTGGAGTCTTTGGAAATTTGTTAGTGCTGTGGTGAACTCTCCCACAAGACGGTCTTTCTGTATTTTTCTTTGACGCTGTAGGAGAAAAAGTTTTACCAAGTCAAATGAGCTCAGACTTTTCAAGGCTTTACTATTTCCACTCTGCTAAATACCAAGGCATATATACCCTTTCTTCTAAATTGCTGTAAGGGAAGGCTGTCAACAAAATCATTTGCAATTCCATGGACAAACCTTCTTTCCTTCTGGGATCACATAACCACACAAATTAAGGCATTTAAAGAAGAAATCAATGTATTTATTTTCATTTAACGGCTGGAAATGAGAAATAATCAGTGATAAGAAAGCTTCTACCTTCCTTATTATCCACTGATTGTAAAATCTTCTGCTTTGGTATGAAATATTTTGACACCAGGAATGCTAAAATATGCAGAGGTGACTGAATATAGAGGGGAGGAAGGGAGCAGAAAAGAAAGAACAGAGCACTTCATATGTATTTTACATAAATGCTGGAAATACATATTGAACTGAATCCAGAAGTGGGTTCACATACCCCCTTAAATGCTTTAGAACAGATCCAGAAATACTTGTTCTAACCTTTCAGGTTTGGGTTTTTTTAAGATGTAGTGAGGGGAAGGGGAATATTGGGTACTCAGAAGAGCCTCCACCATACTTGCCTAAATATATGCATACATCAACCCTTACAAATTTCTGAAAGATTGTCATTTGCCATTCATGAATCTGTTATTTATGCATTTCATGAAGAAATAGCTTTGATAAAAGGGTAAAATTAAACAGTAAAACATTTCACTGTGAACTTTTCAACTCCAAGATAAGCAAACAGAAAAAAACCCTACAAACTAAAGATACTTTGGCTGAACTAGAGGTTATGTACCAAGATCAAGTTCTAACACTGCTGTTAGAAGTTTACAGCTTGACAGGATGAGCACACATGGATCACGGCCTGCCATTTGAACTCCGTGTTTCAAGACCATTCACTTTTCAAAAGGCTCCTTAGTAACTACCCACAGACCAGGTTAGTTGTTTAAGTGACAATAACCTGAATCCATGTTTTCTAGGATACTGTTGTTCTTCCCTTATTTAAGTGACAGATTTTGCTAGGATAAGAAACCACAGGAGGGCAGACAGGAGCGTGCTAACCACAACAGCCACTTCACATGTTTCTGACTGAAAGATTTTACACAGACCTCAGAAAGAAGGTTGATTTAGTAACAGCTCCTGTCTAGTCCTCTTGAGAAAGGAAAAGCCTGTAACAAGACATAGCATATGCTGATCTGAGTGATGCAGAACAGACATACTGTGATAATCAAATTAGTCAGACAATGAGTGAGCAGTGTTTTGGCACACAATTTCTTGACCCTGGAAGCAGTCAGAGTGCTGGCAGTCAGATACAGCATCACTGCAATGGATTACAAAGTGTCTGGCTACCTGAAAAAGCAGAAAGGCACAGCACACTGCCCTGATTCCCACTACTTCAGTCACACTACTTCATTCCTGATACATAAAAACAAGTTTGGGACAAGTCTGGAAGGCAACAAAATATTCTTACCTTTTAGTGTATTCCTGCATTGTGCAAATGTGTTGACTAACTAACTAAACAGTGCTTTGAAAACAGGAATGAAGAACTGAAGTGACTAAAATACTTTACATGAGCCAACATAATAGTCAAACAAGCCATGCTTTTTGGTTTTATACCTGTTCACTTGTTGCAGGCAAAGATCCAAACTCTTTAATGTATTTGTCAGTTTCTTTGGCAAGTTGGTTGGTGTATTGCTGCTTCTGTTGCCTAAAACCAAATGCAAATTTTCATTAGAGACCATCGGGTTACTTTGCTGAATTTCACTGATTCTCAGAAAAACATCAGTACTAAAAGCTTCTCTGAAGCACACAAAGCCATCTTTAGTCTATTCTTCGCTGTAAAGGCATGAAATCATGGATTCCAGGCAGGACAGGTGTTGAAGAATGTGTATTGTGCAGTGTGACAACATAATTAATAATTACTCACTTTTTTTTTGCCCCTAGGTTTTCCTCTATTTTATTCATGTGTAGTAATACATTTGTAGTCATTATGAATACATAAATATACTTCTGATATTATTACACAATCCTTTACCAATATTCACTTTTTTCCTTCTGAAGCAACTCAAATTCTTTACCTGCTTCGGCATCTTCCTTGCCTAGTCTATATAAAAAGGTTTTACCTGGAAAGCTATTATCGAGCCATCAGCATCAATATTTAAAATAATCAAATAATTCTTGGAAAGGCCAAATATTCAGACAAGTGAAAGACCAATAAAAACTCAAGCAAGTTTACTATATATACAAAAATTATCCCAATAAGGGTCTGAAGCATGTCCTTAACACCAATTTCTGCACTGTTTAGGAGGGAATTTATGCCTAGATCCTGTTGGGTTATTGCATCAACTGTGTATGTATGTTGTATGTACGTATGTATGTGTACATATGTATGTATGTATGTATGACCTGCTCCCAGTCCCCAGTAGAATATCCCCTGTGGATTGTACCTGGCTAATGTTATGGGCGCTGAACTCAGGCTATTATGAAGAAATTTGGCTGTTCACACAAAATGAACATCACAACTTTGGTCCAATACACACCTCCTCCTACTATTCAATGGCCACAGCACAGCATGAAACATACAAAAAATGCTAGGATGAGCACATGTTGCTTACATGCATTTGTGATGCTGAGATGAATGTGGTAAAGGAGTTTAATTTAAAAAAACATACTGGTTCATTAGACCACGCAGAGAAGTAGAGAGCAGCTGCTGTCTCTCCTAGAGACATATTAGGGAAACTCTACCTTTAGGTGACTGAACTCCAGCAGAGCATCTGCCTTGGAGTCTGATTTCACGTCTGTTATGCTACTATTTCTGGTAGGTATTCTATAATGTCATCCCTTACTGTAGCTTTCATCACTAAAAACAACATTCCCCTTCCTCTCCCAGTATTCCACCTCACAAAAAACCCACCCCAATATATTCAGTACCTTGTGACACTTCTACAGGCAGATTGGAAGCGTTGACTGGAGTGGAGGGGTGTGGGGGTATGTTTTTGAGCAGTGATATTGCTTTCTGGTTGTGCCACTTTGCTAACAAACAGCACATGGTTTATAGATGCACTGATACTGCAGGCAATGTGCACGGGCAAATCAGCTGATTCAAGTTTACAGACTATCCTACTTTTAGAAAGCACATCTCAACATCTAAGTTTCAAATATTTCTCTGTGCTCACCTTTCTCAGGGAAATCAAGCACTCTGCCTAAAAGAAACCCACCTCATCACCTAAGAGGAGATTGTTTACGATGTAATGAAATTAAGTGTTATGATGTGAAGTACTCACAGCTGTTGCCTCAACTCAGGCGTGTCCTGTGGTGTTCCAAGCTGATGGAGTACTCTTTGTATTTCAGCAGCTGTTTGTGAAGAGGAAGAAAAATTTGAATGGGGCAGAGACAACTGCTATTCAGTTTTATGCATTTTTGCTTGACAATTCTAAAGCCATATAAATAAATTGACAGAAACGGATATGCAGGACTTCTTCAACCTACTACAAAGATCCTATTTGTAAGTCCCAGAACAACTACTGAATGATTTTTGCCATGTCAAAGACAAAGCCTGAGGTTTCTTATGAAGGATGGGAATGTATTCAAATATTTAGGTAGAAACAGGCAATTTAAAGATTAGTAAATGATTTCATTACAATAAGTCTAAATCAGGGGTTTTATTATATATTTTTTTAAATAAACAGCACCATTCTCATTCTGGTTTATTTTATGCATCTAATTTTGGAAAACCGTATGGAAGACTTCTAGAACGTTATCTTACACAAATATTTCAGAATCCATGCATCAATGAAGAGACAGCAATAAACCATTCATGGGTTTACAGTACATTAAAAAGGAAATAAAACTCACGTGTCCAGGTTTAAATTGCAATTTTGACAATCTGATGTTTTTAAGTCTGGGATACAAACTGCCAGTGATTTTAAAGTGTATTTCATGAAACATATTAGTTTCGAACTGCAAGAAGCGACACATTGTCTGAGCCTATTTTCAACCCATTATATTTTACTGTCACATGAGAAAGCAAGGCAAAAAATAGACAGAAACTTAAAGGATAGGTAGTTTTTCATACTGCAAAACTTATAGTTTCCCTGTATTTCTGTGGCTTTCCCCAGGCAGACTGGTGTACCACATAGACAGATATGGTAAGATATTATGTGGGATCCTCACTTCATTAGCTCACTATCTATTTTTTTTTCCTAAATACAGCTAAAAATGCAGTAAGTGACAACTCTACATAAGGAAGAAAAACATATTAAAAAAGAGTACTTTTCCATTCATTATAGAAGTGATCTGTAGGAGACAGAACTTCAGGTAAAATGAGAAAATAAGCTATGAGTTATGCTAATCAGTTAGATAAAACTGCAATTCCCTAAAGCATTTTTATTAATGATATTAATTCTGATCTTTGCTTCAGAACAAATCTCTCCAGTGAATGTTGTATAAACGATACTAGATTATCTATACTACTTTACAAAACATCCCAATGCTGACAACTGCTATAACAAATACTTTGTGCGCACACCCAGGTAATGAATGCATCAAAATGGGAAAGTTAGATTTACATGAGGTAAAAAATCAAATACTTAAGGCAAGTGTTTTTGAGATAACTAAATGGCATAAACTACCAACAGAATTTCTGTGGGGAATACCACTGTAAGATGGGTTTCATGCACCTTATATTTTAGCTGAGCTAAAAACCAGCAAAACATGAATGAAGATTTTTGATTTCGGCTACTAAGGACCAGCTCTTCCCTGACTCCTGCCTGCTGGGCAAGGCAGTGCCCGCCTGCCCGCACTTCTGGGCAGCTGCAGCTGCTCACACACACTGCTTAACAGGAGCTCGGGGTAATTAAGTTCTTTCTTATGGTCAGCGTAATGCATTGTTTTAAAACAAACAAAAAGATAACTGGCTGGTGTTATCTTCAAGAACACAGAGTTTTAATATCTATAAAACTGAACACTAATTATCCTGTATTTGTTCCAAGGCGCTCTGCCTTCTGACTGCAGAGCCGAGGAGCTCGGTTACTGCGTATGTATTTTTAAAAGGGAGAGTAAGAAGGAAACCAAAATAGACAGAAAAAGTCCCGGTGTGTCCTAGCGCCACCTAGAGGTGCATTATTTAACTGCAAGTAAAGAAAATGTAGGTTTGTGTTTTAAAAAAAAATTCCCCGAAACATGGCCTATACTTAAAATATTTGCATTCCAAGCTAACTGCATATTTATCCTACTTCTAAAGCTGAACAGAAGTAGATAATTGAGAGAAAATTAAAAGCCAGCACTTCAAAACTGGTCAGATATACATTCCAAAGGCAGAGTTTGCAGCAGTTCAGGTCTTGTGATTCAAAACTTTAGCATAAAATTAAAACACATTTTACCATGAAGTCTGTAAGTATGCGTAAAAATAGCAAATTTCTAGTAGGACTTCAAATCACAAGGGGAAAAATTAGAGAAAAAAAAATCCTAAGGACTGAAATAAGAGCATATTCTATGCTTCCTGTAATTCAGTATTTTCCACCTTAACCTTTCACAATAATGGGTATTATTGAAAAAATTAAAATATTTGTTTGTATGAAGTATACCACATAGGAAAATGAAAATGCTTATTCAAGTAAATAAATAGAAAAAAAGGCAGAGCAGAAAAAGTAAATTTTGGCCCATAGCCGTCAGCAGCACTCCAGAAGATGCTTCATAAAAAAGCCAAAAGCAAGTTGGTAGGACCAATATAACAAAGGAAGTGGAGAATCTGACTTTCCTGAAATCTTGATTTACAGTATATACTACAGATTGATGAGTTAAAGAAATCAAGATTTTGTACTCCTTTGTATTAATATAAATATGCTGGCGTGTATACAGCCTATAAAATACATTCTTTATAGTCTTATAACTCTTTTGGTTTGGCTTGTTTTTACTGATTTCTCACTGTAGCTACTTCTCATTCAAATATTTGATATAATATTACACATATAATCACAAAGCCACCTCAACTACAGACATTCAGTTTATAGTGATAGTTTCATGAACAAAATTTTTTAACAGGATTAAAGATATTATCACGGGCATCACAGAGGGAAAGGGTCTTCTTCCCTCACATGCACACACAGGTCTCACAGAATCTGATTAAAAGCAAGAACTAGCTTTGCAACTTCTCAGATCACAGGGCAATATCCCTCCCTTTCCTCAAGGGAAAAGCAGGGTAGCCTTAGCATCTCCTACTAAAGGTTAGACTGCAGAAATACCTCTGCTTGCTCCTTCCACTGCTCCATTTGTGAAACAAGTAGGGAGAAGAACCAAGCAGTAAATGAAGAGCAAAACTGCTGAAAACCTGGGATTCCTCTTTGGAAAACAGAAGTTCCAAAACTCCTGATTTCACTGTTGATGGTTGCATTTATAAGGGTACTGCCGCCATCATTTAACCAGCCTTTTACTCTTGTACAGGGAGTTCAGGCTGGCAGATCACAGCATCTGCTCTGGTCCCCTCAATCCATCAGTAACATTCAAGTGTCCCACAGAGCCAAAGGCTTAGGCCTAGCTCACAAAGCCCTAGCACTGCACTGCAAACACACTGGTAACAGTCAGAGACCAAAGATCACAGCACAGCTTTGACAGGTTCCTAGGCTACTTCACTTTTTATGGTTTTCCCTTCCCAGTTTCCCAATTCTTCGAACATCTCAAGGAGTGGCAAAAGAGAGGAGTAATCTAAGGTCCCTCCTGTCCTGGACATTACCAATCCTGCCACAGTGACTGACTGGATCTTGTGCATTATTTTAATTTATTTCAGTGCAAAGTCAGACACTGGCTCACGTGAGCACTTAGGCTCCTTGGGCATACATAGGTGGCTGCTGGACTTTGCTCAGGAGCTACACAAGGGCATACACCACGTGTGCATGCAGGCATTCTTTACCAAAGTCACCAGGGTATGGCAACAGCCTGCAAACTCCTGCAGCCACTTCACACTGCACATCAGGGTAGATGTTTGCATAGAATGAAAATCAAAAGCTCTGTCAGGGCTTACACTACACCAGCAGGAACAGCACCTTGCCAGCTGTGGACTGGCAATATAAGAAAGCAAGTCCACTTCAGAAACTGAGCAGCGCAGGAAGCAGAGTACATGACACCGTGCAAGCAAAATGCATTTTTTCCCAAGAAACTGCTGTCCTGCATGCAAAGGAATTTTATTTTTTTTACCTGAAAATTAGTCTTGTCTTAGAAAGAAGCAATACCGTAACATTAAGAAGACTTTTAATTTGTCTTTGCAGCATTCCTGATCTAGATCTCACAATACACAACTATTAGCTTATAAAAGTTACTCAGCTACTCTAAGGCTGCTCACATGCTCAGAAACAGGTCAGACATGGTTAATGATGAGCCAGAGAAAAAATTAAGACCTCACCTGAATTCCTACAGAGAAAATTATTCAAGAGTCAGCTCATGTTTATTTTTACTAAGCCAAACAGTGGTGCCATTTCTAATCAGTGGAAGGCTCTTCCTCTAGTTAAGGAGACTATAAAAAGGAAAGTAGTAGTCTCTGATATAAAACACCTCCTTTTCTCTAAAAGAGTCACAGAAGTAGAGATAGTTGCAGTGGAAATATTTACAATGTTTAACAGGTAGGAGTACTTGAGAAACATGTTCCTGACCGATCTGTAATACATACAATTTTTTTCGTAAATAAAACCATGGTTTACATATTGGATCACATTACTACCCTTGCTTTAGGCTGGCAAGCAAAGAAGAAAGTTTCCTCTCCTTCCTCCTTATCTTGTCTTGTTTTTCAGCCAGATTTGCAAAACTGTTTCATTACTACAAGTAAACCCATGTTGACATAACTGATAGTTCCAGTTCTTGAAATCAGAACATTTAAAAGGTGGCATAGGGAAGTTTTAAACTTAAAATAAAGGCACAAATAAATTAATGCAGTGAAGATCAAAATCCAAACAACTTCTTTCCTCTAATATCATGGGTAAAAATACTCTTAATCCCAAACTGTGAATTAGTAACCACTGTACAAGGTGTAACACCACAGGATTGCTGCAGTAGAAAAGGTAAAAAAAAAACCACTCCACGCAAATCCTTCAGTAAAATTCTAATGTTTGAAAGGCGATGCATCAACTAAGAGAATGGAAACGAAGAACAGAGCAGAGATCACCTACCTTCTCTGGCAGGGCTGAGAAGTGTCCAAACACTGTTACTGATGTTCATCTACAGTATTAGCCAAAGGAAACTGAGGATGGTCTTACTTTGCAATGTTTACCAGCAACTCCAGCTACAGGAAAGAAGCTTTCTCAAGCTACCCACAGTCAGCTGTCTTCCTACCTTAAACTCTGTTCTATTTCACATTTGGAAAACCAAATTTTAAAACCCCAAGTAGCCATGACCAAGCTTGTTGCAGCTTTACAGATGGCGAATGAAGTGCATCAACAACATAATCATGAGAGTTCTAAAAAATATACCTCAATATAGAAGCATGAAACTGAGGGCAAATATGTTTAATGAGCGCTGCTTATTACCCCACTGCAGTAACCTCACTTCTTACTTGGATCTCACAAGACTGCTTTATAGCCATCCAGCAGCTGTTTCCTTCAGCTTCCTTCAGCCAGACCCAGCACATTGCCCAGTTTCATAAAGCTATGGTCTAAAGCTTCCACAGAAAATGTGGAAGCATTAGACCATAGTGGAAGCACTGGGTGTGCATGGAAGAAACACCAACAGCAACATGAACAACACCACCGAGGCACAGCACTGCAGAGGACAAGAACCAGACAAGCAGGAAGAACAAGCACAATGAAACCTGCCTTACAAAACATCAAGGACTGGGACCTCACAGGAAGAAGGAGCAGAACAGCTCCTCCTGAATGTTAATTGTAATGGTCCCACCTATGTCACCATCCTATACTTAAAAAGTGACAAACAGGGTTTTAGTAACTGTCAGAGGTTCACAGGGCTAAAACAATAGGTATTTAAAGACATTACTTTTCAGTCATCTTCCTTATTCCTGAGCCCAAGGAGAATAAACAGAATCAGCAAAGTGTTCCTTTGTGTACATCTAACGCAACATTCGATTTGCCCCATGTGAGCCTTATGCTCCAGCTATAGCTTCATAAGACAAATAAGCAGTGACTACAGCACCAGCACAGTCACCTTGCAGAAATGCTTTGTCAAATACCTCACATGCGCTGCGACCAGCTGGGTAACTATGAAGAAACCTCCTACTGCTTTCCAGCTGAACAAGTGAGTCAACAAATGGCACATCCAGTTACAGATTAATTTGTGTGGAATCCAATAAACTTCAGAGTCCCTTCAGAGAAGGTTATTGGAACAAAAGAATTATTTGTTAAAATTACACCTGTTCAAAACTGTTTTTGCCTGGGGACAACAGACTTCCTCAATTTATTCAAATCCAATTCAATGTGTTTTCCTTCTGTACTTCAGCTGAGGGTACTTGACTAAAAGTGAAGAGATGCTGCAGAAAAACATTCCTAGATCAAGGAAAATGAAGAGAAACACCTTTTACAAGGGTACCTAGTGACTGGACAAGGAGGGATGGCTTCAATCTGAAAGAGAATAGGTTTAGGAAAAAAATTCTCTACTTGTGAGGGTGATGAGGCACTGGAAGAGGTTACCCAGAGAAGCTGTGGATGCACCATCTCTGGAAATCTCCACAACCAGGCTCGATGGGGCTTTGAGCAACATGATACAGTGGGTGGCATCCCTGCACATGGCTGGGAGTTGAAACTAGATGATTTCTAAGGTCCCTTGCAACCCAAGCCTTTCCATGACTCAATGATTCTGATTTAGTTGCAATATCTTCATCAGTAAGTCTTCTGTGTGAGACCCTCTTTAAAGATATTAATCTAGCTCACTCCCTCAAATTTTACATAAATCACAATGCCACAGTGCTGTCTTGCTAGCCCTACTTTAACAAAGAATAACAGTTTATCAGAGCCATCAAATCCAGGACACCAGTCAAAAGAGACCAGCTTACACTAAAAAGCACCCCCAGCAACTCACCTAATTGGAATCAAATCCAAAAACTTAAATAATTTGGTTTCAAATATTTTGCTTTATTCTGTCTTAACTCAGTGTGTAATACTGATTATTCTAAAACAGGAGAATGCATCAGCACAGAAAAACAGTAACTGATGTATGTGTGGGAACGAGAAAACAAAATGAGGATGGGCCTGAAGATTGTCCACTGAGCTCTAAGGACTAAAGACTCAGTAAACTGGGAAGAGTAGGAAAACATCCAGTCTTGTAACCTTTTCTTTATATTTTGTTACAGCCTCTGGCATTTCTAAATAGAATCATGCCCCAGAGTGACCAGGAACACCAGAAACAATGTCTCAAGTTCAGGATCTGCCCTCATTTTTTTCAGCGCTGTTGTAATTATTTCATTCTCGTGTACTCCAATCTATAATGGTCTTTCAAGGACAGAGTGAAGCGGGATTGAAGTATTGGCTGTTCTTCTAATGTGGGCGTAGAACACACTAAACACACATTGTTAAAGTGCACAATAACTGATCATGCAATCAATTATTACAGCTCAGCCAAGGGGAAGTCATTAAATCAATCACTTTATGTTCTTATCCTAAAGTGTCCCTGGTAACTTCCTGAAACCTGGAAGTTTGAGCATTTCTCTAAAGAATACCAGTAGCTTATTAAATTATGAAAATGAAGCATAGTTCTGCAGTAAACAGTAACTGCACAAACACCATAACCCAACCCCCTTACATGAAGGAAGTCTGTTTTTTTGAAGGCCAGGTCATTACTGCAGCAACCTCAGGGCCTGACATGGAAGGAGACACAACGCATCACAGACTGGTCAACACAAGCAAGCAGCTGCTACTGCGGGGTCACTCACAATCGATCACTGACCTGGGTTTATTCTAAGCCCTGACAGGTGTCCAGCCCCCAGCACAGCAGTTTTATAGGCGATTTGATAGAGGACTCTCTGTATAATCAAGTTGCTATGCAATCCACAAGGAGGAAACTCCACCAAAACTGAGCTGCAACAAGCATTTTAAGTACCTTAGAGAGGATCTGAAATACAACTCTCTAGAGACAGGAAGAAGCACGAGGACCCTGGCCACATCCCCTTCTCCTCTTGCAAAACAGCCTGCATTTGCAGCAAAGTTATCTTGTCAAGGTGAGTCCATTTATACCTGCTCCATCAACAAAAGCAACAGTTGCAGTACAATTGGATGTCTTCACTGGACACCTTGCTACTTATAGTAATTGCAATGCAATACAGTGTCAGTCAAGGATAAACTCTCCCTTTTCTGCATATATTGACACAAACAGTGTGCTGGGGCATACATGGAAGACCCATTTTTCAGTCTGTTCTGCTGCTAGCATAAATAAATCCCTGCCCTTCTTGTGCAATGTCATCCAAATAAGACAAAGACAAACAAGACAAAACAAGAAAAATATTTAAAAACTTTCCAGATTAATAGACAAATCTGTGAGGCATACTTCCTTAAATATACATGCTATTTTACATAGAAAAAAGCCTTTAAGAACTGCATGGAAATGATTCAGGCTTGAGGTTTTTCTATTTCTATTTTGAGAAATAGTTTATTTCTACAAGAATTGTGAGCTTCATAACCTCACCTCATTACAAAGATAAGCATTTAGAAAGACCTAAATTAACTAACTTTCTCCTCAATTTCTCAGCCTTGGAAGAAGTCCACAAAATGAAATGGGAAGGATATAATGGTGCTTAAAATCCCTAAATAAACAGCCTTTTCCAGGTTTTATAGAAACTTCATTCTATATCCAAGAAACCTTGTGGACAACAGCAACAATAATAATATAAAAATTGTTTCAGCTCATATGTTCCCACAAAGTTTAATCTGGTTAACTGCAACTAATTGGAAATTTCTGACAATACCACTGTTAGAAGCCTCAACAAGCTCTACTGGCAGGCTGTTTTTTTCAGAACCACACCTGTACAAAACCACACTTTATATATAGACAAAACAGAATTTTCTTTTCATACAGGCTGTGATTTCAACACCTCAGTGATCTCATTTACTTTTCATGTGCCCATCTGTGTTCTTCTTTAGCCAAGAGTAATCATGCAAACCTGCTGGTGTTTCAAACATAGTGATAGATACATTTTTGTGAAAGTTTCAGCCTTTTTAGCAGAACATTTTAACTACCTACTGGGCTTAAACCACAACATAAAGGCATCCACTGAAAGTGTTAATATTTTTCAGGGTTTAATCTACATTTATGATTTTCTACAGTTAGATGAAGTAACAGGCGAAGTCATATGATTGATCTAATTTGACTCCCATCTTAACAACATTCAGTGAGAATAGTAGCTTACACAAAACTTGAGAGGCAAAAGAAATTGAACAAAATTGTTGTCACAGGATGGGTATCACATGACAGAGGGATCTCTGCTGGCTTAAGTTGACCTTCCAGGAATGTGCTCTATATGAATTGATGCTTGTGCTGCCTTAACAAACAGCAAAGGATGCCAGCAGAAAGCAGAAGTCCCTATGAGAAAGTATCTCTCTAAGTCAGCCAGACCCTCCCCCCCGCTCCAACCATATGTGGATTGTGGCTACTGAATTTTATTTTATTTTTATTACTTTGTAGCATGCAGAGAATGTGTTTGTTGAGCTGGGTTGATCTTCAATGTGAATGAACAAGTCAAATACTCTATCAGTGACCTACCATGCCAATACTGAGCAAGGGTAGATTATGCCATCTTACTGGCTTCACAACCAACTCTGATAATGCTGACGCAACCTGGAGGAGTTGGGAAGTGAAGGAAGGGTTTGGTAGGGAAGGAATATGAATCCATTGCTACTGTTAATGCAGGTTCTCTAGCTTGGTTACTGTTTGCAAACAAAAAAAAAAAAGTGCTTTAAAATAAGTGTTTTAAAACCCAAAGACAGGGTATATTTTACCAATATCAGGCTTTCTTCTGTGTTCCCAAGCAAAAGGCAGCATTCTAAACTGCTTCTAAATGGGCAGCTCCCAAAGCCCAGCTCAAGATGCCAGTGGAGACTTGATAGTTACATACCTAGCCTGCACCATTCTTGCTTTTCTTCAGAGACTGCTCCAAGTAACACCTTTGGTAGCTACAAATAAAATATTAACTACAAAGCAAAACAAAGGCATACTAGCCTGCTTCCTCAGTGACCCACACACGGCAGAGTTATTGCATGTGGGGGGAGGAAAAAGCATGGCTGCCTACTTATTGCAAAGTTACTGTCAGAGGCATGAGTCAAATCTTTCCAGTTGAGCAGAAGAGGCACCTACTCCTCTAACTGTATCCTTACTACATTTATAACTGTGAAGTTGTTCCTGTAGAGGAATGCAACTCCCATTTTTCTCCCTCTTGGGAACATCTTTTTAAATAAAATGCTTTCCCTCTTTTAGCCACACAAAGAAAATCAGTTCTTTAAAACACAGAAAATGGTCAAATTTCAAAGAACTGCTCCCCCTCATCTTCAATTGTGAGAAGTCTGAAAGTTACATATTTTAAAGTCTTTAAATTAGGCTTTCTGTTTGTTTCACTTAATCTACTTTCATCTGTCCACTTGTTGGAAGATCAGATTTATACAACTGTATGCCCTTCTGAAAGAGAGGGAGGGGAAAAAAAAAAAGGAAAAAAAGGAAAAAAAAAAAAATCACATGTGCTCATCCTCCCAGGCATATCCCAGCAGGGTAAATGAACATGCCCGGTAGAAACACAGTTTTGTAAGCAGGCAGAATTTGTTTTGTCACAGAGAATTATATTTTAATAGCTCATCTTGTATCTGTGCATCACACTCATTCCTCGTCTATCCAGTTGCTGCAGACAAGAGGAAATATTTCAAGGAAATATGGAAGGGACGCATTTAGATTTGTCTCAAGTTAATAACACTGCCATTAAGCTGACAAATAGGTAAGAGTGCTACCTGTGAAACCGAGTTCTAGAACAACTGCTCCTTCAGTAAACTGATTAAACCAGCTTGATAACAGGTTCTCTATCTTCAAAGGCCAGACAGGTTGGAGCTTTACATTCTACATATATTCTTCCACATATTCTCGTCTCCATATTCTTGTTCTTTGTATTCAGAAAGCTAGGGACAAACCTCAACCACCTTTAAATGCACTGGACTTTTAAAGTATGAAATGTAGGTCACCTAGATTTTATAAACAGATATAATATAGGCCTGGAATGAGAATTACAGTTACCTGGACTAGAATCCAGACAGACCATCAAACCTTAACCATCAATTGTGTTCTAGTAAGACAGAAATGTAACAGCTGCCCAAGTCTAGCTCATTATACACTTCTTTGGCTTTCCTATTTGAATCTGAAGTTCCCTTAGCTGTTTGCAGATCTGCTTCTCATCACTGTTAATACAGACTCGAAACCAAACCAGCGAGACATGGCTTGCAGGCATTGCTGACCTCATCGAGGTTCAGCATACAACACTGCAGCTCATTTGAGCACATGTGATTCAGACTCCCCAGACTTCAGAGCACTGCTCAGAGTCACATGGATACTCTAAAACTCCAAGAGTGGGTCTGAGAGCCTAACTCCCCCTCTCCTGCCTGAGGCCTGCCACCCTCTTTGGATGCCAAGAGCAGCCTTACATTTTGCAACTCCAGCTTCTCAGAGAAACAGCTGTAACAAAAGTAATAGAGAAATACCCCATGGACTAGTTCCCTAAATCTCAGCTCAGAGATGTCACTGATAAAACGTGAGTTTCAGGCTGAGGAAAGCAGTCTGTTCTCTAGATGTTAAGTGATGTTATAATCACTTATTTCTGCAGAAATGCTGGAAAAGTGAAACAAAGCACATCCTTCTCTAAAGAACAGCTGAGAGAAGCTTCTATACACAGAATGCGCTGGAGTTGGGGATCTCAAACAGAGGCAGCTGTAAGAGAACTCACAGTACAGACAGCAGCATAGGCTGCTTCCCATTAGCTATCTCAGTTTCAATCTTCAAGGTCCTAAAAAGGACTCGCCAACACCCTCTCCTCCAAAGAAACTCAAACACTCCAGTACAGATAGCATTTATTGCAGTAGTTGAACAAAGGTTTGTACAAGGCAGAAGCAATTTGTAGCTCTCAACGCATCTTCAACAAAAGAATAGATGGCATGATTGGATCAACAGATAAAAAAATCTTTTTTTTAAAGTTAAAAGGCTAACCAAGATGTTACCAAACACAAATGTAGGTCCTTCCATTAACCCAAACCAAAAAGAATACTATCTTGTAACCGATACAATTATTGAAGTAGTGTGTTAAACCAGCATAGAGAGGAGCTTTCCTAGCCAATCAATAACAGTGCGCTAGATGAACTAGAAAAGAAATGAGATTATTAATACAACAGCAGCATCCTGCCCATGCATTATGAGTGATGTACTTAATATATGTATTTTATCTTGAAATAGATCAGTTTTATTACTTGGAAGGTGAGGATGTAATAATTCAACCTTGAAGAAATGTTGAAGATTGTTGTTCTCACCCATGCTACTTCCTATAAACTGTGGCGTATTACGAAATCTTGGCTGTACAATGTTATCTAATATAGGAAGTTCTGTATTTCTCCAACAAGTTAAAGGGCCAGCTTGTAGCTGGAAGGGCCAGTGTCCTTTCAACTAATCTGTATCTCATCTCCATCTCTGTAGTAGTATTCCCACTCTGCTTGCATGTTAGCAGAAGTGTGAACCAGTTTTGAGGTACCTCCTGAAGTTGCCTTGTGATCTGAAATGAAATTCACTTCCTCTATTAATCTCACTCTGAAAACCAGAGTATCTACACACCTCCTGGTTAATCAAGAAGAATTCTAATGTGTTGACACCTCTCACGAATGCTTAGCATTTCCGGGCAGAAGTGCAAAACCAAGTCTACTGCTTAGATAGAAACCCATGCATTTAGGGTCAAGATTCCTGTCTCTCTCCCTTCCTTCCCAACCAAGATGATAAATTGCAGTCTAAGAGACTTTTTCACCATCTCACTAGCACTACAGGTGCCTAAGCTTGCAGGTTTCTTCCCATCTGACCTGGAAGTTCCGGCAGCTCACACATTCCAAGAGAAAGCTGGACAGGTATTACACACAGGGGAAAAAAGCTAGAAAAGAGTCCAGAAGTCCTTAAGAGACCTCAGTTCAGGAAACACATTTAAGATGTCCATAGGATCTAGATCCTCATAAAAATCTACGGACTGCAAGAGTAACTGAGTGGTTACAGTTCAGTCAGATCTACAGAAGAGCAAAGGATGGAATCCAGCTCTGTCCCTACCAAAACTAGAAAAGTGCTTGGCTGGAGCCTTTCAGAACAAAGCTCTGTTTCTGAAGCCATGCAGCAGTGGGGCTAGGAGACATTTGGACTTGGGTCTTGGCATGGCAGTAGCACCTATCTGTTACTCAGACTTTAGCCATCTAAATATCAAAATACAAAAGACAGCAGGACTGCAGATAACTCTTCTGGCACATCTCCTGTCTATGCATGGGCAGCTTGCTGTTAGCATGCCTTGGGGAGGAGACACACAAGAAGGAAGAGAAGGGATGGAAGGGGAAAGATGAGATTAAGGAATCACTGAGTCCAGCACAAGACAGTTAATTACATTCAGCAACTTTCACAATACTCCAGTTTCAATCACTGACTTTACTTTATGCTTTCATCTGACAGAAAACCCTTTTTTTTACATTTTGGAGCCTCAGTGTCTGTCACAGATTGGCAGCTGCCTCTGGAAGACCAAGTTAGAAGCCATCAGACTGATTGAATTCACTGAATAGATTTTAGGAAATAAAACATGAGGACTTTTACAGAGTTGGTTTGTTAATTTTAGGTTCTGGAAATACAACTCTGAAGTACAGAAACTTCAATAAGGCAAAATTGCAATTTTTGTTCCTGTCTGTTGAGATCTTAAGAAATTTTTTCTAGAAGAAAATACAAAATGTAACTGAAAAAACAGGGAAAAAACCCAATCTGTGCCACTAACCTGTGCTACAAATACCAACATCTAGGACTTGTCTTGCAAAACAAAGATCAAAATTTTAATAAAAACTGACATACTTTACTGTCCAGAATTCATTTGAAGTTTTAACATTAAAATACTCATTTCTGCATGCACTCTGCATCCTGCACAACATAAAACACATGTACCAAAACTAGCCACATGTTGTTCATGACTACCCCCCTTCTGATGAACAGTGTACTTTACATAATTTGTGAATCAAGTTGTATTTGCTTTGTACACACACACATTAAGAAAAAAAAAAAAAAAAAAGAAAAACGGTGGAAAAGGGAAAAAGGATTGAAAATCCCAGCAGCCTAATTAACGTCTAGCTTGAATACCCCAGTTAGGTGGCTAAAAAACACTAAGTAGCATGAAACTAAGCACTGGTATATTAAAACTGGCAGAATCATATTTACATATCTAAGACATACAAGGGACAAGGGGAAGCTGCAAGGCCACAGCTTCTGTCCCTGCTAAAAAATTCAAGCTTCAGTGAATACTTGATGCAATCCTTGCTCAGCAAACACCTCAACCTACCATCTTAAAGTGTCCTTTAACTGCCAGGACAAAACTGGTGAATACAGAGTGATACTATCTGTACTTGCCACAGCAGATCACTGCTAACCATACATATGAAGGAAGGAATGGTCACACTGTGTGGGGTGCCACAAACCTGCCAAATGAGTAGGGAAAGTCGGAGTTAATTCCCATGAATGAATCTGAGACACTCACCTCAAATGGGGGCACCACCATTACTAAAATTTCACACAAAACATGCACAAATGCAACTTACAGCATTGTGTGATCTTCTGGATGTTAGAAGTTATGCGTTGGGCTAGTTGATTAGGATCCCCAAAAGTTGGTCCGTACGACATGGCTGAGTAGATCTGCTGTCACAGTCATCCACAACAGGAAAATGACAGACAGCCTCTACCTACAGAAAACAGTAGTTATGTTTTGGTCATTGGTTCATAAAGGTCTTCATCTTCTTAAAGAACGCATGGGAGAAGATTAAAGAAAACTCCATATACTAATGTTTACCCTCTCTGAAAGCACTGTACTTCAAAGATAGTGCTTATCCTTTGTCAGACTTCTTATATATCTTCCCCACAGTAATCAAAGAGTGTAATTTTCATTGCATTTACCATTCCAGTAAAAAAAGCTGTATGTTTAGTTTGAAATTGCCAAACCCTCTGAAGAATTACATCACAAACCAATTGTATTGCTATTTACATACCATATATCACCCATCCCACTGATTAAATCCAGCGTAAATAACCACTGGAAAAAAAACTCAGCAGATATCACATAAGACATCAGAAAAAAGGCAGCAACCTGTTTCCTCCAAACACCAATCATTTGTATCAATTTCAGTTTTAGTTTAACCCAGTGTCACCTAAGTTCTATGAATTAGCACTTTATCCTGTTTCAGCTGCTGTGTTTGGCGATATGAATTCATTTTTCAACAACTTGGGTATTCAAACACATTTTTAGGGGTGTTTTTCCATCCATACAGATCAAATTTCAGCACAAGCTCATGTGCTCATATCCTAAATCTAAATTAACAAGACATAGATTACAATACCAGTGCAAATCAAAACTGGTAGTTTATCTGTTCTGCTGTGACAATGTAGAATAATCAAGTGCAACACATCCAACACAATCCCACAATTTCATCCAGGCTGTGCTTTCCTGCACATCACCTTCACAGGTTGAACATTTTAACTTCACCATTTCCCTGCATTTCCACTGTTCAACCCAAACCATGTGCCTTCCAAACAATGTCCTCTTCCGGCCCATCAGCTTCTGGTTAAGAGACACTGCTAAAACTAAGTTTCAGGTATAGAGAAAAAAAAAGCACATTTACTGTGTGAAAAGAAGGAAATGAAAAGGCCAACTGATTTGTCAAGTATGACAGCAGCTGTGCTACAATTTGCAAACTCAAGTCCTTAAAAACTTTTTTTTAAATACAAACAATTAACAGTCTTTGTTGCCAAGTATTTCCTTTCACCTTTGGAAATGCCTGTATTAATACAGGCAGCAATACCCTGACTGTTTTAAAACATGACTGATTTCATATCTCTGTCATATGAAATGATCTCTAGTGGAGCCAAGACACTGTACTGGTCCTGACGTTGTACATCCCACCAAAACTTCACCAGGGATGTAACTACAGAGGTCAGGCCCACCACTGCCGCTCTGCAGGTGACATCACCTGTGCCCCATGAAAAAGCTGCTGCTACCATGAAGAGAGATTCTGCATGATTTCGAAATGACTGCTTCACTATGATCCCAATCCCTGCTTGGAGTCTTCAGGCCCTAGTAATGAACAACCTGACTGCAGACGAGGCCACAGGGAGTGTATTTGCACTCTTCTACTTGCTGCACCATTGCCCAAGAGTCATGATAACTGTCTGCAGTGTCATTTTCTTTGTCTGTACCACATGCAGATTCAAGTTATTTTGACTAAAGTCTGGAGTCAGTCAGCCAGCCAGCCTAAATCCCACTTATCTGGGCCAAGGCTGGAATTCCAAGCCTTGATTTTTTTGGAAATTCCAGGCAACATCACACCGAATTTGTATTGTAAGACCAAACCCACGCAACCTTTACAGCAAATAAATGGCTCGATTCCTTGGTGTATTGACTAAGTAAGGAAATCTGCCAATTCAGTGAAAAATACAATAATAGGCATAAAATCCAAAGAAACCATCTAAAAACTGTGTTTGAAAAAGATTCCTCAGAGCTGCTGACAGGTTTTTTAAAAAGTTATTAATATTTCTAGATACCTTAGAAGCATGCTAACTACAATGCTACAATGCTGACTAATAAACTTTTTCGTTAAAGATTATAGTTAATGTTAAAAGTTGTTTAACTTTTATGTTTCATGGTAATGTTAAAATGCTGCTGCTAAGGAGAAGAGATGGCAAAAGACCAAGCTACCTTGTGTAGAATTAACTGAAACAATATTTCATGATTGGTTTTTCTTCTTTCATATTTGTATTCACCAAACAGCTGCCTGTAACACTGTTCTCAGGAATACCTTTACAATCAAGAGATATACACTGAATATTTCATCCAAGTCTTGACAAAAGCAGCTACTGCTTTTTTTTTTTTTTGTCTTGCAAATTTCTACAGCTAACTGTAAGTATCTTTAAAGAAGTTACACTCCACCACATTGACAAGCGCACAGATTGTTCAATACATAAGACTTGAGAATTTTTCAACTTTCTACTACAGCCAAACACAATAGATAGCAAGATGATGTTCACATGACAAAGTCCACAGGATATAGTTCAGCTTTTCATCTGCACATGTAGATCTCTCTAATTGTTGACACAATTTGTTTTATCAACTCACATACTTAAGAATTGAGTCTTATAGTAAATTTGTAGGATAGCCATGTAAATTCACAGCTGGTTTACTCCATGCACATTCTTCTGCTAAGAGAGCTATTCCTGAGTATTTCAATAATACAGGTAGGTGACAGAGTAAGCAAATGTCTGGGTAACAGAAAGAGAGGTAAGAGGACAGCCATCAGCTGTCATCACCTCCCAATCTTCACCACACTTTCTCCCTCTAGTTCTCACAGTAACATGGGCATCTGAACCAGAAGAACACCCTACTTCCACTCACAACCCCTTCACTTGTGAGTGCTGAGTTACTCAAACTCTTCTGAAAACACAGATAAGCTGAGCCCTTGGAAAGTCAACTGCCAATGACCTAGACAAGGTCAGGGCTTCACCCACCAGGAAACAAAACAGGCATGCACCAAGCACTTCTTTCCACCCAGGGTGATAGGAGCATTCATCAAGACACTGAATTTCTATAGAAATTACCCCTTTTCACTTTCACAGCATTTAACTACTCTGTCATGACATATTTTGGTCTGACTGGCTGCACAGCTTACAAAACAAGGAAGTTAAAGGCCTGCTGCAGTTGCAGGAAGTACACTTCACCTTCAAACTGGAACGGAGCTGCACTTGTGGCAGTCTTCAGTTCCTCTAAAAGTTTCAGTCAGGTGTGAGTTTCTGATTGTACATTTTATCTTCTTCTCAACATCACTGTTTCTGAATTGGAGTATACCTAGTGCCAATTCAGCTTGTCAAGCTACTGCAGAAAATCCAAGGAACTGAGTCTACAGGCACAAATGAAATATCAGAACATTTTATTAACACTAACTGAAGCAGGACCTCACTGTACATTGAGGTTTAAAGAATTCAAAGGACTGAATATATTTTTCATAATTTCTGCATTAACTATATAACGTGGTCACTCCATACCAAAACAAAAAATGAACTTTAGTACCAACACATCTTCTAGAAAGGTGTTTGTCAGGCATAAGAAAAAAATCTACTTTTCCATCGGCTATGAATGTAGAGACAAGAAAGCCTCCACATCTAAGCAGCTCTCCAGTGTCATTCCTGAAAGCTCAATCAGGACAAAAGGAGGTGATGTGACAAGAACTGCACTTTAGAGTTCACAGCAGTCACATGATTATTTTGCAGACTCCAGTCAAGAACAGCTAATTAGCACCTAATCTATTTTGTATTTTCTCATTTGGATATTCAAAGAATATCCAAATGAGAATATCCATTTGGATATTCTCCTTCCCTCAGAAATCCAGCCCAGATACATTCAGATAAGAACCCCTAAGCAATAGTTTTACTGTTTGAGCAATATTATAGCATTAGGATCTAGAATGCTTACATGGACCCTTAACTTTCAGAAAGCAAAAAGTACATACTGCATTCCATAGAACACTTGAAAATTTAAATCTGATCTGATTTTATGCCTTTAAGTATCCAGAAACAAGTCATGGGGCTTTCCTTACAGGATATTTTTTTCCTAAGTAAAGGTCACAGTAACAAAGCTTCTCCTAAACAATATGTGGCTTCCTTTATAAACTACCCCTCCCTAAAAAAAGAAGTGCAAAATTCTTCAAGCAGGGTGAAAACACAGGCAAAAGTGATGAATTGCTGAAAAACTTGGGCAAAAATTTCAGCAAGTCACAATGTTTGCTACAGAAAAGATAAACACCTCCTGCTACAGCACCTGAGGGATTCTCATAACAGACTCTTAGCAACTGACTCAGTAATAAGATACAGGTGAGCATTAAATCTGTCATTATTTTTGCTAGGGAATGAGGGAGGTTTAATTTTTTCCTGGACTTATATCTTTTTTTCCTTTATACTTAAGCTAAAATATTTAGAGACTGATATTACATTTCCCACTTCCTGCTTTTACAGCTCCTAATGTGCTGAAGTTCTGGTCCACAGGCAGGCTGTAGGCTCCCATAACAGAAAATCAACTGTGGAGCATAACAAATAAGCAAAGTAGCAGTAAAATTAAATTCTTCTTGCCTTCTTAAAATAAACGTTTCCAGATTATTTTTTTTTATCCTCTACTTTCAGGTAGAAGTCAAACTTAAATCCATATATGGTAGGAAAAAGTAAAGTTTATTTAAAACTGTATCAGTACTAACAGAAGAGATGTCAAAAGGTAACTGCCTACCTACTCCGCACAATTCCCTTAGCCTTGCCACATTACTGATACCGACACCTACCAAAACCAAGCTTGCATCATCTAACAGCTCTATGTTTGGGGTTTTTTTAAAAAATTATTAGATTGTGACACTGATCAGTCTTTTAGTCATTTTTCCTGAAAATGCTTCTGTTGAACAAAGATGCAGTTTAAAGCAGCAACATTTAAACTGCTCAGCATGAAAAACTAAATTACAGAAGCCTGAAATTCTATTAGGTTTAACACATCACCAACGCTCAGCATATATAGATAAAAATTAACATGCTTACAATTGTCTGATTCATCCACACTGATATTTCTGATGAACTAGGTGAAGGAAGTGCATAGCTTTCACAAGCCTAAGAGAACATATGAGTGCTTGGCAAAATGCCTTAAGTAAGAGAATTATGTTTCCTAGGAGCACACAAGGCATTTAAAAGCCTTATGATGAAGCACGGAGTAGGAAAATGAACACTGGGGACTGGAACTACAGGGGAAGAGAGGGAATAGGAAGTCTGAAAATGGACCTGATGACCATTTCAAAGTTCCCAGTTTCTTGTGCAGCTGGTAGGCAAACAACATCTCACGGGAAAAAGAAGATGGATGAAAAGCTCGATATATCTGGTGTGCTGTTTATTCTCACCCAATTCTCCATCATGGTAGCTTGTTTGCTACCAAGTGAACAGATCAAGGACACCAAGGGAGAAGTTAATTACCTTTGTACAAAATCTGATTGCAACTCATGCCGAGTCTCTCTCAGGCCTACCAGGGTGATAATGACTACATATAGCTCTTGGTTCCTTTTCTTCTCCTCTCTCAAGAGTTTCAGTTCAGTGTAAGCCACCAAGAAGAGTGCTACCTCATATTCTTCCAAAGACTACAAAAGGCATCGTCATGAAGCAAATCCAGACATACGTCGTAACAATGCCAAGATTTAGCACCACTTTCTTCTAATTTTGACGTATTTTAACGCTTTTTTTGGTCCCCTTTTTTTTCCTTTCCATTAAGAGCAATTGCACAATCCCCAGGCTCCAAGCAGAAGGGCTGCACTGCCGGCAAAGCACAAGCCTGTATAATGACCCGTCAGGAGGGCTCCACTCGCCCTGCTGGCACAGCCCCTCTGCCTTTGAACGGCTTGTGGAGGGGATCACAGCACAGGAGCACATTGCTACTGGCCAAGTATCCTGAGATTTTAACACCGGGCGTCTTCAATTAAGACGTAGTGCCCTGCACTGCATGCAAAGCGGAGTGAAACCTTCCAGTGAATTGCTGAGTTTGAAGAAGCGCCCGTTTCTGATGCAGCGCCGAGTGATTCACCAGGAAAACAGCGATAAGGTCGGGCCGGGGGCCGGCGCGCCAGGCCCGGGCTCACTATTTACATCAGCCACTTTTATAATGTCCCCTCCTCCCGCTGCAATGCTCACCTAGGACCTGGAACAGCAAGGGGAGCATTTCCACAGGGTGGGGGTGCCCGTCCCACCCTACAGTTCCACACCAGCTGCTATAATACACCTGCTGTAGGCCCCGAACCTCCCCCGAGAGCATCGCCAAGCCCAAAGCCCTGGTACCGTGGGTGTCACAGGGAAGGGTGGGGGGAAAAGANCCCCGCCCGGGCAGCTGCGAGAGCGGGGCCGGGCGGACCCTGACGGGCGGCTCCGCCCGGGCTTGCGGGGGGACCCTGCTGCTGACGGGCCCCGGGGGCTGCCGAGGGGAACGGGGCAACCGTGGCAGCCGCAGCCCTATGCGATTGAAAGAAGCGAGGGTGGAGGGTGGAGAGAGTGTCTTTCAGGGAAAAGGTGCTATTGCATCAGGAAGCAAGGCGAAAACATGGGCAAGGATA
This sequence comes from Ploceus nigricollis, assembly GCA_013399945.1. Taxonomy (NCBI): domain Eukaryota; kingdom Metazoa; phylum Chordata; class Aves; order Passeriformes; family Ploceidae; genus Ploceus; species Ploceus nigricollis. Next base: position 39,174 of record VXBC01001865.1, on the reverse strand, counting down.
CAATATTACGGTGAAAAATACAACGTTACTTTGTTAATAGCCTGCTTTGCCCGCCCTGCCTTCCGCTTGGGTTATTTCTTCTCCAATGGGGAACGGACAATTCAAAGACAGTGCCTGGTAAAGTGTAGATCTCTTTAAAGGTGCCTTTGAATGCAGAGATACACAATATACAGCTGGGAAGGGGGGCAAGCGATGCCAGGAGCAGGAAAAATGAAGGATACATTCACACGGCTGCTGGACCAGGCTCGGGAGGACAAGGAGGATAGGACAGCCACAGCACCAGGGCTGCCCCTGGCCCAGCTACCTGAGAAGTGACAGGTGAGCCTCCAGGCTGCCTGCACAGCATTTGAGGCATTTCTGCATCCTCCCCACTTCTTCAGAGGGACAATGACAGGGCCAAACGCTCCCCAGAGCCCCGGGGCTGAGCTGCTTCGTCTGCAGGAGACCCCCGTGCGCATTAAATTTGCTGGGAATGCCACCTCCTCCACACAGCCCAGCCTCGCCTGAGGAAGAGCTGCAGAAACTGGGAAGTGCAAGTTTAATTCTGCTTCATCATAGATCTTGCTAAGATTTAGAAATAGCTGAAGCAGTGAAAAACATACTAGGCATCCCAATAATAACAGAGAAGTCTAATAAACTGTAAACACAATGGGGTGTTAAGTTAAAGGCCTGAAATAGGCAAGACTACCCTTTACCTTACATGAGTGGTTCTTGCTGGGTCTCAAAGCATGCTGAAAAGAGAGACAACATAGATCCGAGACTCGTATGCCTATATAGAGCTTTTACATTAATTGATGGTTGGAAGCGTCATTTTATCACTTTCATGAATTGAAGTTACTAAGGAAAAAAGCCATTCTGATATGCCTTTTTGCTGCAGGAATGCCAATCTATTTTTACCAGGCTATTTTATTAGTGATGATTTTAGCATTGCTACATGTGCGGGTGTTTCCTCCAAGATCCCACTAGATGGTGCACTAATGAGAGTATAATGCACATTCCTTCCAAATTAAGGGCGTGCCTTGATTATTATCTCTGTCATATGAACTCCACTGATTGACCCAGTCACTCCTACTTTATAAAACTTCAGCAGAGATCACTGTCAGTTTTCCTCCAGAAAACAGAACATCTTTCACTTTATGATTTCAAAAATGTATTTCCCCTTAAAAAAAGTGACCCTTCATCAGTGAGAATACTTTTCCTGCAGGTCACCACTCAGGTACTTTTTTTCCAGGCTTAGAGGTAAGACCCCGTCATCGCTGATCAATGCTCATTCTCAATCTATGGAAACAAGGTATCCAAATGCTTCTAGTGAAGCTGTGTGCTTAATGAAGAAAATCCTGCTTCTCGCCTGCTGTTAGCTCACATTATAAGCGTCCACATTTTGCTGTTAAATATCTCAAAGTCATATGATTATTTAAAGTAACCAGTTAAAGAATAATATAAAAGCCTGAGAGGGAAAAATCGATTATAAAATAAGCTTTTCAATGAAATTTTTGTACTATAAAAATACGTGAATAGCCTTTGTAATAGAATCGTAAAATAATTATGAATGTACAGTTACTAGACTATTGATCATATTTATTGATCAGAACTGCTAATAGCATGGTATGCCCTCAGAATATTTTTGTTAACTCCTATAGAAAAGCCATTGACTGGGAGAAAATGCCCTGTTTCACCCTTTTAAATAAAACCAGAAGATTCCCTCAGTTTCCTATCCTAGCAATGATGCATGGGCAGGGATTGTAAAGAAGCAATGCCTAAGTGTTACCAGAGATGCTGATGCATTTGTGCCTCTAAATGCATGTGATTGGCTCCTCTTTAGAGCTCTCACACCAGCATTACCTGGGGATTGAATTAAGAATCATCATGCACCTACATTTCCTGTTTCTTGTGGAACATAATCAGATGTCAAATGACTGAATTAAATGGGGAAAGCTCTGAGCAAAGAAAAGGGGAAATATTGAGTCCCTGCTATGCACAGTCACTGTGAACCATGGAAGATGCTCTGGATATTTACTGACTGAAGGTCAGAGTGTTTGCCATTTATATTCTTGTCATGTGTGTAAAACAAAAATGAAAGGATGTCCTGTTTGGGGATCCATGCCCAGTATGGTATATAACGTCTGAAAGAGATGGAAGTTAAGCCACACCAGCATGATATGATTTTGAAAAAGCACACCTTCCTCCTAGCCCAGCATCCAAATCAGGACCCACCTTCCTGAGTGTATTTCTGCCTCCCACCTCCTGCTCCTGCCCTGGCCTGTAATGAGCAGACACGCAGGCCCGGCAGCGTGGGTGGCACAAGCTCCAGGGCCACCAGTGACGCAGAAATGAGGCACTCATTTCCATGCAGCTCCCAGGGCCAGCACAATGCATGATGAAATGAAGGGGAGCAGCCCAGCCCTGGCCTCACGTTCCTGATGAGTGTCCTCTTTCCAAGGCATGAGCAGTGTGTAATTTACCGTATGGGCCAATTTCATTCTCTGCTATCACATCTCACTTGCGCACCTCTGGCTTTACATAGGAAGAGTAATGTTTTCAGTATTTGGCAAAGTGTCTGGCAGAGCTTCCCAGACAGTTATTACTGATGCATTCCACCATCAGCAAGAATTCCTGTTATTATCGTTATCATCTCTGTTTCCTAATTTAATCAAAATACCCACTCCAGAACCTGAAATGAGATTAGGTTCCTATTATACCCAGTCCTGTACATAATTATGATGGATGATGATTTCCAGCTTGAACAGATTTATGAGTTAATTATACTGCAGAATGACCTGTAAAACCTCTTTATTTTAAAAAAAAAAAGAAAAGCATTGACCATTTGCATGTTATTTAGGCTGGCACTTGGTCTCCAGCAACAGTAATTAACATAGTAGCATCTGTTTTAAATAAACACAGAAATCTATTCCTAATATTGATAATGTTTCCTAAAAAAAAAAGAAAAAATGCACTACCAACTTATTTTCAAATCTTTCTTTGCCTAACAGTTTAATTTTCAAACACATGTTATACTTTCATCTGCAGTAGTGAAATGAGCTGACATTAATATTTCAAAGCCCAATGTTTAAATACATAGTACCTGAAAATACATAATTTCTCTAACTTCAGACAGACCATTTTGAAACAATACACATTTATAAAAGGCATAAAATGAAACAGCATTGCTTTGTTCAGATCTAGAAATACAAACCTACAGAAGAAAAAATATTAAAAGTAAAAGAATCTATGGACTGCAAGTTCAGCAACTAGCTTTGATAGAATCTGATAGCCTTCATTTGGAAAATGAGGTCATTGTTAAGAAATCAATATTCATTATTTTACAGTTGATCATAATCTTTGTCCTCCTCTTCATTTTCAATTCATAATGACCTTAATTGCTTTCTGGAACCATGCAAAATAAAAGAAGGAACTTACACAAACGGATCCTGACAGAATTTGTCTAGGTAAACCAAACAGATATCAAGGGTAAGAGGACACAGGGCAGAGCTATAAAGGTGAGAAAAATGTTGTTTAGTGATATTTCCAAAATGCAGTGTCAGAAAATCAGGAAATCTTGGCTACACTCAGAATTTTAGCAGTATTTTCTCCTCACTTACCTGCTCTGCCATTGCTACTGTAGCCATCAGTACTCTGGGTTCTGCTTTTCCCTTTCTTCATCATTCCAGCTGGTAGTTTAGCCAAAAAGGAGATCTAGCAACAATCACAAGATATTATGTCACAATTCTCCCATAGCAGCATAGAAGGTGTTCACCTACCGAGGGACTAAATCTTGTCCACTTCCACAAAAGAAAAATATAAAGGCAGATTATGCAAAGGGACCCAAAAGAAAAAAAAGAGTGATTAATTGACTGCTTTCATGGCATATACCCTCTGTAATCTGTGGAGGACTGGTAGAAAATATCTCAAAAATTAATTAGCAACTCCGTGAACATTCCCTTTCTCGATAGCCTTGGCTGCAGTGTTCTCAGAACAAAAGATGTCCATGTAAGTTGTTAAAGGTATCAATGTTGTTAAGGTGCCCCCAGGACATGACTCAGTTTGAGGCTTGGAGATTTCTGCACAGCTAAATGTCAAAACTTCTGTTATGTGCCTCGCTTAAGCCTGATGCCCCAGAGAGAAGCATCTAGTACCATTTTAGATGCCCAGACGTGTCTCACCTGGCTCTCAGGTACTGTGTAGGCATCTCACGTTCCCTATTGCACCTTAGGTGGCATTTGGCAAATTATTCATATTTTCTGAATAGCCACTGACCACTACAACTGGAACTTTAGCAGCCATTCCAACTGTAGCTATAATCAGGACTTAGACACTTACTGGAATTATAAATGCCTACTTAGAAATGTAAGAGTCTCAAAACTCATCCCAGTCTAGGTCTTCCAGTGTGTACCACAGCTTTCCTATGTATTTCTGTGGTAATTTGGCACCAGAACTTTTATAAGAATTCTATTCTGCTCTTCACTCTTCAGCCTGATCCTGTGGGTTTGGTAATTTTATTATAGAAAATCTGCAACTACGAGCAGTATGAGACAGGTTTTAACCTTCTGCTACAGCATGAATAGACAGAGGAACAGTAGAAGCAGCTTTGGCTTCTGTTCCAAGAAACAATGAATATTATTCTGGCAAAATGGGGGGACATCAGACACTGGGAGAATTAAGTAAGATTGAATTACACTCCAACTCCAAGCACAAGGCTTCCTATAAGTCACAGTTTAAAACCACTGAAAATTTATGATTATTCTCTATTCAGGAAATCACAAAAATATCATATAAGCCCTCTTTCTTGTCTCCTTCCTCCAGATACTTGGTCTAATTTCAAATGTTTTGAATGCCAATATTTTTTCTCTGACCAGAGTCTTAACCTTATGGACAAAACTAAAAAGGATTTGAAATAAACAGATGTCAGAACATATTACATAATCTCAAAGTTGTAACTAACTTGTACTAGGAAAAGAAACTGTTCTTGACATTCAAAAAAATAACGATAAAACAGAGGGAAAAGAGTTTTACCATTTATTTTATTGCACATATTAAAATACGTAGCAGCTACAACAATCACTGTATTGTACTGATATCCTATGGAATATCTACTGTGCCATTCCTTTTTCTAGTTCTTACACATGTAAGGCCTGATTCAATTGCCTGCTGCATGCTGTGAAAAACTTTACCACTTTTCAGCAGGCTGCCAGGCATCTGCTGGTCTCTTGCTGTTAGCTGCATGCTTCCTACAGCTGTTTTTTCTTCTAGTGTTTGTACTTTCCCCCCTCTCTTCTCATCTGATCATGGGAAAAGAGACTAGTTCATAATTAAGAGAAGGGTCAAATAATGACAATTCACATCTTTCTACTTTGGAACAAGTAGAGATTTTTATCACATATTAACTTACAATGTTAAGAATGCTATCACAAAATTTTAAAATGCCCAGCATACTGTTCCTTCTCTTATCCTTCCTTCTTCAGACAGAATTGCCAGGTATAGTCTCAAACTGAACTTTTGTTGAATGTGTTATGCAGCCCAGCAATCCACAGGAAAACCCCCCCAAAAAAGGATAAGTGTGTTATCTGGTATGGTTCAATCTGCAGTGAAGTCATGCATAGCCAACGTCTTTTTTTATTGAAACTGCTGCACTTAACCTCTAAGATCTAAATACCTCTAAGTAACCTCTGAATCTGAGTTCCTTAAAATAGAAGAAGACAATTTCAGAGGATTATTGATTTTCTAAAAGGTCCATCATCTGTGCCCCTTTGCTGTGAATTTTTTTATTCACAGCCACCAAAAGAGCCAATCTTGGATCTTTAAATAGAATATAACAGTTTGAGAAAGCTATGGGCTTACTAAAATGACCTACACAGAGCTAGAACACTCATATCTCAACTCTTCCATCTCATGTATTACAGCCCGTAGTGCTGGCTTTTGCTCTCCCTTAGTGGTGAGCAGTGACCACCTCTGAAGAAATTGGTTGAGTGTTTTGTCATTAATGCAGAGTGGTGGGAATGTGTGTAGAGTAAATACTCTCTCAGCTCCTTTTAGATCCTGCTAGGTGTAGCACACCCCATCTCCCAGACAGGGGGTTTCCATAGGATATGGTGTGTAATTTCTCTTCATATTTCTTGTACAAATGCAAAGATTTGACCTTAAGCTTTGTAGCTGGAAAATTCTAGTCTAAAGCACTTGCAAATTCCTCCACCTGCTGCATCCTACTTCTATGTAACTTTTGCTTTTATGTTTTCCTGCTTTTAGTTATATTGATCTGTTTTCTATCTATTCAACTGCTCATGTAGGACACAACTATATGATCAGCTTTAGAAGCAGTACCTCTGTAAGATAACTTAAACCATGTTAAAAGTGAATACAGAGAGAAAAGAAATCACTGCCTTCTCCAACTGTAGCATCTTTGTCCAAATTAGTCAGCTGTAGAGAAGGATTAAAAAAAGGATAATTTAGTTCAGAAAGTCGATAAAAAGAAGATATTTTGTCTCTTATCTTTGAAATTAACAACTCATATATTTACTTCACTCTAGGATTGTCTTAATGCAAAAGAAAATGTTCTTTCTTTCAATTTATTGATCTTGTTATCCTTTGTCTCTTTTTTCATTTATGACAAATTTGCAGATATTAATCTCATAATAAAGTGAAAAATACCATTAGTTCATCATATTCAAAATATTATGTTTCATAAGTTTTTTCTGTTCAAACTTTTTTCCTGATCTGTGATCCCAAAGTACAGTTTTTAGTGATTATTGATGAAGTAGAGGAATTGCAAAATATTGACAGAAAATGTCAAAATACACATAGAAAAGAGTTGAATAGTTGAATGTGACAGTCTTTGGGTCAATAGTTCCCTGCAGAAGAATTAATAACAGGTATTAAAAGTAATCCCTAAACTGCACAAGACTTCTGCAGGTACAACCAATACAGCCCTTCTCCAGAGTTCCCAATTCCCTTTGCTGTTGTTTGCAATGAGCAAAACATAAGTCAGCTGGGAATAATCTAACCAAAGCAAGCAAGGTGTTACTAGGACTTGTTAGTTCACATTTCAGAAGAAAAATTAAAAACTTCAGCTATTTTAAGCTGATAGAAAAGGAAGGGAGATGGGAAGGTCAGGTGGTGTGCTTCATAGCACAGGCAGAACAAAATAAATGAAGAATTAATATACTGAAATACAAGCCACCAATTAGTCCAGCCTGTGGAAAGCACCAAATGGCCTTCAACCACCTGGATATGGCCCATCCAAAGCTGCCTTTTCACACTGAGAAATATTTTAGTGGTAGAAAAAGGGCTGAGGTGGCTGAACTGGCCTGGGCAAGGGGTAGAAGAGAGCAAGGCAGGTTGAAGCAGACCTCCACATCCCCCATATTTTGCTGGTTCCAGGCACCAGCACAGCCCTGGCCTGCAGCCAGACTGCTGGTCCCAGGCTGTGCAGATACCACTCATTACCTGCAATTTCCACCAAAGGAAGCAGAAATGGCCAATATAATTGCCTGCAATTCCTTCCTTGCTTGTCCAGTGGTGAATCTGCAGGATTAGAGGTGATGTTCTAGTCCAAGGCTGCTCCATAGACTTTAAACATAATTTTCAAACTCTGTAGAAACACATTTTCTTCCTTTCTGAGTGGACCTTGTTGCACTGCTGGTCATGTTCCTTGAATGAGATACTGATTTCTGCTAAATCGTCACAGCGAGAAGTAAAAATCACTATCACTATTAATATGGGCTGATAAAAAATTATCAGCCCATAAAATTAGAAAAGCCAGATGCATTCTGGATGCACCAGAATGTTTTGCATCACCAAATAGGATCATCTTCTATCTGTACTCACACACTAAAATAGCTGCATAGCAGAACCCAGCCATCACTTTGGTGTCCTATCTGTGGGACAGGGGTGCAGTGCAGTAACCACTGGGGAGACATAGCTGAAGCTTTGCCAATGCAACCTTTGACAAATATTATAGGGGTTTTATTTATATTTCATTTATTCCCTCTTTGACAAATCTAACCTTTAATTTCCCTGAGGGAAGGTACCCATCTTCCTAAATGATAACTTATTTTCATAATGAATGCAGTGTAGCACAAGGAAAGGTGGGCAGTTCTTCCAAAAGTAGGCCATCATACTATAAATCAACCCACATTTAAAATATTTTTCAACTACAGAATGAAAAATTACTTTTATAAAATCAGGCTGAGATTGGTTTACCATGTCTGCAGTTCTGTGAGTAGGTAAAGATGATGGGAGTGTTTTCAGCTGGAAAAAGTTTTGGCTCTGTTCTCATCCCCTAGCTCATTTGGAAAGATTGATGTAACTAGGGTGTTCATTTTCAGACAGTGATATCTAAATAACTACCTCCTGTGATTTAAGCATGAGTGCTTCCACTGACTCATGAATAGAATGGTTCTTCAGTGTCTTGGCCATGTTGCTTGTGACTGTGTACACACAGCAGAGAATCTGGATAATGTATCCTGTACATGATTCAGTGTGCTGGGTCATTTCCCAGAATCTGGCACATTTCTTAGGTTATTGTATTGTCTTGCTGGATCTAAGTCCACTCATAGGTTGCCTGTTATTATATGTGACAGTAAATGCAAATACTGAAAAGATAAAGGAACCTACATAAATATTTGCAAAGTTTTCTGAGAGGAATTCCAGGAGTTGCTAATTAATTTATAAAGAATAGAACAGGAAGGCAGTAGAGTACACTGAAAATAGTAGTCTGAATATTGCAACTGCAGTGACTATTTTCAAAGAGTTTTTAAATTAAATTATAAAGCATAAATTATAGACCTGCAGGCAGAGCTGAAATAATCCATCAGAAGATGTCATTGCACAAGTCCTTAGGTGCTGAGAAGTTAGTAAAAATATCAACTATTGGAGAAAGGTAGTCAAGAACAACAAAACAACCAACGAATGAACCAACAACAACAGCAAAAAAAGCCAAACCAAAACTGTACAAACCAGCTAATATTTAACCCTAAGAAAACCAAGCTAAAGGTGAACAAGAATAAAATTGAAAAGCTATCTAAGAAAATTACTTCTTTCACAGGGATAGTGGTTTTGGTGATCTAAGGAAATGGGTGAAAGATGGTATAATTAGAGTCAAAAGAAAGAAATCCAACAGGAAGGTGAGGTGCTACACACAAGAGCATAACAAGATGTGCTGGGTTTGTAGAAGGGAGCCCCAAGGTACTGGAATGATTTCATGGAGCTGGCTGTGCTGTGGACCATAGCATGACACTGGGGAAATGTCAGTTTTGACCATGGAGTGGACCAGAAACTCGTTGGGAGAGTGAATTTCCAGAGATGATGGATGGAATCACTCACAGACATATTTCCCACCATTTTGGACAGGATGGTTCCACACTTGTACATGCACGTAGCACAGGGGCAAAGCCTACACTTTGCATATCTAGGCCCTGAAATCTTAACATAAGTCAGACCAATACTACACCAGGTGTGAGGTCCAGAGCCTGGATGAAGTCATGATTTGGCAACTTGAGGTATTCAACAAAGTATTGCAACACAGTCAGTCCCGAGGAAAAAAAACCAGATAAAAAAATTACTTACACACTGAAGAAAAAGATCTGTTGAGGAAAGTGTTTAGGGAAAAAGATGTCCTTTAGTACACAATCTCTCCTTTGAGTCTTTTTTTCTCTATCCTGCATTTTGGTGGAAATGGGTAATTAAAAATAAAAGTGAAAACATTCCTCCTTTCTTACAGGAAAAACTGGAAAGTTCTTGGTTTATATACTGCTAGAAAGATTCATGGCTGTCTTTTGAGGAACTGCACATCTTTTCTAATGTCAGTGTTCTCTGTAATGCTTCTTCAATGCCCTATTGCTGCTGCAGCCATGAAGGCTGACACACAACTGATCCAGAAGGAAGGTAATTTGATTAGGTTCTGTAAACAGAAGAATAAATGAATTACTGTAATATATTACTGTTATAGCTGTATATGCTCTTTTGTCAGGAATTTCTTGGAACAGTTACTTTCATTTACCTAATTTTCACTAAAGCTGATTAAAATGTTGTAGGGTTTTTTTGTTAGAAAACATTGTAGCTGAAAAATGGATGCTCTTAAGCACTAATTTACCTGAACTTATCTGACTTCTTTGGCATATTTTAGTTTTGAGTAGAAAAATTAATGCCTGTAAACCAAAATTTTTAATTTAAATCTTGAAGAATTAATTTTGAAACTTTATACTAAAAGATCAACACAGAGCTTGCAAAAGTGAACCAATCTGTTTCTAGAAGTTTTCAGATGGTGTATTCGCAACTCAAGGATTTAGCTTTTCTTTTTTTTTTTTACCCCAGTCTTAATATAATGTATTGCTGACACTTTTTGTTAAAGGCTGTTTTTGCCTGCGGACTCCACAAGAGGGTAGGAAATCCTTCCTCAATGTTTAGGCTGTAACAGAAAAGATTAAAAGAATGAAATTGAGTTTAACTATTCTGGCCACAAGCAGGCACTGCAGAAATACCTGCAAGTTCCTGATCTGCAAATCATTTGAGGGTAAAAATATAACACTTTTCTGAATAAAAATCACTGTCTTTGAAGAGAACACTGAATGTTGCTGTTTGAGGCATTGCAACAGGGAGGCTGAATGCAGATTTCCTTAACCACATCTAGCTGTCCTATATGTTCAAAAAAAGGAAAAGAACCATGGAAGTGCTCCTAGACTGAGGCCCTCACCTGAATGTGGAAGCTTGAATTTCCTCCTGAAACCAGAATTGTCCTTCCTCTGAGGGCAACATCAACTCTTGCTGGAATCAAGACATCCTAACCATTCTGGCTGATTCCCTGTGGAATAAGAACACTGTCTTTATTTGATATTGACCAGAATTCATGCTAAAACTACACTGTGTAGTGTGAAAAAATAGATTAATGTATGATAATGTTTTTCATGGAAAAAAAAACCCAACCCCCCAGAAAAACCCATCAAAACAAAACAAAAAAACTGACACAGCCACTTATGTTCCCCTGTGTACCAGCAGGTGTGGTCCACAGAAAAAAAAAATCCCTTTTGTTCTGATGTGTTAGGTTTTGTGCCAAGCAGTAGGGTATCTTTTAGCAGCAAGTTTAGCATCAGCATCAAGTTTAACAGCAGGCAGAACAGCATGGCATGTCACAAAGTCACTCAAGAGCCAAATTACACCACCTGACAGATCTGTAAGAGCCCTTGGCCAGAAGAACTACTAAAGACCTACTGACAGGTTGCAAGTCGTTTAGCAAAACTAGCTAAGTAGATACTCATTTAACATCCAAGGGCACACATTGAACACACAGAAGGACATGACACACTGAAACCTCACAGACAGGTCAATATTGTTCCCTGAAGATGTGCTGTCTAAGAAAAAGTTGTCACTGTAGGAAATATTTTGTACTGGGTTGACTCTAAATTATTTATGCTGTATGTTAATGAAGTAATTTTATCATTACTTAAATGTCTCCAATTGCATTGTGTGTCAGCAGCTAGACATTTAATGCTTAAAAGAGCTTTCAGGAATATCTAGATGTTTCTTTAGAGGCTTAGACACCTAACCTTTATGTAGCACATTCTTGTACAACTTACAGAAGGGATTTAAACTCTGCAAAATAGTTGAGTACTGTGGAAAATACTGCTGGTAGCAAACATTGTGAAGACACTTTAAAAGGATCTGTAGTTGTCTCTGAGACTAATGTTATAATTTTTTGTGCTCCATCATTTGACTCATGGTCTCACTGTTGGGAGGATATCAGGGACCATATATAAATTGTTGGCTTTCAATAAAAACCCATCACGGACTTGTTTTAACACAGAGACAAATCTGGCACGCAAATTTCTCTGAAGAAGGCAGGCTGAGCTGCATGCAGACAACATCTGGCACAGCTGGCTGCCACACCATCTCTGCTGCAAGAGTTCACCTCTCCCTCCCATTGCTGACACATTACAGGCCCTATGTATCACCTCCAAACACTGCATATTTCACATGGCTCAGCTCCAAAAGGAGAACCAGAAAGTTCCTGGTGATGTCTCAGATGTCACCCTGGCCACTAAGGTGTTGCGTGAAAGGTGTTGTATGCAAAGGTCTCTGCTTCCCCAGAGAGCTGGCCCCCAGGAATGCACTGCAGGAGCAAAACTAGATTAAGATGAGTTTAGAAAAACCTGAGGCAGCAGCACAGGCTCTGAAAGTCAGGGCTAGGCTGTGTTGGAGATCCAGCTTTGCAGAACTGAGTCCCTGGCTGCAATCAGCCTGCTGCTCAGTTTTCTTGCTCTCCCCAAGCACCTCTCTGGCTGCCCTTGTGTTTAATCCAGGGGTCTCCCTAGGCATACATGGAGCAATGGTATGGGACAACACATTATCCACCTTGCAAGTGCCTAAAGTCTTTACTGCATCCAGCTCTGCTCTGTTCCCTGGTCTGGCTGTTCAGCTAGTGACAACTGTGCACAAAGAAAGAACTTGTGTCAAATTAAAGACTTTGGGGTTTATGCTTCTATTGAGAAAGGTGAGAGCCTTACACAACACTTCAGACCAGTCTGTGACCTTCCAGATCCTTGCTGTCTTAATTGTTTCAGGGTTGATGTGAAACTTGAATTCTGCAGATCCAAAATAGCACGTGTTCATGTGTTCACAGATCCATTAAGAAGTTTTCAGTAAACAAAACAAGCAGCCATCGCTGGCATGGCATGCTAGTACAGATGTGATAAGCCAACAAGTGGATATACGTGGATGGCTTTTGGTAGTCACTCTTTAATAATAAGGGTAGAGTATACACTGTAGGCATAGCGCAAAAGGTAAATCAGGGGTACAAATCACAATAAAAACACTGCCGTGCCTGCATTCAGTAAAGACAACTCAGTTAAGCTTATTTTAAACATGTAAATGATGTGAATGCTGACAGTGCCTCTTTCTGATTTCACAGGGAGGTCAGCATGGCAAGGACTTAAGTTAGAGGTTCCAGTTCACTGTGAAGGTACAGTGAGCTGTCAGCAACCATATTTTATAACATACGGAGCCTGACACCTAAACAAAGACCAGACAAGCACAGAGCTGAGTGCAAGCCATGCTCTGGTTCCTGAGTACTCCTTCCCAAGTACAAAGCACATGGAAGATAAGGGGTGAAATCCTGATTCTATTGTTTTCAGAGGTAAAGATCAACTTTAAGCCAAAATTACACTCCCATTCCATTTGCTTGGGAATGGGAGGAGACTACACATCTGCTAATGTCCCCTTCACAAACTGACCCTGGGATACGTTCAGTTTAGGGTTATTAAGAGTGAACCCTAAGAAAGATTAGCTGCATAAATACAAGACTAGGTGAAATACTGAGTTTATGGACTGTATGTAAATAATTTCTGAAATTAAAAAGAATTCTACAGGACTGACTCATAAAATTCATATTGCACTCATACTGAAACATGAATATTCAGCAATCTACTGTTTCTTCTTCATTTCTAGAGATAGTCTCACTTCTAGAATCTATTACTGTGACTGATCTTCAGATAAAACTTTTATTGTACAAAAATGTGGATTAAATATTTTGCCTTTTAAGATACATTTAAATGTTTTCCAAAACCAGGGATAGAAAAATCCATATATTAATGGATTGCAGAAAGAATTTAGATATCCAAGCCAGTTTAGAGAATCAAACAGAGGCAAAGGAGTGGAAAAATTTTAAAATTGATCAATTAAGATTGCAAAAAAACAAGGAAACCAACATATTAAGAAACCCAGCATAACAATACTCAAAGACTTAGCAGCTTTCCTGTCTTTATTCTTCGAAAGCTCATGTTTCTTATTATTTTTTGAGAGCCTGTGTGCCTGGCTCAACTCTGATGTGTGCCTTTGGGAGACAATAAAAATTTTAACATAAATGCCTATCATAATGCAAGCAGGTGCGAATAAACTGACTGTAAATAAAGTTGAACACAATCAGGCCCAACCGAGCACTTAATCAGCATTTCATAGCCCTCAATTCCAGAAGCATAAGCTTCTGAGAAAACCACACCAAAAGCAAAAGCAGCGGGCACTGACTGGCACGCAGCCACGATTTTTTTTATGGCTGTGGCAGTCATGGTGCTGGAGTAATGCAGCGGGTGGCAGATTGCATAAAACCGATCCATGGCAATGGAACAAAGATGGAAAATGGAAGTTAAACTGAGCATCAAGTCAAAACTGTAATGAACCTTGCAGAATATAATCCCAAAAACCCAGCAGTTCTCTACAGACCTCACCATGCTGTAGGGCATAATGGCAAAGCCCAGCAGAAAATCTGTTACAGCCATGGATAAGATGAGGAAATTGGTTGGAGAATGGAGCTGCTTGAAATACGAGATGGAAATGATTACGGCCAGATTCCCAAAGACAGTGAGAATGAAGACTGCTGTTTGAATAAGTACATTACCCGTCGTATTCCCGCTGACCTAAAGTTCTCAGGACAGAATCTGTTTCCAAACTCAGAGCAATCAGTCAAATCCTTATATATATTTGGAGAAAGCATAGTCAATCCTTTCTGAGACTTTTCTTTTGGAAGTGCAGTTCCATCAGCAGATTTAATTTTCACAAGTTTCCAAAATATTCCAAATCCTAACATGAGAATACAAGGTAAAGTAAGTTAAGAGCATGAACTCCATAACTAAATGAAATGCAATAATTCAGAAGCAAATTTTCTCTTGGTTTAAATAGGGACTAACTACAATCAATTATTCTTCTGAAATGATACATGAAATTTAGTAACTGGAAGCTATTTTAAAATTAATTAATAATTAATTAATTTAATTTTAAAAAAACAGAAGATAAAGCAAGCCAAGTGTCTGTATTCCCAACACCATTATTTTTGTCTGCTATATTAATTCCTTTATCCTCATGTATGGGGGAGATCTTTTGGTGACTTAAGGTAGACACAAATCATGTTGTGCCTCATTATTTCCATGTTAGGCTTAAATACTGATTGAAGAGAACTATTTGATTATTTATTACTAACTGCTTTTATTCCTCTGGGCTAGCTTCACTAAAGCAACAATGGCAAAAGACAAGCTCAGGTTTTCTCAAATAATTGTTTTCTCCTGTTGGTAACTGAGGAAGTCCAAAGGATATGGGATGCACTTTCTTTTCAGTGATCCCTCTCTAACTGACAGATAGTTTTTAGTCTGTATGGCAGGAGCAGCCAGTGCTTAAGGAAATTGACTTTTCCTATACTTATGGAAAATAAGAAATCAAGACATCTAGGATCAGGCTTTGGAAATTCCCACTGTCTAAGTTACTTGTGGGTCCAGTCTCTTAAGAAATTAATTTGTTTTACAAAGGTTGTTGCATAATCATTTCACAGAAACATTTTCAATTACCCATGCAGCTAGTTGGATTTGAAGTGGCAGCATGAAGGTGAAAAGATCTTATTAAAAAACCCACAAAGTAGGAAATTAAATGTACCTGGTTATGCAAAACCATGTAACATTGTGCAAGACTCAGTAAATATTATGGGAATTGAATTTCATAGAATCACAGAAGTGTTGATGTTGAAAGGGTACATTCTGCCCCATCATTCAGATCATGAATGAAGATGTTGAACAGGATTGGACCTAGCACTAACCCTTAGGGTAGATCACTAGTTGTTGGCTTTCAACTAGACTTCATGCCAATGATCAGCACCCTCTGGGCCTGGCCAGTTTCCAATCCACTTCACTGTCTTCTCATCCAGCCCATACTTCACTATTTTCTTTGTGAAAATCTTATGAGAGACAGTGTTGAAAGCCCTCCTGAAGACTAGGTAGATAATAACAACATCTCTTCCTTTGTCGACCAGGCCAGTCATTTCACCATAGAAGTTTATAAACTTTAATGTCTAATGAAACCAGCTTAGTCAAAAAGTGCTTACAGGCAGACAGTCTTCTTCTGAGTTAAGTCTTCAAGTGCAATGTGTGGAAGTAGCATCATAGATAATGAAGATGATCAGAAAATCTGCAGAGACAGAAGAATTTCACAGAACACTGTGTCTAATGTTTGACTGCAGCCAGTATTTTGTCCCTTGTTGAATGGATGTTAATGCATTGTAAAGGGCACAGAGTGCACCGCGTACACGGCCTAGATGAGTTAATGATTTAAGAAAAGCCATACAGTTTGCAATATTCACACATTTTGACAGCTCATTTTTTTTTTCTGTTTGAAGACTGCACTAATGTATTTTTTTATCTAGGAGTTTAAAATACTCCATTTTGGAGTAACTCTTTCCTTTTTGAGGTTTCTGGAAGGGTCCTGCTTGGACAGTTGGTGCTTCTTCTCTTTTCCATCCTCCTTTCCCATCTTTCTGGCTCTGGTATCTGAGGGACCATGAGATTTGGACACAGGTGACACCACCATGCATGAGGTGCTACATCAAAACATGAGGCACTAAGGCAGGATATAGGCAGCAGTTCAGGACTCTGAAAGTTGCTGTCAGTTTTGTACAAAGCGTGGAAAGAAGGTGACATTGCAAATGGTCCTCACTGGTGACAGAAGGAACAAATGTAAGTTTACTAGTGAAACAGAGCCTTTCTGGAAAAATTGCTTTGCACAAGTTTTTGGGGAAGTTGAAATATTTGAAATCATCCACAGGGGAATAATTTGTTTTGCAAAAGGTAGCCATCTGGAAACTGTTTAACAAGGTCACTAATTAAATGTGTTGATAGGGAATTTGACAATACCCTTTGCACTTCATTTGCATTATGATTCTTTGAGATTGCAGTAAGGTATATTCTGCTCCACCAGACCTAACTCATAATCCGATTGGACAACAGCATCAGCCATTTTTCTTATCCTTTCCTAATTTATTCATGTCTTGGGTTCAAATAAAGCCCCTGTGGCCTCATTAACACATCTCATTTGCACATCACCCTCACTCCGGGAAATAGCCTTACGCAGTCTGTGATTAGAGCTGATGAGAGAAAGTAACCTGGGACTTCATTACAGTCACTGTGCCAGAAAAGGCTCTCTGTAAAAGAAGGCAAGGAGGCTCTTTGGGAAAGTGCCACCTTTAGGTAATAGGACACCAGAGGAAAAAGTTGTTTCTGAAACTTTCTGAGTTGGGCCATGCACAAAGCTGGCTTTTATTTTAGTTTATTAATAACAAGGAAGACAGTCTTCTAGGGGTAGGTGAAGCTCACCAGCAATCTGTATGTGGAAACTCCTTCTTCTGCAGTGAATAAATATTGATGACACCTTGGCTAGACTGGCTTGCCCAGAGTTTCATCTGTACATTGAAAATTTCTTTTACTATTTCCACTTACACTAAATAGTATATGATGGTCTTAATGCAGCCACAATGTTTGGATGCCCTCTCTACTGGTTTTGGCTGGGAAATGGTTAATTTTCCTTTTAGTAGTTTGTGTGGTGTTGTGTTTTGGATTTGTGATGAAAGCAGTGTTGATAACACATACACAATCCCCATTTAAGCTAAGACTGAGCAGTGCTTACGCAGTATTAAGGCCTTCTCTTTGAGTAGCCTGGGGGTGCACAACGGTTTGGGAAGGGACATCTGAACCCAGCTGACCAGAGAGATACTCTACACCATATGATGTGCTCAGCAATAAAAACCTTGGGGGAAGAAGGAGGAACTGGGGTGTTGGGAGTTACAGTGGGTTTTTTTCCCAAGTAACCATTACACAAGGTGGAGTCCTGCTTTCCCCAGAATGGCTGAAGGTCTGCTTTGCGGGTGGGAAGTAGTGATGAATTTCTTAATTTGCTTTACTTACATACATAGCTTTTGCTCTACCTATTAGACTGTCTTTATCAGCAATTTTTGTGACTTCTGGAGTGTGGCTCTGGTTTCCGTGGGTTTATAAGAATTAGCTTTGCAGTAGGGTTCAGGCACTGTCTGCAGGGACATGTCCTATCTGAACTACAATCTGTCCTGCAAGCAAGTTGGGATCCTACTCATTCATAAATTCCTCCTGCAACCAGAAAACAATGCCTGAGAGATGCCACAACAAGTTACGAAAAGAAAGTTACCGACTGTAAACTCTGGTAGGTCTGGAATTGTCTGGAAACACAGTAATATTTCCAGATTTTCAGGGAGATAGGGCCATAAGGAATAAAGGGAAAGAAACAACTTCATTGACTTCCTGAAGGGACTACATTAATATGTGCCGATACTACTAAATATACTTTAAAATGCCTTTAGATTGCATTTGTCCAATAATAGAGGATCTATCTTTCCTTCAATCTAAATTATGACCAGACAAAAGGAGGTATCACCTGACAGTACTTCTTAAATTGTTACTTCAAGTGAGATCAAAGTGTGCAAGTGATCACACATTTTATTTAAGAAAGTAACACTGAGGGTGAGAATATTAGCTACAGCAGGGCCAGGCTCACTGGAGATGAAGGAAGAAAATAATTACCCATTATTTATCAGAAAGAGATTTTTAAAAATTTTATCTTGCTTTATTTTTGTGAGATTAAGTATTAAAGTAGTCACATTGTCATTAGCAAGGATCCACAGTAAAAGTGCTGATGTGATGTATATTTCATTGTTCCTTTTTAAATAATTTCTAGGAGGGCAAACTTTACAAGATGGCAATGACACAGTAATATACACAATTTCAGATCCTGATACTTTGCCCTGCTGAAATGTATCATCATTCAACGTTTAAGCTTTTCAGCATAGAGTGCTTCAGTACTCTACAAAGTACAGAAAACAAAGACAAGATACAGATAGGATGCACTTTTACAAGGAACACAAATGGAGGACATACTGCTGAGTACTCTGTGCTCTTACTTCAGTACAGAGCAATCAATTTCTCTCCATGTTCTCTTCTCAGATACTGATCATTTCCTGCCCACTCCCAGTACTGCTCCTTCATAATTCAGCTGAGTTCAACCACAGGATTTCTTCACAATTCTCTGTATGCTTTCCTCGAAAACTCTTACAGCATTGCCATGAGACAAAGTAACAACATGTCCAAGCTAAAAAAAGTTCTCTAAGAAGCAACGTAGCAAATAATTTTTCACATCTAAGCATTCATTAGATAAACATAATTTTCTGGCATTCTCAGGTGCAATGCAGCTTTTCTGCAATTGCTTTTCACTTCATATTTTTTCTTGTCTTTGCTCTTGTTAAACACACTTTTTATCCCATTGAGCAGCAAAGCCTTTAAGTGACAAACTCATAAGTGACAAGTACTAGTTGAAATGGAAACAGAAAGAGCAGCACAACCTTTCTCTGTCTCACCTTCCCTCCATGGAGTGTGCAGGTATGGCTGGTTATTGGCCTGTTTTGAGCTCTGCACACATATGGAAGGGGAAGGACAAAACTTAGAGGGGTTTGGGTTATTAGCCAAAGATGACAAGAAATCCAAAGGAGAAGGTTTCTCTGCTCTTTCTAGAGGAGAACACAAATGAACACAAATATTGTAATATAAACACACCTTGTTCAAGAAATTAATCTGTTGTGTCAGAATATTTTTTTAATTATAAAGATCAGGGATATAAACTGCTATAAGTTTTTTTAAAATGGAAGTCTTGCTCTTCTATGCATTGCAAATAAATAGATATAATCAAAACACCACCTACAAAACCCAATCTGGAATGAAAGAATACATAAAGCACAATGGCTGCTTATCTGCTTGAACTACATTTGGTAAACAGGGAAACAAATTTCGGAAGGAAGTTTCCTTCCTTCACAGCTCTTACATCTGGGAGTTCAGCCTCCAGGCAAAAGTTCAAAGCCACGAATCCAACCATTTAAAGCATGTTAGTCTGAAAACAAATGAGTCCTGGAAGAGTCTTGTTGAAAAACTTTTCCAACCAGAATAATCTTCAATGCCCTGCGAAACCACATGTAAAAAAATGCATAAACAATTGGGTTAAGTGTAGAATTTAAATAGCCAAACCAAACCAAAGCATCAATGAGAACAGGAGGTATCACATAATTCATAAATGGATTGGTAGCTGTAAAGAAGAAGAATGGAGTCCAGCAGATGAGAAATGCTCCCATTATGATGCCTAAAGTCTTAGCAGCTTTCCTTTCTCTGCAGAATGAAATGTGGTGCTTCATTTCAAATTGCATTTTTTTTCTGCTAATTGCATTGATGGATCTTGCCTGCTTCTTGGCTACAGAGTATATTTTCCTATAGATGCACAGCATAACAAATCCAGGGATGTAAAAAGACACTATGGAGGCCACAATACCTGAAGTTTCACTAAAAATGAGAAAGCATCCTCCTGCACAGTGGACATGATTATAAATCTTTTCTGCCCCTCTCAAGTTTAGGTCTAGAAAGATCATCCCAAAAGCAAAAGCAGCAGGGACCATCCAACTTATGCACACCATGACCACGATGACAAAAGTATTTATCTTTGATTTGTATCTTAAAGGGTCACACACAGCATAGTAACGGTCGATGGATATGAAGGAAAGATGGAAGATAGAAGCTGTGCTCAGCATAATGTCTGTGCTTGTGTGGATCTTGCAGAAGAACTCCCCAAAATACCAGCAGTGTTCAACAGAGCGCACCATACTGCAAGGCATGATGAAGAATCCCAGCAGGAAGTCTACCGTAGCCATTGAAAGTATCAGGAAATTTGTAGGCGTGTGGAGCTGCTTGAAATGCGATATTGAGATGATAACTGTCAGGTTTCCAACCACTGTGGCCAGAATAATGCAAACCATGAAGATGTACATGGAAATACGGATGCTGTTCGACCAGCTGCTCCGTATGCAAGAGCCATTTACGGATTCACAGCACAATTGCATCCTTACTGGGGTCTCAAATCCACGTAGGTATGCAGCACAGGTACAGTTTTTCCTAATTCTGAGGTATGTTTATGACTGATTTTTGATTTTCTAGATGGCAAGAGCTGCAGAGAGGAAAATAAAAGGGCATTGTAAACACCTTCGTTTGGTTGGATGGGTAGGAAATTCACATTTCATTATTTATGAAGGATGGAAGTATTTTGTAATTACATTTAGCAGAATGACACTTTTATAATCTGACTTCCCTGGAAATGGGAATCTCCTTTGGTGAAATAAACTGCATAACGGGATGTTCTCACACCAGGACAGCAGTGACTCTGAGAGGCCTGCACTGGGCAGTGCCTTGTCCAGTGGGCAGATAAGAAGCCCTTTTCAATATTTCCTGTTTCCGTTTTCAGTCCTAGTCTTCTTCATCAATATTGGCTGGAGTCCTGTATCTCCACTTTGCTCTTGAAAATCAGTAATTTTAAATTCTGAAGCTCTCTCAACTTCTTTTTGGATACAGAAGTCTAAAATCTAGAAGTCTAAAACAGAAGGGTAAAACTGAGGAGTCCATGTGTGACCTCTCCTCCAGCCCTGCCCTGATGGTGATGACTGGACAGATCAAGTTTTACTGGAAAATCCTTGCAGGCTCTAGCTGTAAATAGAGATGCCAAGAAAAGATCTAAGAGAAGAAAAAAACTTTTCTGCCCTTTTGCTGACAAAATAAAACGGAAAAATCTGACTAATCTAAAACATTATCTGCTGTATAAGCAAATGGTTTTTTTCTGTCGAGCTCTACTTTTTTTCAGTGCTAGGAGTTTAGCATTACTACGAGTATTGATTATATTAGTCTGTTTTTTTAGCTAAGGCACAAACTTGGAGAGAAGCATTTTCAGAACATAGGTTTAGTTTGCATCTAAGGACACAAGTATCTCTGTCCTCTTGTGTAGGCAGTAGCATGTCCCTTTTGCAAGTCGCTCTTTTTATGAAAACTTTTAATGAAAGTACTTAAGCACTTGGCAAGCAATATTTATTTCTGAAAAACCTGTTTTTCTGTTAAATAACAGAAAGATATTGTGTTATTGTGAAAAAATAGAGATCATTAGCATATGTTGTTCAGTAGCATTATCATTATGGTATAAAATGGTTGTCAGAAAAATACTGACATGGCAATTCAGCCAAATTTAACTCACTTGCTTTGGGATTTAGTTGCCTTTGGTTATTCTGGATAGAACACAATTTAAAAAATAATTTCTTTCCCATACTAAACCAAATGTTATTACAAGCACATCATGGCACTGGAAACTGAATGAACACAGACAAAAAACTACAGCTAGCAAAACCTTGACAGCTACAACTAGCAAACAGCCTGTTATACAGAGGGATTTTGCGAGTAGGGCCAGGCAGTGGCACCCAAGTGCCAGGGACAAGGTTCACCCAAAGTCACTCTCAGGAGTGGGGAACATATGGAATGTGAGTGTATTTATGTATTGTTTGGGATGCTTTTCACTTCCCCTTTTTTCTGCCTACTAATATTTAACACCATCTTGGCTCTTTTTCACCTCATTTTAATTATCACTTCATATACCTTTTCCTTCCATTTTTGTCAGTCTCTTCATGTTTCTTTTCCTGCCTGTCGTTCCTTCTTTCAGCACGTTTACACCCAAGGCCAGACGACTATTTATTAACTCAAATTTTCAATTTTCACAGTAGAAAGAATTAAGCACCAATTTAACTGTATCTACTGAGCATCATTATAAAGGTTTTAAGTCCAATGAGATTGTAAATGTGTCACATAGATTTTGAACTTCATTTGTTCTGTATAAAAGTATAAATAAATTAAATTAAATGGTTGTGGTAAAACACTCTATGAAGCCAATCAAAAATAATTAACATGCTATCTCTAGGTTTCCTTTAAGATTTAGAAGATTGATAACTTCTCTGTGTTTTCTGATAGATAAACTCTTTAGCCTAAGGAAAGGTTTTCTTAAACAAAAAAAAATCAGGGATTTTTTTTTTTTTTTTATAAAAGAAAGTAGAAACTCTAGCCAAAGGATGGAGAAAACTGAGATCAAGTGTGTGGCTTTGCATTACATGGAAACTAAATAAATCAAAACACATGTGGCAAACTGTTCAAGTGAGCTGAACTGTGAAGAAGTTTTCAAGAAGAAAGCAGAATGTTTTCCTTCCATATATAGTCACAAAGGTTAAAATGTACTAAAATGGAAATACGAAGAAGCATACTCTTAAACACCTCTTCTCTTACCTTTGTCACTTCATGCTGGGTAGAAGTCTGTTCTTGACACTCATTTGTTTTCTCCTGGTTGAGTGGCACTTCTTCCTTTTAAAGACCATCTCAGAAGGCAGCTGATCCTCTTCACCACCATTACAGTTCTGGGTAACACAAATTTTGAGAGAAAAGGCTTTTAATCCACAGCTGGAGGAGCCTCCAGAAACCCCTGTGTGTTACTGGGGCATGCTGATGCGATGAGCAGCATTCTGGGCCGTTTGACTCAGTAGCAGCTGTTGATGTGAACAGTAGCTCAAACTGTTTGATTTGTCACCCACATAGAGAACAAAATCATGGCTATAGCACTCATACTTGTTTAATGGGCCTTATTTATAGGGAAATTGAATTGATTTGAAGTATGTTTACTTGTTTGATTAAATGTTACAGTCATATTGTGAGGAGCCCAGTATTATCTAAGCAAAGAACAAAAGACACCATGTAGTCTGCCTCCTGTAAGCTTTTAAAATATAGCAAAATACATAAGTATAGGTTGGTTACAGTAACACGTAAGATTTCCTTGGAAAGGTATAATGTAGACAGAGTGACACATTGTGTATCTACCAGCCTAGTTATGATTACTGAACAAACAGATTGAATCTATCAGCTCACCAGTTAACAGCTACAACTGTTGAAAAAGTGTTTTAAGTAAACACCTATTGGCTGTACCAGAGTCACGGATGAGGAGCATCAATTTTTTGCTCCACAAAGGACCATGCAGCCTTTTAAAGCAGTGATACTGCTGAATGTAAAAAAGCATTATTGCGATGACCATCAGCTAAAGCCCAGCTAAGCTGGGTGCCTTGAGCGCATATGCAACAAGGTGAGTTAAGGTACTACTTCTTGCAAATTGTTCTGATTACCTGGGTTAGCTACTTTATTATGTTATGTGCACAAAAATCAAAATGGGTGCATACAACTCAGGGTTTTTTGGGGGTTTGTTTTTTTTTTTTTTTGAGTCTACTCTCTTATGCAGACTGGGGTTTTGCACTACAAGGTTCTCTTTGCTATAGCAAGAGAGTTTGACAACTAAAAAAGTGCAGAAACAACGATTAGACTGAGAGAGAAACCACTGGAGAGTGTTGAGAGGGTATGTTGAGGAGACGAGTCAGGTCCAATTCTTCAGAGCTAGGGAAAAGTGAAAAGGACATATTAAGTCCCAAATACTGGTCTGTGAAAGAGGCCTTCACCCTTCTGAGATACTCTGTACTTCCTCGGAGCCAGGCCCTTCTCTTTGAGGAGTGAAGGTTTAGGCCTTGGTAACTACTGTCTTGACACAGATACATTTTATAAGAAGGTAAAATTTAGGGGAACAAACCCATGTTACATTACCCTGTACAACTCGTTGTTATGAAGAAGTCTGGCAGCCAGCTCAATATGGGCACTCAGTCCAAGGCCATCCATGCATGCACACAGCGCTCTCCCACCACGCTCTGTGCTCTCTCCCTTGAGTAACACAGGGCCAAAACTCAAGGGCATTTTCTGGAATGGCAGCTCTGCTTCAAGTGTTTGTTCCAGAGGCAGCTGCCTGGCAGCAACCTGCAAACATCTGGGGGAACCCCTGGGGCTGGGGAGCCTTCCCCTGCCCTGAGCAGGTGTGCCCTGCTGCAGCGGGGCAGGCAGCAGCCAGCCATGGAGCGTGGGTTTTGCTTTGCCTCCTCCTGTGCTCAGGCTGTGTGTCTGCTCAGGGAGCACTTCCCTCCATCTCCTGGCTTGCAATAGAACTGTACTGCAAGACCCACACACGTCAGAAAGGAGTGAACCACAGATCTAGTGGGGGCTGTGAGCATGGGAACGGTGACATTTAATGGTGTGTTGGGTGAAGTGAAAGTAAAGCAGAAGGTTTTGGTATATCAAGATAATTAAGCAGGCCAAATTGTCAACTAATTTAGAGTGGGAAGGAACACTGTGGTAACAAGCTTTCACTCTGCTGGTGCAGACACTTCAAACAGGCATTTTCTTGTGCCTTAATGCTGATGTGGAAAAAATATTCCAAATATTTATGTCACGAAAGACTTGCTCCTTAAAATATCAAAGAGAAACATGCCAAACTCTGTTTTTGTGAGAACTCAATGCACTTACAAATTGTCAGTGTTTAGCAGTCTTTTGAATTTGTAGTATAGTAAAGCAGTTATACATCAAAATTCAAAGTAAAAACTTTTCTACAAAATTGTTGCTGTGGTTTTTTTCCTAAAAAAATTTATATTTCTGCAATAAGTAGTTTTCAGAGTTTTGGAAAACCAAAAAAGAGAGATGTCACAATGTCTAGAATACTGTGGGTCATCTACTCTCCTTGTTTGTTTGTCTTTAAAACATAAAGTAATTAAAATGGAAAACAGCACAGAAGGGAATGGAAATAGCACTTTTTCAGACATAAAAACTATTTGAAAAATATGTTGAAAAGTTATCACGTCCTTCTTACACAAAACTGTGGAAGGGACACTGGAAGTGGGGAAGAACACAAAAAGACTTGAGAATGAGAACTGTTACTGTGAAAAAATGTCAGAAAAGCATTGGTTTCTGCTGTGATTCATTTAGCTTGCATTTCTGTGGGTACTGTTTGGTCAATCAGCAGAAAGTTTCTCATTTTCACACAGTTCATTTTTAAAACTGTTTCTCTGTTAGGGGAACCATGGATTCATAAACACTGGAGGCTATAAGGTGACCCTGTGGCTGAAGAGGAGTTTTGAAAGTGTATAATTCCACTCACCCTTTATGCAGTTCTCAGGAAAGAAAAAAAAAAAAGAGCACAATATTTTAAAAAAATCTTCCTATCTTCCTAAGTTTCCATTCATATGCTTGAAATCTAGGGGGAAATGCCCAAATTCCCAATAAGCTATTAGTACAAAATAATTATTTCTTTACAGAGGTTAAACAAGAAGATCTGGCAACTGCTAATCTGAATGCTACTTCTGCAAACCTGATGCAATTCCACTGAAGACAGTCTGAAATTAGCCCAGATTTGTACCAGAGGAATTTGGAGAATAGATGAGAGGATTGAGCTGTAGATGTTTTCCCATGGTTTCTATTCCTAGTTTTCAGTGGAAAACATCACTTTTCCTTGCCAAGTAAAGCCAGCTGTTTATACAGAGTAATGCAATGTTTGTGCTCTTTCTGCAAGTATAGTGCTTAGGATAAAGACGATAAATCCAAACTCCAACATAAATGCAAATCTCTGAAATGCACAGAGGAGTAAGAGATTCCAAGAAAATAACATTTTAATAGCAAAGCAAAACATATCCATCCAAAGCCAAGAAACTATCTCTGCACAGGGTGAGGGATTCTACATATTTGGTAGTCTCAGTAAGGAATGCCATAACGTGGTCCATTGCCTTCATTCTGCAGCAAAAGCTTCTCTCAGGGCTCCTGAGGGCTGGAGCAGCCCCTTGCCTCTCACTCCAGCAGGGCAAGTGAATCCTTGCAACTGCTGCACAGAGCAGAGGCACAGCAGGGCAGGTCCTCTGTGCCTTGCCAGTGCTTCTCTGCACCCACCAATCCAACAGGAACAAACTGCAGTTACTGACTGTAACAGCTTTGCTGATATTTGCTGACCTCTGAACACCACCTCCAAAAACAAGGCAAACACAGAGGAGGGAGGCACTGAACAGTGAAAAGGTATGATCCCATTCTGCATCCTTATGGCCCTCTAATAACTTCACAGAAAGGAAAGGGCCTTATTCTGAATTCATAGCTGTGCATGAAAAGAGCTTTGCCCCCAGCTATGTTTCTCTTTCAGCCATTTGGAATGAATGGCTTTTTAAATCATACTTTAAATCATACTTACTACTGTTGGTGCTATTCCTGTTCACTACAGAAAGAGGTGTGCAGAATAACAACCATTATCTTCAGAGCTAACCGTAGGAGATTCATCTTTGAAAGAAAATTATATCCCAGGCTAGCAAATCAGCAGCTCACCATATTCCGGACTGCATGACTCGGAGACGATACGGCACAGGAGTCACTTCCTCATCACCAGCCAGCGCGGGCTGCAGATACAGCGTGCAACTGACTCATCCCACACCAATTCTCCCAACTAAGTGGCTGCATGCTTGGTCTGACTGGTTCACAGCCTGCTGGGAAAATCTCATCAACAGGATGATGTAAATCTTAAATAACCAGAAAAGATAAACGTGTAAAAAATCTATTCTGACACAAGCCACTAGCGTATGCAAAGATGAATCAATTTGAAGTAAGCTAAAGCCAGGCTTCTTTCATGAAAAGAAGCATGGAAAGTGAAGGAAATGTTTATTATGGTCAAGGAACAGATGGAGCTAATAGCACTGAACTGTTTTTAAGATTGCCCAATATTTCACTTACATCTTTCAGTTTTGTGTAATGTTGACAAACTTTAACACTTTCCGCTATCTTTAAAAATTTGATTTCCCTATCCCAGAGTGGATATTTTCCAAAAGCTCTAAGCACAACACTTTGACAGTGTCTGACAACAAGACTGATTAAAAAATATTGTTTCCTTCTAATGAAGAATTTTGCTAGCTGTTTATTTATGATGCTCAGGTGTTTATATGATATGCTTTGTAGCAGGGACTTAAGAGCTGTTGCTTTTCTGTTTATATACTTTTACCATACCAGAGAACTATACCTGCAGCTCAATGACAGCATCCCCCATCTTCAAACAATAGTTTTAGTATTGCTGTGGAACCCAAGCATCCTTCCAGGAAAAAAAAGTAACCCCAGAGAAAAGAACTGACCCACTTTGGGTCAGTTTGTGTGTGTCAGTTGGTGGGCTGCACTGGTGGAGCGCCAGGCCTTTCCGCTCCTGCTCCCCAGAGGAATCTGTGAGCCTGTAGCAGGACCTGTGGGGCTCAGGCTGCAACTTCTCCCCTAGATATTTGGGGTTGGGATAAGCTTGGGACTTAGGAAAGTATGGCACTGGCAAGGTGGCACAAAGGATGTAAGGCTGAACAAGGAGGACAACTCATGGTGAAATGAAAGTCTTGAAATGTCACATTCTGGTCTGGAAGTGTGACTACTCTACTGGAAGCCACTGAGAGCTAAAATTGATAATAAAGACTTATATGTCAATAAATTATGTCCTCTAGCTTGCCTTCTCATGGACTATTCTCTGTTCCTTTCACAAATGCTGGATTTGACTACAGTAGACACATACTATTTTCCCAGAAATATTGCATCTGACTGTTTCTAGTAGTCCATTTGCAAGCCCAACAGGCTGCAGATGCCAGTGCTAATGCACTGTGGGCCATTTTTAAGGGGGCAACCTGCCAGGGCAATCTTTTGCTTCTGCAGTCATTACTTGCTGTAGGAAGTAGTGATGCTGTAAGTGAACATCAGTGGTATCATGACACTGCAGAAGCAGCAACACAACTAGTGCAGAAGTTACCAGTGCCAGAGGTTGTACCTTCTCATGCTGACCCACTGCTCAGGAAGACATGCCTGGGCAGCCCATTTTTTTCACCAGAAAAGCTTTATTTATCTTGTGCTTTATTTACAGTAGGTGCTGTATATCATTTGAATACCTGGTCACTGAAGAAGAGGTAAGGGTGTACTGAAGTCGATTTGAACTTGATTTATGAGTTGTTATCAAGTTCTTACTGACTAGCTAGCTCCTGCCAATACACAAGACACTTAGAGGGAACAGATGGCAACAGGAGGTTCAGCTGTTAAATGTTCCTCTACCATCTTGTGTACATTTTTGTTCATGCAGGTGAGGACTGGTGAAGAGAAAGCATCTCTCCCTTCTCTTCCCTCCCTTTTTTTACCCCCTGTAGTCCGTTTTGTTTTTATCTGAAATTCTCCCTTCTACTTGCAAATGTTTGTAAGTCATCAAGATTTAATTATGAGCCTTGGCAAATCAGGAAGGAATACAGGTCACAACCTTGGTGACAGACAGGACAACGATCTATAAGAAAAGGCTCAGCAGAAAACAACTGGCATTGTAAGACTCCCTTGGCAAAATACAGCAGTGGTTACATAAAGTGCTACACAACCCTCAAGTACAAGAGGTTTCTGTTTTTGATTAGTCTAATGCTGAGCTTGGAAGAATTCCTGCAAACAGAGGTTAATGTTAACATAAATAAACAACTAAAAGGCCTAGCGTAACATTAAAGATAGTCTCATAAACTCTTCAACAAAATAAATGTTTAAGCCTGTTGCTAGGTAATAATGATGGATTAAACGTAAGCTTTTATATATACACAATCCTCATACATACAGCCATCTGATACTGTTAAGGTACAGCTAATTGACACCAGTTATGAAAAGACCACACATATTTTTTTTTACTCACACCTGCCAAAAGCTTTTTGTATTTCAGCCTAGCTACCAGGAAGTACATCATTATTTATTAATGGCCATGTTTTTACAGTTTGCACTTCCCTCCTGTAAATCAGTGTCAGATATGTTTGATTTCTTCTTAGACAAGAATAATTCTTCTTTTTAAAAAAATGTTCCCATCAATGAATTACAATGTGTTTTCACCATTTGCTTATAGTAGTTATTGCAGCCAACTTGGCATAAGAACATCTCTGAGAAAACTGGAGAAGACAACCTCTTTACAAGAAGGGGATGGGAAGAAAATAAAGGTTTGTACATTTTTTAGATCAATTTTTGTACACTTTGTCAGCTGTGTGATAAACTAGGGTACTTGGAATTTCACAGGATCAGTGCAACTAACTTTTGTCAGAATGGGAGCTATATCAGTCACTATCTCGGAATTCTTCAGGGCAGAGTTGATGACTTCAAACCACAACTAAACCCAGTCAAGTTGTGTCAGATCCTCCATGTAGAGGGAACTGAAAAAAAACACATATTATGACTGTTTGAGTTCAAAGCTAAATGTAGAACAGCTCTGTTTCTGCAGATGCACAATCAGTAGATGCAAACTGAATGTAATGTCCATTCAAAATGTCCAACTTTATTGGACCTCAATGAAAAGAGCATTAAGTCAAGATTTCTGGCTCCTAGTGGAGACAAAATGAAAGGAAGGGAGAGCTTTAGGTATTATATAGCAGCACTTAGGTAGCACAGGAATAAATCCTATATGGAAAACTTAGAAAGGTCTCTAAAAAGCATGGGAGAGTGCATCCTAAAGAGTCTGTAAGTAACATGGCAATGGCATAGGCCTAGAATTCACTATACTTTCTTTGCTCAACTTAATGGAAACTGTCTGTCAGTACTATATTTAGTCTAAGAATTTCATAAATGTTGCAGAATAAAGGTTAGATTTTTCCAAACTCATCCTTTGACAAGAAAGTCTTGCCTGAACCACCCCTCTCTCCCCCCCGCAATGAATTTTCCTTAGAGAGCCCTAAAACTAGAACTGAATAGACCTTTTTCAGTGTACAAAAATCAATCTCAGATGGCTGGAAAACACATCAAGGTGAACTGCAAAATAGAAAAATAACCATCTTATAAAAAACTGACCTTAATGTTTCCATGTATTTAACTTTGATAAGTTCAAGTGTGTCTCATACTCCTAATGTTCATTTAGAAGTAAATGTTCAAAATGGCTATTACAAAAGTCATCACTTGCTCTTGAAGACTATCTCAAAGGTATTCAAATTATTTTTTTTAGTTTTAAGTTATTATGTTTTGCAGTACATAAGCTGGGTGACCAACTGTATGCAAATATTCATTCTCCCATTTTTCTGAAAGAGGATTTCCTAAAGATTGACTATATGTTTGACATTAAAATCTACCCCGGCTTTATATACTCCTTGTTAATCTGGCATCCTGACACTATCGCCGGTCCCAGACTATGAGTTCATCAATTAACTTTAACATTAGAAGCAGCAAATGAAGATGGATAGACAAAATTAAAATCATGCAGTTACAATGCATTTCCTATATTGTACATATTTGTAGTAGAAATTCCCTGCTGCCATAAGAATATCTGAACAGAAAATGGATTATTTCCCTTGAAACTTTATAGTAATGAGTGGCTACAAGAAATATTTTAATACTTTCACAGCTGCTATTTTTTTTCCAGACTGAAAGAGAAAATAACATTCTGTTGTCAATATGCAAAGTTTCTGTTTCACCATTCAGCTGTGTCTGGTTCACAGATAGACAACACTTGATAATGTTGTCATGCTCATCTGTGGCTTCGGTAAGGGGTGGTGTTTGTCTACACTGTTAAAAGGTTAATTTTTAAGAGGTGTACTATAATTACTTCACTGTTGGGGCTCCATGACATCTCATGGTCCATCACAAGCCACAGAGAAGCATTTCTGTATTAGCTGTGGTAAACCTTATAATAACTGCTGCTCTCTTTATTGACCTGTGCAAGTTATTTCTCTCTTTCAGCTTTGTTGCCCTGATGGTGGGCAGTGGCAGTGCAAACACCGTCTGGATGAAGTGGGGTTATAATTCAATTGTTGGTTAATTAGAAATTCTGCAGTTCAAATTCAGGTCATTGTAATTCTGTCTATCACTCACTCTAACTGCACTGATTCAATGTGCCTAGGAATGCTGTCCCATACTGTCAGTAATTCACCCATGATAACATGAGTTGTTCATAAACATTTAGCTTTGAATTACTTGGTCTAAAAGTCGCACGACCTCTGATTGTACCTCAGTGTACCACATTATTTAATGCATAACTTGAGGTCATGATGACTTAAATATACGTGTAAGGACATGGCTGAAGAGTTCTTCTCTCTTTAAAACTCCAGATTATTAAGATTTTGTTTCTCTATTTTTTCCCAAGGCCTCCTTACCTTAATTCAATGTGTAAAATAAAGTATATTAGATTTTGCTCAAAGTTTCCCCAAAATTGTTACCAGTTTTACTTAAGGTAGCTGCAAGGTTTGGATCATATTTGTTTGAATGGAGTATTTTTCTACCTTCATCTGAAGTCTTGCATCAATAAAATCTACTATGAACTTGTTTTTCTTTCTGTGTGGTTAGAAACACTGTGGACAGGTGGGTCTTGTTTGCTTTGGCCAGCATCAAGGTGTAAGGAATAAATATTGATGTATGAAGAGCACGCTTTTCCAGCTCAGAGAGGGATGGGTCTCATTAAGATACCATCTGTAGTAGCTTTTGGGGTGGGGTCATTGACGTGAATTACTTATAAATTAATTTGACTTTTGTACTCTGGCACATCTGTCCCAGAGTCAGTAAATACTGCTGCTGTTAAAGATGACTGTCATTTGTTGCATTGGGCATTCATTACCTCTCTGCTTCTCTATTCTGAATGTTTCTGTAATTTGCATCATTTGAAATTTCCTTTTATCACAAAACCTCACATTTCATTACCTGAACTTTGTCTAGTCACTTGTGACCACCAGTCACTGAGGTGAAGATCTGGGTCGTTTTTGCAACCCCTTCAGGGAATCCCCTCTCAAAAGCAGGGTTCATGGTTCTTGTGTATTGAAATGATGGAGCTATTCTGAGGATGCTGCAACTGTCCATGCAACTTCATCCTCTGCTTGTCCAAATTCTTGCTTTGTCATCAGAAATGGGAAAGGGCTTAATAAACTCCTCAGCAGTTCATTGTATGGCACCCTTGGAAACCTCTCAAGGAGAGGAAAGTTGTGCGGCACATCACAAAAACTGCAGGTCAGCCATTCTTCAAATTTGCTTTTAGTGTAATTTTCAAGGAATCCTGGACTTCTGCACTGCTAATGGATGAGATATGAGAGTCCTTTCCTGACATCCTGTATTTAACTAGCAGTATTAATTGTATCCTACCTGTGTCCAGCTCTGACAACCCAAGACAGCCAGCTGTGCATGTACCTGGGAATTACCCAGAATGTCAGAAATGCCAGCAAGTAATACGTGGGAGGTTTTTGTGTTCACTGTGAGGTGCTGAACAAGGAACCAGCATGCACATCTTAGAATCCCTGTCTGTTTTGAGTAACTGCTCCCAAGTGGTACATTTATCCCATTGAGTGCAAGTTCAACTGTTTTATCTCCAGATGAAAACACTCCCAGAAAGAGCCCCTAAAGTTGCACACTGAGAAGCTGCAGCACGGGGCAAAACAGAAATCAGGTGATTTCAACAACTTCTGGATAACATACGTAGGTGTGCATGGGGTGGGAAGTCACAGAGTGGCTCTTACATGCCACATTTAGCACAGCTCAGTGCTAACCTTGGTGCAGGCTGTAAGAATGGCAGTAGATGCAAAATGCTATGGGATAAGTGTGGAGGTAGGGACCACTCCAAGGCATATTTGATGCAAACAAAGCTCATTTGCTCCATAACATGATAGACAGAAATGAGGCCCAGAGCTGCCAAGTTTGATATATCATTGCTAGAAATCCAAAATAAGGCCCATTTCTCACGCTACAGGGTGAAATCCGTTTCAGGTGCTAAAAGATTGCCTATTTCATATATCGTAACAGTTTTGAAGAAATTATCCATATACCCAGGAGAAGGTGTTGGAACACTCTTGTATATGGTAAGTTGGATGTGAAGTGCCCTGGACCCAACACCATCTGCCACGTAAAAAGAGGTGCAAGATCAGAGGGACTGCAGAACTGGATGTGCTTTATGACCTTAGCCAGGCCCAACACCTGGGTGGATTGTGGAGGACCACTTTCTCTCTCTAAGATTGTACCTAAGATAATTTCAAATCTGGTTTTCTCTTTATTGTATAGTACCTTGGTCAGAAACGGGGCCAAGGCTCACTGAGTGTTAAGTAGGCCCTGTTGATTGGGCTGTAAGGCTGAAAAATGCAGAAACTTAATGATTATACAGTCTGAAAAACAGGAAGGGGCAAAAGGGATTTGTAGGCTTTCTTGGAGAGAATTTATTCTCAATAAAATGACAAACTACATTTCATAGATTTTGGTATCAGTCTTCTTTCTGCTGTAATTCTATCAATCTATATGAAATCTTGGGGGGAACAAAATTTCTGATTAAAAGGTTCATGTGAGAGATCATGCATTCTAAAAATAATTGCACTGGCTCAAGCACTGTTAAAAAGGTATGCACAGCAGGGTGAACACATCACTTCCTCCAATATAAACCCAACTGCCACAGGTGCTGAGCAGAAGTGCAATATTGCAGAACAGGAATCATACAAGGTAACTGCTACGGCTCAGGAGGAAATTCCCCTCCTGTCTCTGGTGAGTGTGTAACTCCTAAGGAGATACTTTATAGGGAAATTCGCAGAGGATGTGGCTGGTCCTTCTCATAAAGCCTTCCAAAAAGTGTCACTGTTATGAGCGGTTTTGAAGTGCCATGCTTGCTTTTCAAACGCCCGTCACGTAGCACCTGGTGGAAAAGAGAAAGGAAAGCACTAATAGTCAACTTACAGAGTAGCAATACTGCATAGTACAGAAAGAATAGACCTTAAATGCTGAATATTTTGATGCAACACTTTTAAAAACAGTTACATGATCATGAAAGAAAACAGAATTCTCTCTGGGTCTACCACAGCCTCCCCATTATAGCCTTCCCACACTTCCTTGGACCCAGAAGTCCTTAAACCTTCCTCGGTCTTTGGAAAAAAAGATAATTTTCTCTACCTTATAAGAAGGTGAGAGTGAGAATAACTAATTTGTTAGGTTCTCTTTAGTTACTCATACAAGGAAACAAAGGTTATATGCACATCTAGGACATATTTGAATCATTTTTTGATTAGTAGATCCCAAAACAATTTTCAGATGGAAATAGAGAATTTTAAGCTACTGGCCATATGTAGCTTTTCTTAGTTCCTTTTTATCAACTTGAAATCACTGTTCACCAACTGTGAACAGCTGTAAAAACATTTTTGCCCCTGTGACAAAAGGTAAGCATGTATTTGTTAAGAAAATACAACCTATCGTTTTAAAATTAGACCACAATCATATTTTTAGCATACCAATAAATTCTTTGATGTGCCTATTTTTACAGAAGTCTCATTCAAAAGCAAGTATGAAGGGTGAACAATGCTTTTCAATTTCCTACTTCCTACTTTCAATTTCCTCCTTCAATTTTTTGTTAAAAAAAAATCACCCTTGTTTCCCCTAAAATTTTTCAGGGCTTTCTTGCTGTCTTCATTGTCTCTTGTAAGCTGTTAAATACTTCTTCCAAATCAATTAGGATTTCATCTAGCCTACTGCATAAAACTATTTTAAGGTTTATGAATGAAAACATCTTTTGGCAAAAATAAAATATGAACCACCAAATAAAAAAAAATAAACCTCTCAAAAATCACTTTTAACATTCTTAACTGCATAGAATCTCTGCTCTTACACATGATAGTTCTAAGTAATTTTTCTTGTTTGGACAATTTCTCAGAGTATTTTATTTCTTTTTCTCCTAAAATGCCCATCATGAGAAACCTGTAGAAAATAGCTCATGGAAAGCTGTGGTTTCTTCATTTACCATCTGAAGTGGGAAGGCAAATTTGCTAAAGAAAGCACTGAAGAGAGTTTCAGCTCCAGGACTGGTATGTTCTCATCAGTAAGGATTTATTCAATCCACCTGTTTAAATCTGTCCCCTTGGGTTCCAGTCTGCAGAACCAAAGAAAGTCGTTCTGGGATGGGACTTTCCTGCCAGATCAGTTTTCAGGGCCACAGCGTGAGAAATCTTGCAACAAGCAGCTCCAGGGTGTCTCATTACCTCAAACTCCCCGGGGGCCAGCTGCACCCCGCTGTACAACACTTCTGGGAAGACGTAGCTGGTGCCAAACGTGCCGCTGAGGGAGAACATCTCAAACTTGGTCTGAGCCGTCTCCACGGGCTGCCCACACGTGCTCAGGTTTGTGCTGGGGCACTTGAGCAGGCTGCAGATCTGTGAGGAGGAGGAGACAGAAAGGCAAAACACCACTAAGCTTTCAGCAACTACAAGCTGGATTTGATAGCAAGAAAAGTTCCCAGGATGCAGTAATGGACAAATGTTTTTAGGTGGTTGGCATGTGGCCACACTCACCTCTGAACATGCAATTACCTGCCAATGGTATTTTATGAGAGAACCGTGAAGCCCATCAAACGCACCCAGGACATAAACTTCATCTTTTCTCTTGTTTGACATCTGGTAGACCAGATGACAGCAAAGGTCTCCCTGGCAAACGGTGTAATTTCCATCCTTGTGCCTGAGTTCTCTGAAAGTGAATACATCCTTTCGGACATGTCCCGAGAAAGTGTCGTTTTCTCCAGGAAATTTCTTGATGCTCGTGGCATACAAACTCCAGTTGACGGCAGGAGGGTAGGTGGGGGAAAGACGGGGGTGTGCACTCAACTCTGCTAACAGGAGATGTCCCTCCTCGGTGGCGCTGTCGTAGTGGTAGGTGACAGGTCCTTCTGGTGTGAACAGCCCACTGCCTGCCAAGGACACCGCCAGCCCTCCGTTAGCCAGCACCACAGAGCACATCTTGGCAGGGGCACCAGTCACCCCCCACACCACACTGGCATTATTTTTCAGTGATTCTCTTTTCATTCAATATGTTACTGAGAGTTTTGGAATAATTTTAAAGCACAGAACAGCAGAAATACCCATCCTAGTGTTAAAACTTAGGTTCATTTAAAAATAAATCATAGCTCTCAGAGTGGCATACTTGACAAAGGAGGCAATCATGGGAGTAGTTATGTTTCACTGAAGGACACACAGGGCTGTGGCCTAAACTCAGCTCAGTCTATTTAGGGCAGGCAAAAATGTTCCTTTGTGGTTTTCACTTTGTTTCAGGGGAGAGTAACAGATGC
The DNA here is from genome assembly GCA_013399945.1 of Ploceus nigricollis. Classification (NCBI taxonomy): domain Eukaryota; kingdom Metazoa; phylum Chordata; class Aves; order Passeriformes; family Ploceidae; genus Ploceus; species Ploceus nigricollis. Next base: position 2,592 of record VXBC01001865.1, on the reverse strand, counting down.
AGCTACGCCCTTTTCTCAGTTAAGAGAATAAAAAATAGGCAGTAAATATATATGCAGAGCAAAACATAATATTTCTAAGTCTTCAGCAGCCACAAGAAAAAAGATAATGTTTTATTCAGTATACAAGTGGAATTCTCCTTTTGGTTTTACACTATTAGGGTGTGATTAAAACATTTTTTCTCCACTTAGCTGTTGATTGAATTTTAAACAGAAAATGCTGCCTCTAGATGAGAGACTGAAAATTTAAGTGAAACTTTGTGCTATTTTTGAAATAAAATTTCACTTTTAAGTTATCAAAAGTTAATGTCAGGGGCTTTCTATTTTTACCTTTTTCAGAACAGTCAACATTTTCTTACCTGAAATTGTTTGTTGCATTCAGTACCAAATCACAAAGATCTTTAGTCCAATTAAAACTTTGTCTCTGAAAAAGTTTTTCAGAGATTTCACTATGTCTAAAAGATTTCTGCCTGCTTCTGAATCTGGGAACAATTTCCCTGTTCCTGAATGCAACTCACCTGTCATTGCCATGCTGGTGTTGTGAGTATTTGCTGAAAGTAAATTAACACGCATGCCCATAGCCCAAGCAGAGTGAAACTCAATTGCAGTCAGAAAGGGCAGGACATTCATCCAAGCTGTTGGGAAGAGCACGGTGTCCACCTGCATCTTGCTCACCAGGACCACAGCAGGCTCGTAGAAAAGGATGTCAAAGCAAGTGAAGATGCCAAACTTTCCAAAGGGAGTCTCAAAGGTGACAGCTTCTGGCTCTTTTGGATAATTAAACTGAGTTTCACCTCTAAATAGATTGTACTGCAGGTGAAGAAAATGGCATATTAGAAACTAAAAATAAGGCAAGATTCTGAACAGCTTTTATATCGGAGACAGGCTTTAATGCAGAATTGGGAGTTGAGGTAGCTGAGCTGGCTGGCACAGCTGGTTTGTATCCATCCAGCTGACCCTCCCCCCCAAAAATGGGGTGGCTGTGCCCCATCTACCTCCTGAAAGCAATGCCCATTCAGTATTAGCTGCTAAACTCCAAGGGCCAAGATGTTCCCTGGAAAAGCACTGTCTAGGCTGGGTATGAATATATCAAGGAAAAGCTAATATTCACTGAGTATGGAAAATTCTGTCAATGCTTCTTTGCTGTTTACTGTCATAAATGTAGCCCTCAAGTGTTTGGCAGCTGGCATGCACTCTGCAGCTGCAGTGCTCCTGGGAATAATTTGCCTGACTGGTCAAGCAATTGCTTGGTTTTCCTTCTGGCCATAAGATCATCAAATCATCCTGGATTGGTTGTCAGTTTATAATAATGTAAAATTATTGCATAGACCATCTGAAATTGACGCCAGAAAAGTTAATTGATAATAAATTAGAGGTTGATGCTGAAGCATTTCCTTACCTTATGGTACCGAGCCACCAGTTTCCCCTGTGCGTCAAAGACGACATCCGTATTGTACTGGTAGCGGCCGTCCCTGGGGCAGCTGGGATCGCTGGAGTCACACGGCTTCTTGTCCCCGATATTTGCAACCACATAGATGGAGTTATTTCTGGCCATGCAGCTGAGTCGTTCCTGCACTGGTGCTGAACCAAATCTATTGTATTTTTAGTGAAAGAAAAAAAGTATTTTAGAATTTTAAGTACCCCTGTAGAAGTAATGCATTCAGAATTAATACTCCATTAACTGCAAATCCCCAGATGCTGAAAAAATAATAGATCAAATCATAGATTTTGTTCATTTTCTTCTCTGCTCATAGCATCATTTTAAATTGCCAGTCTCTTTTATCTTTAAAAAATGGCCTCCCTGTGTTCTTCTTTCCTGTACCCTTTACAATGTTATTTTCTGTGTGGATAGAATTCCCAGCTAATATGCATACAAAGATGTGGAGAGCTTCACAAAGCAAAGACGAGAATAAATCAGTACAGAGACATAAATCTTAAATAGCTTAAAAAGCAAATTATCAAGCAGCTCTAAGCTCTAAGCCCTGATTCAGAAGACAATTGTGGCCTTTTTTAATAATTGTTGTCTGTATGCCTTTAGTAAAAAGCAGGCACAGCATTTACAGAGCTAAGGACTCCTGAAACCTAGCTTCATAAGGCCTCAGAAGAGAACATAAAAGCTTAGCTTAGACATGAACTCTGACTTTTCAGAGTTGACAGAGCTGACACACATTGGGACCACTTCTGTGTGTAACACAGCAGACGTGCAAGTGGCTGGATTTCTAAAAGATATTTCTTTCAGATCTAGATTAATATTTTGTGCAATTTGGTTTAGGAATCACTCAGCCACCTGAACTGAGGACTGAATCGGCTTGTCTGATCTATGCAGCTAACATCATAATAAATTAGCTTCTACTTACAGAAGGTTTTCACAAGTGACCTGAATCAATAAAGTTGTGCATTTTTTAAAATAATTATTTTGCCTAAAACATCCTCATTTTTGTCCTTTTGCAAGTAAAACTGTCTCAATGCTTTTACCTGACATATTCCCATTACCATTTAATTAAGAACTCATTTTGATGCATCTCATTTCTACAGTACTTGTGAATTTTTATAGATTAAATAATTAGCAGTACTTAGTCAATTAGTGTGAGCTGC
>VXBC01001860.1:17387-44267 GCA_013399945.1 Ploceus nigricollis | reverse complement strand
TCCCCAGCTGTGCCCTCCCCCCGTGGGATGTGATCCCACAGATCCTGCCAGGAGTGTTTCAGGGCAGACTCAGAGGAAAGCTGGGGCCAGAACAAAAACATGGAGCACGTCACCCTTGCCCATGTCCTCTGACACCGTGGAATAAGTGGTTTCACACACAGGCTCATTTTCTTTCCAGAGACCACTGGATGATGCAGCACGATGATTCCATGCCTGGGGGAAGGTGCCAATGGAGCCTAAATCTGTTGGGATCTGAGTATGAAAGAGCCTCACTTCTGGTCTGGATTTATAAAGGAATCTTTCAGGGCCTCCTCCTCTGTCAGTTAAGCTGTCTTTTATTAGAGCAGCTTTAGAATGCATTTTCCCTGAAGTGTCCAAGGCCAGGGTGGAGCAACTTGGTCGAGTGGAAGGTGTCCCTAGGGTGGAACTGGATGAGCTTTAAGGTCCCTCCCAGCCCAAACCGTTCCATGATTCCGTGATTCCACGGTTCCATGATTCCATGGTTCCATGATTCCGCAGTTCCATGATTCCATGGTTCCACAGTTCCATGGGTCCATGATTCCATGATTCCACAGTTCCATGATTCCATGATTCCATGGTTCCACAGTTCCATGGGTCCATGATTCCATGATTCCATGATTCCACAGTTCCATGGTTCCACGGTTCCCTGATTCCATGATTCCATGGTTCCATGACTCCATGACTCAATGGTTCCATGGTTCCATGATTCCATGATTCCATAATTCCATGGTTCCAGGATTCCACGAGCTGCTGCACTTGTGTTGTTCTTCAGCACATCCTTCCCCTGTTCACAGGAGTGAAAGGGGTGAACAGTCCTTTAACAAATGAAACTTTCCAGCCTCTGTGACAGCAAATGCAGCCCATAATAGTTCATTGCCAGCAAGGAAATGCAGTCAGTGGCTTCTTTCATTCCACAAACCTCACTAAGGAGCAGCTGGACAAACTTTTTCAGGTGTAAGCACTGAACTGGGCAGTGCATCCTTCTCCCCATGCGCAGCGAATGCAGGAAGGCAGCAGAATTCCCCTCATGGAAAAGAATCAGAATCATGGAATATCCTGAGCTGGGAGGGACCCACAGGGATCAGAGCCCTGCACAGACACCCCAACAATCCCACCCTGGGCATCCCTGGGAGCATTATCTGAATGCTCCTGGAGCTCTGGCAGCCTCGGGGCCGTGCCCATTCCATGGGGCAGTGCCTGCCCAGCATCCAGTGCCCAGCAAGAGAATTTTTTTGGCTTGTTGCAGCCCAGACTGAACAGTGCCACGTCGAGCTGTGTGACTGAAGTAAGGTCTGCTTGCACTGGAGATTGACAGTCAAGTCCCAGTCCCAGCCCCTGCTGAGAAAGCGGCTCAGACAGGCAGAACTGCTGGGATAAAGAAGGAAACTGGGATATGTTACCAGGGATCTAAAGCAGAAGCTCAGCACAGGCTCCCGAGGCCATCAAAGTGCTCAAGAAACAGCTCAGGGGCTGATGTTGAACGCCTGCAGATGTAAAACCTCCAGGAGCCCTTGAGCACCTGGTTCTGAACACCCACAGCTTAAACTGCTGTCAGTGAGCCCTGTGCACTGATATCATACCAGGAGCTCTAATTAATATCACTACAAAAATATTGTTACCTCACTGAATCATTACAGCAGCAAGGAGAGCTCAGCTCCTACATGCAGGGGAGGCAGGGTTGGGGTGTTCCTTCTGTAGGAGGGATCCCACAGGGAAAGAATCCTCAGAATGCAGCTCAAGGCTTTTAAAAAGATGTTCTGCCAGATCCCTGGTCCCAGAGAGAAAATCAGCTCAGCGAGGAACCGCCCCTCCTGATCCAGAGTCCCTTCAGAAAGTGTGGGAAATTGGTTAAAACCTAGTTTTGGTAGGGTAAGAAAAAGAAAACTACAACTGGTTAGAAAGGATTTTGCTGCTTAGACTCCTGAGCACAAGGTAACTGTGCTGTGCATGGAATCATGGAATCACTGAGGCTGGAAAAGACCTCTCAGATCATTGAGTCCAACCATTAACTCGGAATCACTGAGAGAACAGAGGAATTAGGGATCACAAAACCAGCAGGAGATGAAACCACTGACAGCAGTACAGTCCTCAGTGCTGAAATGGCATTTTTGTGTGGTGCTTTGGGCAGGCACAAACCCACTGGAACAGAGAAGGCCAAAGGGTCTGGGAAACAGGCAGGAAAAGTGCTGAAGTTTGGGGAAGGTTGATGGGATGTGATGTCTCAGTGTCACTTCTAACACAAGAATGGGAGAGCACCACACAGAACTGTGGGGTTGCAGGTTCAGAACACACCAAAATTTGTCTCTTCCCACAAATGATAATTGGCTGTGGATCTGTCATGTGCAGGGTCAGTTATTTATAGGGGTTTAAAAAAGGGATGAAAAAGCTCATGGAAGAACAGTCCATGGAAGGCCACTGAGGAAAATGCACATTTCATTGTCAGAACCATCACAGGATCAACTCTGTGCATTTGTCCTGTTCTTTATCTTTTCTTGATCCATCAGATGGTTTTCAAATGTCCTCACTAAACCCAGCCCCACCTCAATAATGTTCTTCAACATGCTGGACCCTCACAAACCATATTTCTACCAGCTGAGACATCAGCCACCATCATTCCAATGGCACTGAATGGGGGCTGATACCAGGGAGCAGGGAACAGAAAAGGAGTGTCAGAAAAACAGCTCATCCTGCAGAGTTTCTGCCCATAAGTGCAGTGGTTGAGAGGAAGTTACAAGAGAATAACTTATTATATAACTTTATACACACACATATATATATACATAAATCTACATATAATAACTTTATATATGTGTGTGTGTACACACATTTTTTATGTATATATGAGTACACTGAAAGCAAAGCAAAAGCTTTAGATCCATAAGTGATTCAGGCACAAAAAAAACCTTTTCCACAAAACAAAACCTTCAACAACAACAACAAAACCAAAACCCAAACCCCAAAACAAAAAGAAAAAACTCCCCCAAAAAACCCAAAAGGGCAAAAAGGACAGAAGCCCCAAACTAAAAGCCCAGCCACACAAGCAAAAAAACCCCTGGGGACTAAAGTGGTAACCAAAAATCACCATCTAATGACCTAGAACAGGAGACTTTCCCACTAAATGAAGTTTTGCACAAAATAAACTAAACCCACAAGGGCCAATGATGAGCCAGCTTCTAAGAAGAATCTTTTAAAGCACTTCTGTTAGAGTCCTAGATACTGAGAATTTTAGACTTTCTATACTGAAAGGTACAGACTCTCAAAAAACCACTATATTTAACTGGAAGTTGTGGAGAAAACTTTTAAAATTAAATAACAAAACTAAAAATATAAATATAAATATGTAATTTAATTAAAATGTGTAACATTACATAATAAAAACATAGAATTTAAAGTTTTAAAGTACAGTAATATATGTAAGACACTTCAAAAATATTTTAGTCTTAACTAGGCAAAGATTAAAGAACAGAACACCCACCCACAAATATCTGACAGTTTTCCTGACAAGCCAGGGAAGAAGCCTCAGGAGCAAAGGTGTATGGTGGGGTTTCACAGTGCTCTGTCCATGCTGGAGAAGACTTTGTGTCCAAGGAATGTCTCTTTATATGTCTGAATATCTTAGGAAAAGTTCCTGTTTCAGCCCAAGGGGTGGCTGAGTCAGTTCAAACCCAAGGATGCTCACAGCAATGTGGGAGCAGGAGCAGCTGTGGGTGTTGGGAAACGCAAACCTTATGCTATAAGGTTGTTTTAACTCCACCTAAATTTTCCCTTGTGAGAGCAGGGAACATTGTAAAAATCATCCTGTAAGCTCAGCTGCTCTGCCAGGTATTTGTTCAACACATTGTCTGTCTCTCATTTGGAAGGAAACTGCATTGATAGGAAAAACCCTTCAGTTGTGTTCTAGAAAAATCAATAGCTCCCAGCCCCTTCAGATGACACTGCTGGAGTGCCAGGCTGCCTTCCCTGCAGGCAGAGGACACGTTTCAGCAGGGCAGGGCTCCACCTGTGCCATGTCAGGGCCATCTGGGCTGCACCAGCTCCACTGGGGTTGCTCCAGTTGCTGCTTTTGTGGCAGCAGCTCTCTGGCCACAGAGAGAAACAACTTCCCAGGCACTGTCCTGGGGAAAAGGCTCTGAGATCAGAGAAAAGAATGAGAAACAATTCTTATCTTCACCTGCTGGACCTGTTATTGTGAACATGTGGAATTTGTTTACCAAAGGGTGGTTTCTTAATTAGCCAATGGTGATGGTGTTTGGATTGGTGGAGCAATTAGGTCCAGGTGTATTGTAACTGTCTATAAAAGCAATGGGTTTCTTAATAAGGATATATATAATAAAGAGATTGATCAGCCTTCTGGGATTCATGGAGTCAATGCTAATTATTACCCAGATGAGGGGATGCCCTCAAAGAAACCTTTCCACCAGGAGTCCCAGAAGAGCTGCCTGAGATCCTTCAGCTGGGCAGGTTTTGCTGTCACAGCAAGGGGACAGGATGGTCACTACAGCTGAGTTCCAGCTTCTCCTCACATTCAGCCCTGATTTCAGCTGGGGTAGAGTTTAAACCCTCTCCTGAGCAGCTGGAACAGGGCAGTGGTCTGGGACTGGGAGCAGTGTCCCTACATTTGGCAGTGGGTTGGACCAGGAGACCTTTGAGGTTCCTTCAAACCCAGTCTGGGACTCTCTAACAGTGTTGGTCACACACGGATGTGTCAGTGGGTGCTGGGTTGTGCTCCCTAAAATCAAGGATTTTTCAGGGTCCCGTGCTCTGCACAAGAAGCTGGGAGGGGGCATGACCTGAACTGCCAAAGGGATATTCCAGAGCACAGAGTGTCATGTCCAGTATATAAACTGGGAAGAGTGGGCTGGAATCCACTGATCCATTGAACCCATTGTTGCTTGAGGATTAGCAGCAGTTCATGGGTGCTAAGCAACTTTATTGGGCTGAAATTACATCTAATTTGGGGCTTATTTATCTGTCTCTTGTTGCTTTGTTGTTGTTATTATTATTATTATTTCCTCCAATTATTAAACTGCTCTCATCTCAGCCCATGAGATTGACCCTTTTTTCCTGATTCTCTCCCCCATCTCACCAGGGAGAGGAGTGAGTGAATGTGTTTGCTGTGCTTGGTTGTCACCTGGGCTTTTCCATGTCCCTTCAGCTGTCACTCTGCAGCCATCTCCATGTGAGGGGGTGTTGGGATGGCCTGGCTGGGTTTTGGTACTGGGGGGTGGCAGAGGTGGCTCCTGTGAGCAGCTGCCAGAAGCTCTCCCTGTGTCTGGCAGAGCCAATTCCAGCTGTCTCCAGGACAGAGCCACCACTGGCCCGGGCTGAGGCCAGCACAAATGGTGGGGACACCTTGGAGATAACAGAGTGGAGAAAAAAAAGCCCCCAGGTTATTGCACAGCTGGAATTGTGGCCAGAGAAGAGCAGGGTGAGCCCATGGGAGGGGAACACCTCTGCAGACACCAGGGCAGGGCAGCAGGAGGGGCAGGAGCTGCTCCAGGTGGCAGAGATTGCTCTGAGATTCCCTGGGGAAGCCCATGGGGAGGCAGCTGTGCCCCTGCAGCCTGTGAAGGGCTTGTGGGGGGCAGAGATGCACCTGCAGCCACTGCAGGAGCCCAGGCCTGAGCAGGGGAATGCCTGAGAGGGGCTGTGAGCCCATGGGAAACCTGTGCTGAGCTGGGTCCTGGCAGGGAGGGCAGCCCATGCTGGAGCAGGGTCCTGGCAGTACCTGTGACCCCACGGGGACCCACGGTGGAGCAGCTCCTGAAGGACTGAGCCCGTGCAAGAGTGACCCACTTGGCAGCAGCTCGTGGAGAGCTGTCTCGATGGGATGGAGAAGCTGGAGAAGTCCATGGAGAGCTGTCTCCCATGGGATGGAGAAGCTGGAGCAGTCCATGGGGAGCTGTGTCCCATGGGATGGAGAAGCTGGAGCAGTCCATGGGGAGCTGTGTCCCACGGGAGGGCGCCTGTGGGGGAGCAGCAGCAGGAACATGTAATGAACTGAACATAACCCCCATTCCCTGTGCTGATGGAGGGAGGGGACAGAGCTGGGAAGGAGGGAGGGGTGGGAGAAAGGTGTTTTTGAGGTCTGCTTTTCCTTGTCATTATGTTGCTCTGATTTTTTAGCAATAAATTCAGTTAATATCTCTAATTCCAGCCTGTTTTGCCCATGAGGGTGTTTGTTGAGGGATCTCTCCTGGCCCCTATTTCAACCCAGGAATCCTCCATCCTACTTTCTCTGCCCTGTCCAGCTGTGGAGGGCAGTGATGGAGAGGCTTTGGTGGGTGCCTGGAATGCAGCCAGGGTCACTCCCCTACAGCTGGGCACAGAGAGATAATTAATTAATTAATTTAACTCTTTTTGTCCTTCCTGAGGAGAAGGTTCCCATTGCACCCAGCCCCTGCTGTCATGGGGACCCTGGGGGTGTTGGGGGGCTGGACAGTGCTGCCTGCTCTGCTTACCCACAACTGCTGGTTCTGGAGGCAGAGCTTGTTGTTATTCACATGATAAAATAATTTTAAACATCTCTTGTCAGCTCACTGTTTTTTGACTTTCGCGATATCATTATCATCCCCAGTAGACTCTCCTTATTAAAAAAAAGACATCTGTGTACATTTTCAGAAATGCTGAGAACTCAGAATCTGTTCTCACCTTCGGGGACCTTGACAAATGGTTTGTCATAAAATCAGTGGGTTGAATATGCACAACCTGGCGATGGGCTGCTGATGAACCCATTACCAGGGCTTGGAGTAACTCTTAATTTGGGGGGAGCTGCCACTCCAAACTGTCAGGTTACACTTACGTGAAGCAGATGTGCTGCACATTGATTTATTCATGTGCCCAGAGTGGAACATCTTTCTAAATAAAAGTGAAATGTAATTTTAGCCCAAGGTCATTATTAGTATTCCTTATTTTGTGCTTGTTGTAAAAAGCCCATCAACTGCATCGCAGTGATCCCAAAACCTGCTTTGGGATTGTCTAACCTAGTCCACACCTTAAATTTCTTTGCCTTATTCCAATTGTTAAATTTATATTTTTTTTCCCTTCTGTTTCATGAGATGAAGCATTTTTTTAGGGTTCATAGCACAGTGATCCATCCCATTACAGCAGATTTTAATATTCTGACTGCATAATCCCTTTTCCCCCTGGCTTTTGAGGTTAATGGGCACCTTGGTGGATTTTTGTTGACATGTTCAGTGTAACATGAGGCTTGGACTGAGCAAACTTAAACCCAGACATCTCCCTCATCCTCTGGGATGACAAGTTATGGTTAGGAGTAGAGTTAGGGCTGGTGTTGGGGTTGTGCTTACACCGAGGTCTGGCTAATGTTTGGGTTAGGGTTGGTTTCATGGCTAGTATTAAGTTATATTTTATTTCTGGTGAGGGTCAACATTAGGTTTAGGGTTAGTGTTTCTTTTGTGTTAATGTTGGGGTTACAGAAGTATCAGAATGTTCTGCAGGTGCATTCAAGGTGATCTCCGTGCACCTAGCAGATTTGGCAGCTGAAACCTGTAGCAAGCTCTCTCTCTCTCTCTTATTCATCACTGGGGTCACTTTTCACATTTCCTGAATTTGTGTTTTATTTTTTTACCTTTAGGTGGGTCTTGCCTAGTTCTTCTCCAGCCTGATCACATTCAGAAGCTGCTGCATCACATTCACAGCTTTTTATGTTTCTTTTCAGTATTTGGGATCAACCCCTTTGCATTTCAGCAAACACTTGACAGGGGGTTGGAAGCTTCTATTTACCCTGTAGAGTTCTGGCAGCCTTGGAATAAGGGGAGAGACACCTTTCCCTTCCCCTCAGCAGTGGTGGGACCTTTGCTGCAGCCCACCAGGGCACAATCACAGTAACTCCCTGAGGGGGTTTGGGGTCCCTGCTGTGTCACTTCCTTGTCTTCTCTCAGTTTCTGCAGTGGCCTTTTCCTTCCTGGGCAAACATTTCCCCCCCAGCCGTGTCCTGGACACTCTGGGCAGCCTCTCCAGTGGAGCAGCCCTTGTCATGGACAGTGGAAAGGGACAGGATGGTCCTTCCTACCCTGGGGATGGAGGATGGTGGGGAAGAGCAAGGCCATGGCTGTAGCTGTGGCACTTTGGGGTGGCAGAGCCGTGCCTGGAGAGGTGGCTCCCTGTCGGGATCTGTGGTATTTAAGTGATTCCAGGGTTACNTTGAAAACTCTTCCGTGGACAGGGATCAGAGACTGTGTCTCTCAGGGCTCTGTACAGGGGGGTTCCTGACCCCCTGCCGTGGTCCCAGACCTTCCAGGGCAGCCAGAGGGATGCCCTGGATTCCCACAGCTCCCCAGACAGGTGATGCTGTTGGGAATATGGCAAACAACAGCTGATGGCTGGGCTGGGACTGCAGGGGATGATCCATGTGTAGCAAGTGGGCATGGAGAAGGGTCAGCAGCAGGTCCCTGCCAGAGCCAGGCAGGGTTTCCATCTCTGGAAGAGAAGGGTGGAGAATTGTCCTAGGGGGATGTTATGATGTATCCCCAGTCATCTGTTCTGTTCATGCTGGCTGTTATGTTCTGTGCCTTCAAGACTGGCTCTGAAAAACAAAGTTTTGTTTTGTTATCAGCCTGCTCACTGCCCCATGGTCTGCTGGACACAGATGGGGCAGTACACAGTGCTGTTTTTGCTTTTGCTCTTGCTCCTGCTTTTGCTCTTGCTTTTGCTCTTGCTTGTTAGTTGGTTTAGCCAGGCAGTCCGAATTTTCCCTGGACTGTTTTTCTTTCCCTTTTCTTGGAGCCATTCAAGCCTGCTCTGGACTGGGACCTGGGGAACACTGAGATTGCACTGTGTGACCTGCTGCAGCCATCCCCAGCGCTGGAGGGACCAACAGAGTGACCACCCCCCAGGAGAGACTCTCTGAATTTGTCATCTCTTCAGAGCGGTGAAAGAGTTTTGTCACCTGGTGTTGTTATTTTGTGCTGGGGAGTGCTTTGCCTGTTAAATAAACAGGTCTTTTTTCCACTTCTCTCCAGGAAATTCTTCCCAAACCAGGTGAGGGGAAGGGCCGTGGGGGTTTGCTTTCTGGGGGGCTCTTTCTGGAGGTTTTCTCCCAGATTTGCCCTGAACCAGGACAGGAATTCACCTGGCATTGTTTGTCCCCTCACGCCAACCAGGTCAGTCCACAGGAGTGTGTTTATCACAGAATCATGGAATCGTTTAGGCTGGAAAACCTCTCAGATCATCAAGTCCAGCCATCAACCAGCACCACTGCCATGTTCACCCCAACCCGTGTCCCCAGGTGCCACATCCACAGGTTTTATCCACACTTCCAGGGATGGTGACTCCACCACTGCCCTGGGCAGCCTCTGCCAGTGCCAGACCCACTGTTCTGTGAAGAAATTTCCCCAATACCCAACCTAAACCTCCCCTGGCACAGCCTGAGGTTGTTTCCTCTCATCCCCCTTGTTCCCTGGAAGCAGAGCCTGCCAGAAGTTGTGGAGTTATTATTTAATAAACCATTAAACATCTTCTTATCTGGGCCCAGGGTAAAGATTTCCTATCACAAAGCAAGCGAATGCCAAACAACCCCTGAAATGTTATTTTAGCCCATTTTTAACAACATTCCCCAGACAGCCCTGTGGATGTGCCAGAAAGGGGTCCTGTGGCCTTGTTCAGAGCTTTCCAGATGCTGCCTTGAGCTCTGGATTAATAATTTCCCTTTCCCCCCCTAATTTGACTCAATTTTCCTGCTTCTGTTCAGTGCAACTGTAGCATCCAGAGTGGAACTCGATCCATGTGGGCCCCTTCAGCTCAGGATATTCCATGGATCTGTGATTCCATAAATGGGTGCTCACACCTGACTCTTCTCCTGCAAGCTCAGCTGCCCCAGAATTCCTTCAGAGACCCTCTGGCATTCAATAATATTTAGCAATGGATCATATAGAAGGTGTTTAATGATTAATGGTATTTGGAAAAATATCATATACCCTGAGAAGTTTTACACTTTCTCTATTCCCATGCCAGCAAGTGAAGATTTGCAGAGTGAGGTAATTTTATTAAACCAACTGATAAAACTGGAAAAAAAAGAAGAGAAATGCTTTAGAAATTCACAATCTTCTTTGAGTCTTAACCAGAAACTACAAATTTCTTGCCAAGTTCTGGCTGAAAATAGCTGTGCTGAGTTTCACTTAATTTTTAAAATCAGTTTGGAATTAAAGGATGGTTGGTGAAAATGTGGAGTGTGATAATTATTGTGGAGTAAAAGATATTGCTGGAGCCAGGAGCAAATAGTGGGAATCCAGAGCTGGTCCAGGCTGACCTTGGGGATCCATTGCCCATCAGCAGCTCTGGCCCACGCTTCTTTCATTTCCATCCCAAGGGAATTTGCCATGCTCTGAAAGGAGCATTGTTGCATCTGTCCTGGGCTCCAGAGGATTTTCTGGAGCTTGGAGAAGCTCTGGGAGTGCTACAAGATGCTTCACTGCTGGTGAACCCATGAACAAGCTCCCTTTCCCCACGTTAATTTTAGCTTTTGCTGAAGAAAGTCTACAAAAGACAGAAGCAGATGGGAAGAGGTATTTAGACATTTTAATGATGTCTTCCTGTGCCTAATGGAAGAGGGTTAAATGTTGAATTCCATGACTCTTCAAACCCTTTGGGTAAGCACTGACTGAGGCAGTTACAAGTTGCTGCATTGACTGTGAAATTGTGCAGTCCCTGCTGGAAAGCCCTGACTTTGCCAGGGCTGGAAATTCCCAGGGCAATGCTCCTTTGGTGGTTGAAACCCCTCTGGATATTGACACCCCATGACCAGGCAGGCTTTTTCTGTGAGTTCCACACAGAGCACAGGCACCCCGTGGATATGAGGGTACAGATGGAAGTCAGCAAGTCAGATTAATAAAGCAAATAGAGTTTACAGCTGTTAAAAATTAACAGTGCTGTGCTCAGGATGTCCCAGACATTCCCTATGTGTGTCCCTGCTACCTAAGGAATATTTGCACCCCTGTTTGCTTATGGGACTTTCTGAAGTTTGGGGACTGGGTATGATGGAGTTTTCTTTGCTTTCAGCCCCTGAGCACACAAACTCCTAGACTGGGATATCTCTGATCAAAGCCCTTTGGCTTAAATAAACGCCACTTCCATCAGCCTTTTTGTTTCCCTTCTGCACTTCATAAACATGGAAACACATCCCAAAATCCTTGGTTTGCAAGTGCTGCTCTGCTGTGATCACCACATTTTTATCCTATGGACTGCAGGTAAAAGCCCTTTGAGGAACCACTGAGGGAGCTGGGTGTGCTCAGCCTGGAGAAAAGGAGACTCAGGGGTGACCTCATCACTCTCCACAGCTCCTGAAAGGTGGCTGTGCTCAGCTGGGGTTGGTCTCTTTCTCCAGGCAGCACTGACAGAACCAGAGGACACAGTCTGAAGCTGCATCAAGGGAAAGACAGGTTGGATATCAGGAAAAAGTTCTTTACAAAAGAGTGATAAAGTACTGGAATTGGAGTCACCATCCCTGGGTGTGTTTAGCAAAGCCTGGATGTGGCACTGGGTGCCAGGGTTGAGTTGAGGTGTTGGGGCTGGGTTGGACTTGATCTTTAAGGTCTCTTCCAACCCGGTGATTCTGTGAATTCTGTGGATTCTGTCAATTCTGTGAATGGATGTGTATTCCCTGTTTGGAAAACAGAGAAGTGCTCAATGAAATGGACACCAAGCCAAGGATGTCCTGGGAATGCAGAGTCACCCCTGGAGAATAGCCTGGCTCAGCAGGACCTGCCTTTAACTTGCTGGATCAGGCACCTTTTCATCACCTTTCCTTGCCTGAAGCAGGAGATGGGAAGTGAGGGGTCAGTCCCTACAGGAAGGTACTTTTGGGCATCACAGAGCTAAGGAGGGTCCAGGAAAAGAGGTGCCAATCAATGACCTTTGCATGGAATCATCAAATTGTCCGGGTTGGAAGGGACCTTAGAGATCAGCAGGTGGGGTTTGCTCACTGCTGCATTGGCCAGAAAGGCAGAAGCAAGAAAGGGTTTATGCCTGGCAGTGTCCAAGGCCAGGCTGGACAGGGCTGGGAGCACCCTGGGACAGTGGAAGGTGTCCCTGCCATGGCAGGGGGGGCACTGGATGAGCTTTAAGGTCTCTCCCAACCCAAACCATTCTGTAATTCTCTGATATTATTCTACAGCACAAGTGTGAAATTTCATTTCAGCAACAAATTTCTCACAGTGCCTGAGCAAGAGCTGGAGGAGCTCTCTGAGAACAAGCAGTTATTTCTGTTTAATAGCTTTGCAAACCTGGGCTGGGAGACACCAGGCTGGGAACCTGGAGGTGAGAGCCCAAAACACCACTGTGCTCTCAGTCCAGAGTGATTCAAATGCCAGAAATCCACTCATTTGTAAGAAATTCACTCATTTTCTTAAAGACATCCTGGCAGTCATTATGCCAGTGATGGGCATGCTGTTACCATGGGTTTGGGGTAAAGAAAAAACCACAAAATTTCCAGCGTATTTTACTTTCTTTGTCTTGCTGAGTGGCTCACACATTTGGACTGGACTTGGTGCACAGCTGAGCATTGGTTTTTGTTTAAAAGTAACATAACCTAACAAACTCCTTGAGCCCAAGAAACGCAAATTAATTAATAAGTGTTAGAACCCCTTTGAAGAGAGACTGAGGAGCACTTTGCCTGTTTTGTTGGTGGTGGTTTTGTGGGTATATTTATTTCTTTATTTTGAGAAAAGGGCAGAAATGAACATTCAAATTCCCTTGTGTAACTCTGGGTTTACTGATGTAAGAATCCACCTCTCCCAGGAGATGGCAGAAGAGCCCTGGTGATGGCCAAGGACAGTCACTGCTGGGTGATGGATGTTTAAACTCTGGGAAAAATCTGGGAGCTGTTGAGCTCTGATCCAAATGATCAAAATCTTACAGATTTACAGCCAAGGCCTTTCCTGCTGTCTGTAAGTTCTCCTGCTCTGCACACAGTGATGTGTCAGGGCTGGGTTTGGTGTCACATGTCCCCGTGGCTGAAGCAAAGGGAAAAATCATCTGGGAGCAGAGGGGGGTGGAAAGGGCTGCACCAGCTGGGAGATGTTGGGCAGGAGTGATGGGATGGCAGTGTCAGGTTTGAGGTTAGGACTGGGACTGGAGGACTGAATTCCTCAAAATGAGATCACCATAATCACATTTTATAAGTCTGTGAGTGGGAGAGGATGGGAAGTGGGACGGAGGGAGCCACAGAGCTCCTGCACGTGGCTGTGTGTGGAGCAGAGCACAGGGTTTCAGGCAGCAGCACTGGCACAGTGTGTTGGACTGGCTGAGGGTGAGCTGGAGCTGCTCCAGCTCGGGAATGACACCTGGAATGTGACGTGGAGGTACCTGCAGGCATCAGGCTGCCTGGTCATGGGTTGGAAGGAAGCTTAAAGCTCATCCAGTCCCACCCCATGCCATAGACAGGGACACCTTCCACAATCCCAGGTTGCTCCAAGCCCCATCCAGCCTGGCCTTGGGCACTGCCAGGGATCCAGGGGCAGCCACAGCTTCTCTGGGCACCCTGTGCCAGGGCCTGCCCACCCTCACAGGGAACAATTCCTTCCCAAAATCCCATCTAACCCTGCCCTCTTTCACCCACCAGGGAGCTGCGGCAGCACATCGTGCCCAGCCCGTGGAGCTGTGGGGGACAGATGTGACATGGCCAACAACCCAAAGGTGTTTTATGTGGCCAACACCAAGGGCAGGGACATCCCCCTTGTCTGGGCTGTTTTCCTGCAGCTTTTCTGCTGCAAGAGACTCGTTCAGCCCCCTCTGTGTCTCAGCCAGCTGTCCCACCTCCTGCTCACACACACTCTGCAGCTTAAAGGCTCTTTTCCAGCAAGTTGCTCCTGCTCTACCAGCCTGAGCAGTCTTTAGCTCCATGAATATTTAACCACCTCATAGGAAGCTGAATAACTTTAAGAGGCAGCAGAGGAAAAGGCTCATGGTAAGAGGTCTTAGATCTGCTGTTCAAAGGGGTTTGTGCAGGGCAGCAAAGACTGAATCTGAACAACTTAATTGTCTTCTGCACTTTCCAAAGTGAGCTCAGACTGGTGTTACAGATCTTGCAGATATTTCACATGTCCCTAACAAAAATAAGGAACCTAAACACCAAGGGCATGTTTTAGACAAGTGCAGGGTTCAGCAGGCACCAGTGATCTTAACCCTGCCCTCCAATGAGGCTGTGATGGAGGAAGAGCCAACCCAGCCTTCTTTACCCCACAATATAAAATCTGTACTCCCAGAAGTTGCTCTGTGGTTTCTTTGTTTAAAAAGTCAAGGTTTAACCAGGTTACCTCATCTGCTGCTTTATTTTTTAATAAAATGTTTCTTTTGTTTTATCCCTGAGGTCTTTGCACACCTTACTCTGCTTGGAGTCTAAATGTAATGAATTCAAGAGTTTTCCAGAACATCAGAGGCAAAAGGCACATACTGAATGATACAAAAATATTTCTTTTCTTTCAAGGTATATAAACAGCTGCCCTTTCATTTTAACAAAGACCTTCCATCTCATTTGTCATAGAGGAGTATAACACCACTGCAAATAAAGATCATGTGTGGAAAAAAATCTCACTTGCCAGATCAAGAATCTAAACTATGTAACTGTTTCCAAGATTGCCGTGGAAACCAAATTACTACTAAAAGGACATTAATCTGTCTCTGACCCTGAAATGCTGTAGTGAAGGATTTTTGTTGTTACCCATTAGCTCTGCCTAGGAATTTCTTCAAGCATTTAGGAATTCAACATTAATTGCCTGTGAGGGTGAATAAGGCATGAAGTTACCTCCAGAAACCCTTTCCCAGATCAAAGCACCATCCAAAACTAAGAGAAGAAAGAGATTTTTGGTATTTTCAAGCTGCGATTTGCATGATTCAGGTGCAATTGAGTGTGGCTTTTGCATGGGAATATTTCTTCCAGAACATGATTAGCATCCATGAATTTAACAGAATTTAACAACAACTGGATCGATCTCTGCTGAAAAAGTTCTTAAGTTTAAAGAAATTTAAAATACAATTGTGTTCATCTGGCTCAGCATCCCTACTGAGAAACAATCAACCAAAGACCTCAACGAAGAGAGTCTTTGAGTGAGGAACAAAAACAACTGAAATCTGAACTGCTTAATATATAAAAAACAGTAGTTTTCTCTCAGAAGTGAAAACCCCTTTCAGTATATGCTTCTAGAGCCTTTAAAAACATGTTTTGATTAATTATTGCTATTTTTTCCTGGCTGCTGTCCCTGTTAGGGGAGACTTTCACTGGAAACAGCTCAGTGGGGAGCAGAAAGTGGTGTCCACCAGAAACCAGAATCAAAGTATTTTGTCAGATCTTTCCCCTGTAAGCCCAGCTCTCTCTTGCTGCCACCAAACACTTGGGTTTTCTGCTCAGAAAAATAAGTTTCTAGATTTAATTCGGAGGGGTTTTTTTTAGCTTAAAATTCTTCCAATTTTCTTGGAGGAAGAGGTCAGAGCTGTGTCCAGTGGGGGGATGTGCCACGGGATTCTCTGAGGCTGCAGAGTGGAGCATCCTCCCTTCAGCAGGAGATAAAAAGTGCACTGGGAGGAGTCTGAGCTCAGCTGATGATGCTGTGGAAGGGGAATATGTAGAACAAAGGTCAGAAAAAAGGTCTGGCAGGACAATTGGCAGGAACTGGTTCTCTCTGTGGCAGGAATCAGTCTCTGCTGGAGCTGAGGTTAAAGACCTTCTCCCCCAGCAGGAATCTGGGATACAAATCTGGGATACAGCATGTCTGGTGTCTGAGGGAAACACCTGGACAAGCAGCTCATTTATCTCACTGTGTTAAAACCCCCTCATTTTGTCATAATGCAGAATCCTTAATGCCAATGTCACTTTTTTTTGTTGTTGTTGGGTTTTTTTGTGGTTTTTTGTTTGTTTGTTTTGTTTTGTTTTGTTTTTGTTTCTGGGAATGACTAAAGATCTGTGTCCTAATTCACTCGGAATTAGTTACTGTGAAAAACCCATGCAGTGAAAATTGTTCCAGTGTCTGTGTGTCTGGGCATGTGTGCACACCAGGTTAGCCACAGTGGTCCCACTCTAGATGTAAACTGTTCTTCAAGTGATCAAAATCCCAGGAAATTTATGCTTATCATCACCACTACCATGAAAGTGATTTTCAGGAATTTCATATTTGATTTGATGGAGTAAATTAATTTATAGCTGGGGATTCAAAACATAAATACACCCGTATAAACACACACCCTGTGGTTCACTGAATGGTTTGGTTATCCATTGATTATTCATTGGTTATTGAAAGAATTATTATTTTTATTGGGCAACCCTCAAATAAATAAAAAAATGGCACAAAGATTGTGAGCCTGTTTTGCACCATACACATGAGTACAATTATAGGTGTTTGTCACAGTGGAGTGGTTGTGGGTGGATCAGCAGGAAGAAATTGATGTGAAAACTCTCAAACTATCCAGGACAAAATGAGATCCAGCCCCCTGTGCAATGCAGTGCAACTGAAAATGGGGTAAGAAAAGATAATTTCAGCTTCCTGAAATAGCAGAGAGGAGCTCCAGACTCACATCGTGGGCAGACACGTGCAAGCAGAATTATTTGTTCTACCTGTCCCACTAATGCTGAAAATTACTTTCATAAAGGGAAAAACTAATCTATATTTAATTTTCAGTGGGACCACTTAAAATTCAATGGTGTTGAAAACATGATATTTTGTTCTTGCTCTGTCTTTGGGAAATGAGATTTTTTAGCTCCACTGTGGATTTTTTGAAAATCAAATTTTGCGAAACACAAGCAGTGCCTCTTTATGCCATTATGGAATGATGTGTCTGCTTTTTAGCTGGCCTTTGCCAAAAGCCTCCTGGCACCTGCTGGAAGCAAAACAAATGAGCAGAAACCTTTCTGCAGTTCGTGGTCACTTCTCATCAAGGAAGGGAACATCAAAAAAACATCTCCAGGTGTGTCCTGCAGGAGCTCTGGAATAACCACCCACCAAACTCAAATGAGTCCTCCTGTGATCTGGGGAATGGAATCCTTTCCTCATGGATCTCACTCATCTTCATCAGGCACGTGCTGCCAAAAAAGACCTTGCCCTCCACATTTCCAGCCTGAACAGAATCAAGGGATCACTGAGGCTGGAAAAGACGTCCCAGATCATCAGGTCCAGTCATTGACTCAGCAGTACCAGGTCCACCCTTAACCCCTGTCCCCGAGTGCCACACCCACATGGTTTAACCCTTTCAGGGATGGTGACTCCACCACTGCCCTGGGCAGCCTGTGCCAGTGCCTGCCTGTNAGATGAGCAAGAATGAACAACCTTGAAAACCAGCACAGACCAATTACAACTTCTTCTTTGGCACGGGGCTGGAAGACAGAGACTTTCTACAATTTCAGAATCACTTAAATATCACAGATTCTGACACCTGCCCAACCCTTTCTGTGAAGAAGCTTTCCCTGGTGTCCAACCTAAACTTCTCCTGGCCCAGCCTGAGGCCGTTCCCTCTCCTCCTGTCCCTGTTCCCCAGAGCAGAGCCCGACCCCCCCCGGCTGTCCCCTCCTGTCAGGAGCTGTGCAGAGCCACAAGGTCCCCCCTGAGCCTCCTTTTCTCCAGGCTGAGCCCCTTTCCCAGCTCCTTCAGCTGCTCCTCATCCTCCAGTCCCTTCCCCAGCTCTGTTCCCTTCTCAGGACAGGCTCCATGTCTTTCTTGTCCTGAGGACTCTAGAGCTGCTCCAGGGTTTGAGGTGCAGCTGCATCCCAGCTCCCTGGTGGAAAGCTGCCCAATCCCAGCTGCTGATCCCTCCCAGACCCTGGGACATGGAGTTGCTGCTCCTTTTCAGACCCCTGGGTGCTCTGGGAGCCTCCAGCCATTCATGGAGCAAGAGGACATGGAGAGGTGAGATGCTGACTCTGCATCACTGCCCAGCACAGCCTGATCAGATCTGTGTCTCTGTGTGCAGCAGAGGATCCTCCCCTGGGGAATCCCAGAGGACTCAGCCCTAAAGCTGCAGCAGGGGAGGTTTAGGCTGGGAATTAGGGAGGAGTTCTTCACAGAAGGAGTGATTGGGCCCTGGAAGGGGCTGCCCAGGGAGGTGGTGGAGTCACCATCCCCAGAGGGATTTAAGGTGAGCCTGGATGTGGCACTCAGTGCCATTGTCTGGTTGGGATGATGGTGTTGGGTCAGAAGTTGGACTGAATGACTTCAGAGGTCTTTTCCAACCTAATTGATTCTGGCATTCTGGGATGCTCTGCTCACTGGCTCAGCCCTCACACAGACCAGCTCCTCTTTGGCCTTGCTGTTGGGGTCAGGGGGTGAGCTGAGGAATTCTGGGTCACCTTTTTACAAAGGTGAACAGAATGCTGGATCCAGCTGAGCACCTTCCAGAAGGCAGAACTGGCACTCCCTTCGCCCCACACATCTGTGGGTCACTCACAATGGGATCAGCAGGTTTGCAAAACAAATGTGTGGAAAACCAACCAGCACTGTCAGCCCCTTTTAGCACTTTTTTTGCACTCTTCTTTCTGGAAATGAAATGACAATGACGATGAAATGACTGCAAATGAAGATGACATCTGGTCTGGGGGTTTGTCTTCCCCACCCTCTTCTTTCCCCCTCCTCCAGGTGATGGACACTGCCAATAATATCACTGCTAATGGGGATTTATTCCAAAATAGCTCCTCAGTGCTCACTGCTGACCATGCCTTCCATGTCTTTGAATTCTGGAGACCATCCAGGCTTGGAAGGACAGGGAAGGACAAACCCAGGACCTGCTCATCAGCAAGGCTGGGGTTTTATTTTTCTATTAAAATTCCAAACTGAGATTTCACCTGTGCTTCTGTCTACTGAGATAATGAGTATCATTAAATCTCCTCACCAGGTCCCTGAGATGACCTCATGAAAGACAAAGACCTTGTATAAATTTTTTTTTTTAAAAAGGCCGACAAATATTGGAGATGGAGCTGTTTTCATTCTTTTTATTTCACTAAATGTAGAAAATCGAAGGGAAATTGGGAAGAGCATGAAGGACAGCCTTGGCTCAGGCCAACAATCCACTGTGGTGGATTGTTCCAGATGACAATCTTTTTATTTACATCTCTGTGGTGGGGTCATTTAAACATGGGGCTATTAAAGAGCAGAAAGAGGGATGGAAAGTGCATTTTTGTTTTGAAGAAAGGTGACATAAAATGGAGATGGGAAAGGGAATGTGAATTTTTTGTGAAGAAGGGTGGCAAAAGATGGAGATGGGAAGGGAAAGCAGCCATTCCAGGTTCAGGCTTCAAGCACCTGCTTCCACAGCTTCTCCCAGGGCCATGAGCCTTTCTGAAAGGGGAATCTTCAATAATTAAAATATAAAATCTGCTCACTGAGAGAAAGAATGAACAGCCCTTACAAAGGATTGTATTTAAGCAGAGTTCAGACTGAAGGAAAAGACCAGCTGGGGAGGGTTAGAAACCACCACAGGGATATTGTTGTGTGTGATAAAGTCAAGAAATTCCAAGGGAATGCTACACATCAAAATAATCCACTCATAGTTAGGGAAGAAATGATGTTCAAGCTCTTCAGATTGCCCTAAATCGTACCAAAAGTGATGAGAAGTGTTTTTGTGGCTCTGCTGCCAACTCGTGCTATCTTTAAAAACAAACCCACATGTTCTGCAATATTTTGAGCCTAAAAAAGTAACTCAGCTGTGAAAGAAGCCAGATCTGGCTGTGTGGATTGCGTAGTTCCCACTTATCCATATTTGAATGTCTTTCAAGTGTAACCTTAACTGAATAATTTGAGTTTATTGTGCTTGTTTTGAGAAAATTATCTCATCACAGAGCAATCACAACATCCTTGTAAAGCTGATTGGAGAAAGCCATGCTCAGAGAGGAGTTAGGAATTGTTCCTTGTCAAACCAGGGTGTTGCATCAAGTGTGATTCCTCAGGAATCTGTGTGAGCCAGCAGGATCCAATATTTCCATTTAACACCTTGTATTGAACAGACTTTGCTGACATTTGCAGATGAAACCAGGCTGTGAGAGATGATTTGTGCAGGGAGATGTTTCAGAGGAAGAGTCTGCTCTGGAGCCTGGAGGTGCAGTCCTGTATTTTTTAAGGAATAAACACGAGCAGGTGCATGCCAGGTAATCCAGCAGGAGTTCAGCAGAATTGGAGCAGCTTTGCAAAAACCTGGGGATTATTGTGGATTACATTTTGATGTGGGATGTGAAATTGAAAAAAGAAATGGGCAGGGACACCTTCCACTATCCCAGGTTGCCTCCAAGCCCTGTCCAGCCTGGCCTGGGACGCTGCCAGGGATCCAGGGGCAGCCACAGCTGCTCTGGGCACCCTGTGCCAGGGCCTGCCCACCCTCACAGGAAGGATTTCCTCCCAAAATCCCATCTAACCCTGCCCTCTGGCAGATTTATAGCACAAAATTTATACTTTTAAAAGTTATACAGCTCCCTAGACTTCATGGGAATTGCCTGCAGGAATATTTGGAGAGTACTCCAATACTCAAACAGCTCATAATGAACAGAAGGATTCAGACCTTCATCCAAAGCACAAAAAAGCACCTTGTATTCTGGGGATCACTTCTTGTGTCCTCAAAATTATAAATAATATTGACCCAGCAGCAGATGACATTTGCCACACACCTGAAGTGAAAGGAGGGAGATTCCTGGGTTCTCTTCTCTGCTCTTTGCTGTTCCCCACAGATGCCCCTGAGTGCCCAGCCCTGCTCCCAGGGTGAGCACAGTGCTCGTGCTGGGGCTGTCTGTGAAAATCCCTGGGATTAACGGGGACAGTGCTCCAAATCCAGCTCCACCCAGTGATTTGTGTCACCTCCTGTCACCCTGTGGAAGCTGCTACTGCTCTGCTAATTCCCAGAGAAATCTGGACCCACGAATGTTCTGATGTAAATACAGACCTCAGAGAGAGACTGTGGGGAGGGATAACATCCCCCTCCCACAAATCCTAATCCCAGGGTCTGAAATTCCTTCACATCCTCTTCAATGCTCCCTGGTGTGACCCTCTAAAATGGAATAGCACTCAGCAGTTTTGGGCTTTGAACTTTGATTTTGTGCTTGGCTTTTTTCCCCCCCAGATCCCTGTAAGATATGGTCACCATGATCTGCTTCAGGTGCAGAGTCTGCAAAGCTCTTCCTCTGTGAGGGCTGGGTTGGAATTCTGATTTAATCCTTTGTGAGGTTACATAAGGAATGGTGCCCAGGGGAAGTGTTCATCCCTTTTTGAGGCCAGGAGGAATGTGGGGGACAGGTCCCATGTGGGTTTGTGCCTCTGTTGGGTAAGGTACAAAAGAGAAGTGACCTCTGGGAGAAGGGAGGTTGTCGCTATAGGACAGGAGAAAGCACACGCATGCACGCTGCAGCTGCAACGTGAAAAAAAGAGCTTTATTTTTCTGACTCCAGTATTTATAGTTTTACAAAAGTGACAGTGGATTGGAGGGTGAAAGGGCCACCTCTCCAATGACACTGGGCAGGTTACCATCAACTTTCACAATCCATCAACTTTCTCTGCTTCTATGAAGGAATGCCAAACAATTGAGTCGTTTACAGAAAATGTGTGAGAAAGTTTGCAACAAGAATGAAAACATCAGAAAGCTAGAAGCTCTTAAAAAATCAGGGCAACAGGAGGTGACTGCAGAACCCTGGGACTGTCGCAGCCTCAGCTCAGAGCAGGGCTGGGCCATCACTGCACACCCTAAAGGAGGAACCAGAGGATCACAGGATGGTTGGGTTAGAAAGGACCTTAAAGATCATCTCATTCCCACTCACTTTCCTCAGGGATACATGGAGCCACAGAATGTCCTGAGCTGGAAGGGACCCACCAGGATCCTCCAGTGGATCATCAGGATCATCAGGCAGCTCCTGGCCCTGCACAGACACCCCAGCAATCCCTCCCTGTGCATCCCTGGGAGCCTTGTCCAAACACTCCTGGAGCTCTGGCAGCCTCGGGGTGTGCCCATGTGTTGCACTTTGACACAAAATGAGCACCCAGAAGTTTGATCAACTTTGAAGAGGGAAAAGAGAGAGTTTTATTTATATAATTTATACAATTTTAAAGATGATTGTGGATTGGGGGATGAAATTACTACTTCTCTAACTACACTGGTCAAAGCATCAGTCTATTATTCTTTCTCCATTCACGGAGCAAGAATGTAAACATCCAGTTTATACATGAAATTGTGTGAGAATCTGACTTGAAGAATGAAAACAATCAGAAAGAGTTTTAAGAGAACTTTAAAACTTTCAAAAGAATTATAAAAGAAAACTTAACACTTTTAAAAATCAGGGCAACACCCATTCCCTGGGGAGCCGGGGCAGTGCCCAGCACCCTCTGGGGATGTCTGGGTGATATCCTCAAATCATCTCTGCCTACCTGCAGCCAGAGGAGTATTTGCTGTAGTTAGTTCATAAAGATTTCTGAAATTGTGAGACCAGAAATGAAATCACAGGTGGGAAATTGTGGGAATTTCTGCCACAACCTGCTGTTGTTTTATCTCTGTGGTGAACCACATAAACAACAGCAAAGAGATGCTTATGCCATATTCATCCAAACCACCCAAACACCTGAAACAGCATTTTCTTTGTCTTCAAGATACTGTATTTGCATACATTTACATGGATTTACAGTTTTTATACACATTTATCTCCACAAACAAAATATTTTAAAAATATATTTACTGCAGTATCTCATGGTGTAGGTGAAAAATTGAGTTTGTTCTCAGCTTCCAAATGAAAAATAAGGATCAGAAAATGCTTTCCAGTTATTCAAATAAGATAGCATTAGCAAAATACAGCCTAAAAAAACCAAGAAAAACATCCTTACACAATGCAATTGAAACTTCCTATTTTAGTAAGCTTGGCTCTATTGCCTCAGTACCTTTTCTTTTCTAATATTACAAAAAAATAGGCACAGATGGCTCCTGAATTTCCATTGTAATAAATCAGGAGAAAAGACCTCACTGCAAACACTTCTGTGGTAGATTTCTCCATGTGCAAAACAGGACAATCCAGCCTTGCTGGACACACACTCACAGGACTCCTCACAATTAACCCATCCCCTGTGTTTTGTTTGGGGTTCCACCATCCAAATTGTCTCCCTGAGGACCAGGGGAGCTGTGGCTGCCCCACCCCTCTAAGTGTCCAGAGCCCTGGATCTTGGAGCAGCCAGGGATAGTGGAAGGTGTCCCTGCCCATGGACACCTCTAGAACAGATGGAAAAGTGAATTTGTTTAGGTTTGCCAGGTTATAAAAAAATAAAAAGCCAATTGAGATTCCCTTCCCAGGTGCTGAGCTGTTATAAATCTTCCAAAAGACGTGAGTCAAAACTGCAAAAAAAAAAAAAAAAATCTGTATGGAAGACAGCTGGCAGTGGGAGGTGTGGGGGCTCTGTGGACACAGCTCCCAAACCACCATGTCCCAAAGTGGGCTGAGAAACCCTCAGTGCTGCTTTGCCCTTGGGATCAGCACAGTCCCTTGGACAGAAATTGGAGCTGTAGGAATTGCTTTGCCAGTGTTTTGGGTACAGGGAGTGATAACAAATCTGTTTTGTTACTCAGGAATCCTGTATTTTTACTGCTCACTTTTTAAATGAAGAATTTTTAAGGAAATTCATGCCTTTGCCAGAAATGTCAACGTTTATCCTGGATCCATGATGAATAATAGGGAAAATAAATAGACTTGTACAGAATCCCAGAATGATTTTGGCTGGAAGGAACCTTTAAGCCCATCCAGTTCCACCCCCTTCCATGGGGTCACTATCCCAGGTTGTTACAAACCCCATCCAACCTGGCCTTGGACATTTCCAGGGATGGGGCAGCCACAGCTCTCTGGACTGATAGTGAGGAGGTGGTAAAAGTGCCTCAGATACAATCAAACCAACTTATTCATTACCAAACTCCTTGATATAAAATTAATCTCATGAAGCTGCTGATTTTGCCAGGTGGGCCCGTTGTGGTTCCCTTCCTGTGGAATTCCTGGCTGACATTTCACAGCATCCCATGAGTTCAAAAGAGAGGAGGCAGGGGGAGCAGGTCCTGGGGAACGGGGTGCCTGGGGAGTGGCACCTGAGAAACCTCATGGGTTAGGACAGAAACACCATTCCTGGCAAAGTCAGATGAAAGCTCTGCCTTCTTCTGACATTGACTGGGCAAAGACCAGGGACAGTGAGATCTCCATCAACTCTGCCTCAGATATGGGACTGGATCTTCAGGCAAGAAAGCTGGAAGGCCTCCAGTCACTCACCCCAGATGTGTCTGGGTTTTTTTATAAAGAGGCTGAACATGACTTGCAGGAGGGAAGGCACATGGGCAGGGTTTGTCGTGGTTCCAGGAAGGTTTGTCAGGATGTCCTGAGTGCTGCCAAAATGCCCAGCACCAGAATGGGGATTGGCCCCACATGTTCCATACTGCTGTGAGGGGAAAAGCATTAATCAGATGCACTCCATGACTCCCCTTCCCACAGAAGGCAATGCTTACATAGTGTGGATAAATTCTGCAAAGCCAAACCCCAGGTTTAGAACCTCAGGAAGAGCTGAGCAGAGGATCCTTCTGTCCTTGCACCACTTTGCTCATCATGAAGGTCCAAGTCCCAGTGTTTTAGAAATGCTCCTGCTCTTTCCTTCAGTTCTAAGTTGGTGTCCCAGGCTGAAATGCAAGATTTTATTCGATCCCCATCTGTGAGCAGTTTTTTCCTTATCTTATCTCTCTACCCCCGGGAAGATGTCTGTTGTTAATAGCCCATTAAATGTCGCTGCATGACTGTTAAAATTACATCATCCCATTGTGGGATGCTCCGCCCAGAGGGAGGAGACAAACATTCCTGACTGAATATAATCTGAGTGCCTGGGACCCAGGCTCAGGCTTCCCACTGGGAACAGCTGGGGTTCTCCACTGGACCATCAGAGGAAGATCACACCCTTCTACAGGATCTGACAGAACCACATCGGCCACTTCAGGAGGACTGCAGCCATCCCAGCCTGGACTGCCACCACCACCCGGGTGTCAGGTTGTATTCTGACTCTGTCAGTGGTTTTCTTTTCCTTTTGTATTATTGCATGTATTTAGTCTTTTTTTTTTTTTTTCCCTTTTCCTAATAAATTGTATTTCTGACTTGGAGTCTCTCGCTGGTTTTGCTTTCCAACCAGAACAGTTGGGCTGATCCAACCTGGCCACAGGAGTTTCTGTGGATGACAGACCTCCCACTCACAGCTAGATCAGGGTGGCTGAGCCTTTACCAATCCAAATATTGAATGGAATATCCAATGAGAGGGTGGAGCTACCTCACCTCTTTGGTGACCTGTGCAAGGGCTGCAGAGAAATCTGGGGGAGAGAGCTTTTCCTAAAAGCCACCTTGAACATCCCAGGCTGCAATTTGTGATTATTGCCCCTTGTTGGACTGTCTGGTACCACGTAGCTCTCTTCTGTCCTCTCTGTTATTGTCCTCCAAGTAGAGGTAGCTCCTGGTAAATCCATCCTTCAACCTTCATCTGATCAACCCAGCTCAGATCCCACCACCTCTCCTTGTACTCCCTGTGATCCAGGCATGACCATGGCAGTGCATTGTCCCTGGCAGTGTCCAAGGCCAGGTTGGACAGGTCTTGGAGCACCCTGGGATAGTGGAAGGTGTCCCTGCCCATGGCAGGGGGTGGAACAAGATGGACTTTATGGTCCCTTCCAGCCCAAACCATTCCATGATCCCATGGTTGTCTTGGTCGTCCTCCAGTTGTTCAGCATCTCAGGATCTGCCTGGGCAGAGGGAAAGCACAGGGGACACATGGTGAGGCACTGAACAGAGAGGTTTTCTCAAGAGCTGAGCAGTTATGGCTGTGTTCTCCTGGAGCACTTGGCCCAAGTGCCTCTCAGCCCTGAGCAGGAGGATGAATCCTTGATCTCCTCCCCACGAGAGCTCAGCCGCTCTGCACTGGGCACACTTTGGGTGCTGGGCTACTGACAGGAAGGGATTTGCATTTCTCTGAAACAAAATTTATAGGGGTTTTATGGTCCCTTTCAGAAAATATCTGATATTTTTCAATCAAGGCAAAGCAGCAATTAAAGGGAGTGGACACTTTTATACTGCACTCCTGGATATTTTGATGCTTTGCAGAGGTCACACTGCTCCCACTAATCTTCCTCTGTGGATGGGAACAGGGCCAGCTCTGGTTCATTTATTGTGCTGTGTATTTTTTAAAGCTGAATTGTTTATTGTGCATCAGATTTTAATTTGCTTAGTGGTTTCCTGGGATTCTGAGTTACATTATTTGTCGGGAAAAGGACTTTGTAAAATTATAACTACTGGGCCCAGTGGATTCCCTGATGTAGCACTTCAGTGCTGATATGCAGAGTTACAAAATAATCAATCAATGCTCAAGCAGAGCATTTTGGGGTGTGAGGATTTCCTCACTGTAACTGGAATAGGAAGGAATTTCTTAGGGAGAAACTGCAGACAGCTGTGAAGGGCTGAAATCCCCATCCCAGTCTTCAACTCCTCCATGAGAAAAGCAATATTTTGTCCCTCTAGGTGACTTCAATGCCTGCACCAAAGCTGGGTGGAGAAATCCTCCCAACAAGCAGCAGGTCAGGAGTTCCTGTGGTCTCTTACCGCAAAAAAAATAACATTCTAGAGAGGGAATATAGTGCTGGACGATTTTCTAGGACAAGATGGAAATGAGAAAGAGTCTGAGAAAAAATCAGTCTTCAGTGTCTTGTTGGGTGAAGAGAGTCTGTGGGGCTGAGTGGAGACTTGGCCATGTCTGTGTTGCACAGTTGAGGAATTTCAAAGATTGCTGTAGACTTCTGAGGTCACCTCTCACATTCTGAGTGTGCTGAGGGACCAACAAAAACATCTCATAAGAGCATTCCCTGTGAGCTTCCCCCAGATCTAACCATACTGCTAATGTT
>VXBC01001860.1:0-17380 GCA_013399945.1 Ploceus nigricollis | reverse complement strand
TTTGTTTATTGTTTTATTTTTTTAACAAAAGCCCCTTGAGCAGAGCACCAGCAGTGTCACAGAGGAGCACTGGTGTGGCTGTGAGCACTTTGCACACACCAAATCTTCCTGTGAGGGTCTCCAGGGTGGCTGCTGCCCTTACAGGCAGCTCTGTGCTCACCACTCAGCCCCTGCTCCTCTCCCACACCTTGTGTTCAAATATTTCTCTTTTTTCTTCCTCCTCCCTTTCACCCTCCACTGATGGAACCCCCAGTTTTTGTTGGATTAGCGTGTTGTTCCAAGCATTCCTTTATTCTGAGGGGGCTCCAGGGGCCATCCCTGCAGATGGTCACAGTGTCACAGCAGCACCTCAGCACAAGTGACCCAACCCCATCACAGGAATTCTCTGATGTGCCCTGCCCGTGCTGAGGGGGAGCTGCTGATTGCACCCATGACTGTCTCGAGCATTTGTTTTCTGCACCAGGGAGCCCTGGGTGGCTTCCAGGACGTGCAGCATGGCCTGGCTTGCTTCCATCCTGCTCATGTTCCAGGCTGTTGGAGCGACAGATTAAATCCCAGCTGCACTTGAGCAGGAGCACTCTGTGGTGCCCTGCTCCCCCTGTGCCTGTGAATCTCCACTCCTGGTTCAGATTTGTTCTCTTGGTTCAGATTTGTTCTCTTGGTTCAGATTTGTTCTCTTCCCAGCTCCTCAGGGGCTTCTGCACTCTCTGAACCCTACTCTGTGAGCCCTGAGCTCACATCCCACACGAGCTCTTGGTCCCTGCCAGCAGCACCACAGCTCCCACAGCAGGGGATCACTCTGAGGACACCCCAATCACCTCACAGGAACCTCACTCTTGGTTTCAGACATGAGTGGGAGTTACCTGAGCTTCCTTCAAGCACATGCAAGAAAAGGATAAAGACAATAATCCTGATGCTGAAGCCACTGACTCCTGGATGAATTAAATCCTCTTCCATCTATAGGACAAAAGTGAGTGGCTTCCCACTGCCAGAGGGAAGGGTTAGGTGGGACATTGGGAAGGAATTCCTGGCTGGGAGGGTGGGGAGGCCCTGGCACAGGGTGCCCAGAGAAGCTGTGGCTGCCCCTGGATCCCTGGCAGTGTCCAAGGCCAGGCTGGACAGGGCTGGGAGCAGCCTGGGACAGTGGAAGGGGTCCCTGCCATGGCAGATAGAGGACTGGATGAGCTCTAAGGTCCTTCCCCACCAAAACTATTCCATGTGCTGTGATTCTCTAGATCAGTCAGTGCTGGCTGTGAATGTCCAGGAAGGTTGCCATCCTGGGAACCATCCCAAAATCTGTGCACATCCTTTCTGGGGACATCTCCCATTTTTGGATCCCCTGTCATGGCAAACAGTGGCCATTACCCCGATGAAGTCCAGCCCCTCTTGACTCTCACAAGTCAGTCAGGATATCTCAGCAGACCCAGGACTTCATGTAGCACCAGATGGCACAAGGAAGGGCCAGACTGAGATCTGACATCTTACAGCTTGGACAAATGAAAGGGAAGGTGGAGGCTCCTTTTATTTCCTTATTTCTTTATTTTTCCATGTTTGTTGCTCTCCAAAGCCCCTTGATTGGTCTTTTCCTCACCTCCCCAGATAAGTCTTTGTAGACTTGTGTAGTCCTCAAATGCTCTTCCCCTGTGTCCCACAGCATGTCCCACCCTCCAGCCAGTGACTCCCATCAGTGTGTGAGGTGTTCCAGAGACATTTTATGTCCCAGTTTGTCCCAGATTTCCTGGCAGGCACCAGGGAACCTGCATGGTGTTATGTGATCAGAGCTTTTCTGCATCCTCACAAGGAAGGAGCACCAGGGTGCAGTGGCAGGTGGGGACCCAGAGTGACACCCCTGAGGGGTTCATCTCTCACAATAAACAAAATGTCAACAGATTTTTGGGAGTTATGGGGCTGAACCCAAACCAACAGCAACTAAACACTCTGGCCAAGAGAACTGGCACTGGAATGGTGAAGATTTCCCCAGTTTTACCAGCTCCCCAGGAGGAGCTGTGGCAGCTTTCTTCCACAGGTTGTGGGAAACAGCCTATTTGTCACCCTGGAACTGACCTGCTCTTCCCAGCACAGCTCGTTTCTCCCAGTTTGGGGGCTGCAGGGCAAAATATTTTCTAATTGCCTGTTTGGGAGCACTTTGCTCCCATCTTTCACATTTTTGATTTAACCAACTGCTTTTCTTACATCTTCATCAGTATATCTGATAATTAGCTGGAAGTGATTGGAAATTGTGGCTGGACATTTTTATATTGGGCTCCCTCTTGTGCTCATTCCATCCTCCTGCTGACTCCTCTCTTCCCATGTTTTTCCACAACCTTTTGCCAGCAGGATGCTCTCACATCTCACCCACGGTGCTCAGGTGGAGCTGAAATTAAATGAAATGTGCCTGCCCATCCCTAGCAGAAATATCACTCCTTGGAGGAATAAATTGGGAGCTAAACAGGAGCTGCTGCCAGGCAGAGCTGGCACCATCCCACAGTCCTGATAATTGGGTTTGCACCGGGAATGGCTGCCAGGGGAGGCTCAGCACCTGCCCAGAGCAGTTACAGCCAGACCACGAGTGGGAAGGAGGGGAAGAAGACACTTACCCTGTGCTGTGACACTGGGCAGCACCTGGGCTGAAGAGAACAGAGTGGGAATGATGGAGAAGTGCAGGAATTGTGAGAGACAGACACTCCAAGGATGCCAGAATCCCAGAATCAATTAGGTTGGAAAAGACCTTTGAGGTCACTGAGTCCAACCTATGAGCTGACACCACCTTGTCACCCAGACCACAGCACTGAGAAGGACTGTGTGACATCCCTGTGAGAGGCTGCATGGCACAGGTCACTTCAGCCTTGCAAACCACCCAAATTCCTTCCAAGAAGTTTGGAGGAGCAGCAGGACTGTCCTGATGTGTAAGTGCTCTGCCTGGTGATAATCTTTGTGTCCTGGCTTGGAGTGAATGCCCAGAGCTCTCAAAATGCCATGAGACCTTTGTGTGTGCTGTGGGCAGGTCTGGGAGACTCCCAGGTGCCCAAGGTAAATAATTAGACCCTTAATTACAGGTTGCACACACCATCTCAGGGATAGCTTGTGACTATACTTCAGCTATGCTGTATTCCTGCAATTCCTGTTTGTATCTGCAAAAGGGCCTTGAATCCTGCCCAGGGGGGAAAGATTTTTTTTCTTTCTGTTTTTATGCCTGAGTGTTTCTGGGCAAGAAACATCAATTTACTTTTATTGTTTTTTCGTAATTTTTTGTCAACTTGGCTAGTGCTGGAGACTGTAATAGAACTGTATTTCAGCTCTGTCTGTGCAATAATTCTACCTGCATCATTAAAACCATTTTAATGGTTTTAATTTGTTTACTCATTAGCCATGAGGGGCTGGGGTGGGTGTGCCAGAGCACAGCATGCTAAGGACAAAGCACTTTTCAGGACAATGAGTGGGTAATGTGAATTTGGGGGATATGCTCCACTTCAGGCTCTGAGAGGGAAGGGATGAAAGGTGAGGGCTCCATGGGCTGGAGGGACAGGGAGCTTGGAGCAGTGAGGGCTGGGGATAAGTGGGACACAACTGCAAAAGAGAATGGGAGCACAGCCATCCCCTTATGCATCTCAGATACCAGAGTGATCCTCACCTGAGCTGATACCCCTGAAGGCAGAGTCCTTAAAGGGGAAGAAGTTGTCATAACCAATGTCATGTTAGAATGGGACCTTGTTTTGTTTCCAGCTGTTAATCTGTGAACCTCATGTCTTCAGGGCAGTGGTGATGGGCAAGTTGAGAACTTGTCCTTACCTGAGAGCAGGTTCTGGAAGTGTTTCCCCTCCAGCTGAAGAGATGCTCATGAGAGATGGGCCTGGGTCCCTCCCAGCCAGCTGGGGGCTGGGGATTTGTAGAGTGTGATTCATCAATTTATTCCATTTTCATCATTTATTCCAATTGTGCCCTTTGACGTGAGAGGAATCCACTCCACTGACTGGAGTCACTAAATCTCACTAAGAAGGGAGTTCAAAGGGTTCCAAGTTCTGA
The DNA here is from genome assembly GCA_013399945.1 of Ploceus nigricollis. Taxonomy (NCBI): domain Eukaryota; kingdom Metazoa; phylum Chordata; class Aves; order Passeriformes; family Ploceidae; genus Ploceus; species Ploceus nigricollis. Next base: position 13,357 of record VXBC01001860.1, on the reverse strand, counting down.
GATGTAGGTGTTTGTATTTTGCCAGATTATTCTCATTCTTTGTGGTCCAGAGTCTTTTAACTTGTAGAGTAACTACAGTTTAAGGGACACTATTACAATATTATGTGGTTTCATTACTGCTCCTTAGGGCAGAATTTGGTCTCTTAAACCAATAAAGTGAGTTTTGGTTTTGTCTGTTTTTGATGCTGGGAATGTTAACGAAGCATTTTCTATTTGTTTGGTTCCCTGATGAGTAATTCTGAAAACATTTTAAGCACTCTGCTTCTATAGGCTGTTGCAGACACATTGAGTCACTTTTTAAAGCACAGATTCAGTGAAATGTGAGCAGATGGGCAGAGTTTGCATGTTTGTTGTAGGGATTGTGGAGCCAGTCCCTGACATGGGTGAAATAACAGTGGGATATTTTTAAATTCAGCAGCAAGCACACACAAAAGCTTAAACACTATTCATAGTGGTAACTTAGATTCTGTAAGAGTTCAAGTTAAAAAAAAAAGGCAAATTCACACAGAGCTGTTAGAGCTGGTGTAAAACACCTGCTAATTGAGTCAGGTGGCTTCCCCCCCTCCCTCCCAGTGACAGAGCTGGTTCTGCTCTTCTCAGGATGCTGCTTTGGCACAAAGGCACAAAAATAAGTTTGGACTGAGGATTGTGACTCTGGCTGCTCTCCATGCCTGACTGGACCACCCCAGAACTCCACCTTTTCCTGTCTGCCATGCACAGCCTCTCCCAAACCCTCTGTACAGATCTTCCAAGGTCCCCTTTCCCCCCTTTGTTCTCCCCAAGGGTTCTGCTGCCCACACTGAGCCCTTGTTCACCTTCCCAGCACGAGCCAGGCTTTGGTGAGATAAGCTTTGCTGCAGCTCAGGAAATGAATTTGACTCAGGAGTGGCAAAGAACATGATTTGCTGTTAATGAGAATGAATTAGAGCCCCCAAAATGTTGGTGAACAGGTGTGAGGGTGACTCACTAGTAAAAACTTCTTGGTGTCTGCGTTTCTGATGGAAAACTAAAACATCTCCAGCTTTCCATCACACAGATGGAGGTTGTCCAGTGTGGTGTTTCCTCCTGGCCAGTGAGTGACATGGGATATAAATCCTAGTTTTTCTTGGAAGCTTTTGAAGGTAAACAATCACTTCTTTTGTTTCAGAGCAAGAAGGACAGCCCCTCACTGGCTCATAGCCCTCACTCAAAAGAACCATGTGAAAAATGCAGATTAAAAGATTGGCTTTTCGCAAATACTAAAATGAATACTATATATATTATGTATATTGATTAGTAGTGCTGTATTAATCTCTTTTAAGTAGTGTGGTAAATATAGTTTATAAGCTGTAGCATAATGTTAAAATAGGAACTATGTATGCGAGAGATTGTTTTAAGAAAGGAATTAAATGCTCCTTCGAGATAACAAGCACGGGAGGCCTAGCTCTTCCAAAGGAGAGGAATTTATGACTTCCTTATCAAGGGAAACTAACTTCTCCTCACCTCTCTCAGCCATGAAGACGCCATCTGAGGATTAAGGGAGACATCTGAAAAACACCAGATGAGTTTCTTGTTTTAAATAAAATATATGCATAAGCATGAAGTGTTTTGTATATGCAACAGGTTACCCTTTTTAAGGGGAAACTTCTCTTTTAACAGGGTCCCTTTTCTGGCTTATGTTGCCTAGAAAGAGGTACCCAGCCCGGGCTGTATTTCTTTGCTGTTATTGTTTCTTTGATTGTCCTAACTCTAATTGTCTAACTTTTATTACTATACTTGTATTATTATTTTTATAACCATTTTATTTTTATTAAACTTTTATAAATTTTTAAAACAAGTGATTGGTGTTTATTACAACCAGAATTAGACCACTCCAGGGTCTTGCAATCAGACACCCCATCCCATGGGCTTGGCTGTGTCAGGAGTGTCATGGCAGTGATATTGTCCTCAGGAAATCAGCACCAAATGTGCCTGCACTCATCCCTCTGGGCATGACCACACAGGACAGTGGCATTTCCACAGGTTTTATTGCTGTTGCTATAGCCCAGGCTAAACACTGAACACACGGCGTTGTACAAGGTATGGGGTGTGATCTTCTACAGAGTCCAGAGGAAACCAACACAGCAGCAGCTCTGTAAGGCAAGGTTTGCATGGTTCCAGGTGCTGGTCAGGGAACTGAAATTATCTGAGAAAAGGCAGGGAATTTCTGGGCCTTCAGTGATGGTCTCTTTGTTCAAAACTGAAGCTGAAGAACATCCCACAGAGTGAAAACACTGAGAGAACCAGAGAGAAGGGAGCAGAGAGGGTTTTTTTTCTCATCCTCTCTGAGACATGTCCACATCCAAGAGTCTGTGTGGACCAGCAGCAGGAGGATATTGCTCTGCAAGGGGATACACCTCATACCAGAACCTGCCCTTGGAAGGGTCTTTGATTGTGCAAGTCTCTACAAGGCCTTGTGCAGTGCCCCTGTCACACTTCCCTCTGGATTTCCATGCTGTGCAGCCTCTGCCATGCCCTGCAGTTTGGATATTCACTTTAAGGTCAGAACTATCCTGCCTTGCCCCTCTGCTTGCTTTTATTTCAGCTCCACCTCGGGCTGAAACCACAATATCCCCTAATTTTTAAGAGGTATTGAGGAGCCAGGACTGTGCAGTTGTGATGGTCCTGTCTGTCCTCCTGTCTGACACTGTCCTCATCACAGTGAGGTGGTGCTGGCCACTGACAGCACAGAATCATTGATTTACTGAGGTTGGAACAGACCTTCAAGGTCATCGAGTCCAACTGTTCCTCCAGCACTGCCAGGGCCACCACTAACCATGACCCCAGGTGCCACATTCACACGTCTTTTGAACACCTCCAGAGATGGTGGCTCTACCACTGCCCCGTTCCAATGCCTGAATGCTCTTTCTGAGAAAATGATTTCCCAATATCCAACCTAAACTTCTCTTGGTGCAGCTTGAGGCTGTTTCCTCTCCTCCTGTCCCTGTTCCCTGGGAGCAGAGCCTGACCCTTGCCTGGCTGTCCCCTCCTGTCAGGAGTTGTGCAGAGCCACAAGGTCCCCCCTGAGCTCCTTTTCTCCAGGCTGAGCCCCTTCCCCAGCTCCCTCAGCTGCTTCTGGTGTCCCCAGACCCTTTCCCAGCTCTGTTCCCTTCTCTGGACATGCTCCAGCCCCTCAATGTCTTTCCTGTCATGAGGAGCCCAGAACTGACCCAGGATTTGAGGTGGGGCCTCACCAGTGCCCAGCACAGGGGGACAATCACTGCCTGGTCCAGTGGTCACACCATGGCTGGGACAGGCCAGGTGCTCTTGGCTTTCTTGGCCACCTGGGCACACCTGCGCTCATGTTCAGCCACTGTCACCAGCACCTCCAGGGCCTTTTCCTCCTGGGCAGGAGTCCAGGCACTCTGCCCCACACCTGGAGCACTGCCTGGGGTTGGTGTGACCCATATCCCCTGTCCTGCCTGCCTTGGCCTGGCATGGGCACAGGAAGGGATAATAAAACACACCAGTGGCTCTGTAGGTGCAGGGGCACTGTTGCCAAGGTGGTGCTCCCCAGGCTGAAGCACTTTCCCTCAGACCTTCACTCCCAGTGGGTACATTTGCATCCAGACATCCTGCCCAAAACATACAGAAAGGTTCTCATGCATTCCTGAATTTCCACACCATGCTCACACACTCTCCTGGATGCTGAGACCATCACAGAGCTGAGTCCAGCTGGAACATCCCACCTTATGTTCCTGTGCCCCTGCACCCAGCAGTGACCTTCAGCTTCTACACTGCTCCAACATCCTTTGAAGGACCAGCCAAGGAGCCAAGACAGAACCACATTGCTCTGCACTTTTCAAAGTTTATGATCCAGGAAAGAAACAGACCCTCACTTCCCAGGGATCCCAAGCAGGGCCTGGTACCAGACTGGTGCCATTTTTTAGCATGTAATGTTTTTGGCAAACCCAGGAAAGGGATCTTGTTTATGATAGACAGGCTCTTGAAAAGCCCTGGAAAAATCCTTGGATTGACAAAGAGACATTTTCTGAGAGACCCAGGGAATTCTCAGCCCTTTGATGATAGCAGTTGATCACCACGGTGGTCATCAAACAGACAATATAAGAGTGGACACTTTAGTGCTCAGCCTTTTTTATGGCATCCAAACACATTAATCCAGCACATTCCCACTTCTTTTTCCTGCAGGTGTGTCCAGGTGCCAGCTGGCCTGTTGTGCACTCCTGGGGGCCAACAACAAGTCACTGAAGTCGTCTTAAAAGTGGGAAGGATTTGTTTGGCAAAAGAGTCATTTGCCTCCATCCTTCCCTTTTGAATGGCATCCACAACGCCACACAGGCAGGAGAGTGTGGTAAGACACAGATCCGGAGCCAGCTCCCAGGAGCGGAGGGAAGAGCGGGGAATGTTCAGCTGTAGAACACGGGCTTGCGCAGGACGCGCACCACGTTGTAGGTGTTCAGCCCCGGCGCGTCGAAGCCAGGGGACAAACCCTTGCGGTCGAAGGGGTAGAAGTTAAAGAGCTGCCCATTCTGTGTCTCCAGTGAGATGGAGGCAGAGCCCAGGTGCAGAACACATGGGAACTCCTTGTCAAAAACCACTTGGAAAACGCGATCTTCCAGGTGGTGGAGCTTGATTGTCCGATACTTTTCAGGGATCAGCTCTTCCACGTGAGGCCCAAACTGCTGCATGAGCAGCACCCCACCAATCCCAACTTTGATCTCATAGAAAGTCAGGTTGGAATAGGTGTAGTAGCCAACATAAGGGATTGGGTTTGGAGGAGGAACCAAGCTTTTGTCGGCCTCTCTGAACGCTGTCTCCATGGCGGGGATGAGATACTCGTATGTCTGAGTGACAATGTCCCCACCCTGAGGTCTGGGCCCTGCCATCAGCACAATGAAGCTCAGGCGGAGCTTGGGGATGAGAGAGAAGGTTGCTGAGTAACCATCGAGGTCCCCATCCTTCCTGATGACATCATATCCCAACTGCTCGTTAATCTCCCAGGGCGTGCCCGTCTTGTTAGCAAAGTATTCCACGGAGCACTTGAACAGGGGCGTCAGCATCGTCTTCACCGTGTCGGGCTCCAGCAGCCGGCGGTGGTAAGTGCCCAAGAAGACCATGGCCAGCTTGGCCAGGTCGGCAGCCGTGGAGTACATCTGGCCAGAGGGCCGGTACCAGCCCAGGTCGTAGAGCGGGGCTGGCTGCTGGCTGCCGTAGAAGCCCACGGCCATCTGGGAGCGGACGGGCGCCGTGATGTCGAAGCCGGTGTCCTCCATGCCCAGGCGGTCCAGGATGTTCTCCGAGATCCAGTGCTGGTACTGCCCGTCGGCTGCGTGGTCAGCCAGCACGTGGGCCATCAGGGAGAAGGCCAGGTTGCTGTAGTGGCATCTGGAAGGAAGAGGAATATATTGGGATCAGCTGCTCGTTCAGTGATGTGCAAAATCAGTGGCTGGGTCTCTCTTCTTTAGGGAAGAATTCACATTTTATGGAATGGCAGATGAAGGGGAGACAGAGAAAAGCTGCCTGTTGTTGCCATGATTTGTTGTTAAATCAAGAAAGAGAAAAGTGTAGTGCTTGCATCTCTGCTCCCTGAGGGAAGTTTCATAGAGGACCAGAGAGAGGAAGGAAAAGAAAACAATTTCTATTCTTGTCTTTTGTTTTTCTATGTAGAATGCATTGGGAAGTTGTTTATTTGGGGTGATTGGTTGATTAGACACTGGTGAAGATTGTTTGGCCCTGATGGCCAATTGTATGCACTTGGGTCTGGACTCGCAGCTGAGAGGGAGTCACGAGTTAAGTTACAGTGACAGTAGTTAGATATGATAGCTAGAAGTTAAGATGTAGTTTTAAGAGCTCCTCTTTAAATATATATTAATGTATTGAAATATAGTTATAATAATAAACTATTCAGCCTTCTGAATTAGACTCAGCATCATCTCTTCCCCGTATGGGCCACCACAACAGAAAAGTTTTATGGCAACATCGGCAGAGCTGTTTAACCCTGATATACAGAGAGAGCTGGAGATGGAAAAGAAACAACTCCTCTGTATTTGCATAACCTGACTTGCTGTTTATAATTGTTCACCATCCATTCTCTTTAAGAGCAGCGTGGAGAGTTCCAGGTGCTCACCTCAAAGGTCTCAAAATCCCGGGTAAACCTCTTTGGGGATTTGCCGTGGGATAATCACTTAGATACCTAAGCTACCTTAAGATGGTAAAAGCACTTAAAGAGCACTTAAAAGCCCACAAAGCAGCATCCAGCAATGTGGAATCATTAAAGAAACTTGAGTACTCCAGTCTTTAATAACTATCAAGTGATTTATGTCTTCAGAATTGAATGAAGTTTAATGGCATGAAAACATGAAGGGACATTTTTAAAAAATACATGTTCAAAATTCATTATATTTTCAGCCCTGTTGGTTTTTTTAATTGTGTGAAGCCACACATCTCATTGAGATCTATTTAGATCATAAATTTGGTACCGCTTCAACCTTTTCCAGCCCATTTAGTTGAATAAAAACATGATGAGCATCTATATTCTTACCCTAAGAATAAGCACATTCTGCATGTAAAACATTGTATCTGAAATGGAGCTGAATTTCAACATGGAAAAATATGTTAAAACATCTGTATCAGTGAATGGGAACTTCCTTTGGGAAGAATGATCTGTTAGCTGGGAAGCATAACCAGGAACATGGAGAGAGAGTGAAAACTACCAACATATCAATTAATAAGGCATTGAGAGACTGTGGGGGGATGTCCTTATTTATCTTCATGGGGATCATAAAATAAAGATACCAATGGAGATAATTTACAATAAAGATATAAAAATACCAAAGAAGATGATGGTATTAAAATCCTGAAATCCTTTAAGGAATATCTGTTGTAGCCTCCTACATGACATGGGACAGAATTAACAGAAGTGAGTGGTAGATTCTCAGCCATCCTGGGTAAATTATTTCAGACTGTAATTAATTACCAAACAATTTTGCAGTCTTAAGAAGTTTTTTCCCACTTAGTTTGAATCCTTTCCCTCATCTGCTGTCCCCTGGATCCTGTTGAAGGCTGTGGGGAAGTGTCCAAGGCCAGGGTGGACAGGGCTTGGAGCAACGTGGGATAGTGGAAGGTGTCCCTGCCCATGGCAGAGGGGTGGAAAAAAATGACCTTTAAGGTCCCTTCCAACCCAAATCAGTCTGGGGTTCTATGATCCCATGATCTTTTTGAGTGTTTGCAACCCAGGTAACAGACTTTTAATGGGCTACAGGAATTGAAACAGGCATTCATAGACCTTTTAGATAATTTAGATACACACAACTCACCACAGGCATTATTTTAACTGAAACCTGTGATGATTTGAACAGTTTAAATTAAAGTCTCTTTCCACTGCATCATTTAAGGCTTATAAAGTGAACTATAGCAGTTTAATTTGGCTCATCTGGGCTTAAAATACTAAACCCAGCCCTGACACCTCCAACAGTCTTTTTTCCCAGCCTCTGCCAGGCGTGTGGGGAGATGGCTGAAGCTCTCTTTGCGAATGGCTGCCTTTATGCACTGGCCATGGAGGCTGGGGATGGGGCTGAGGGTGGAGAACACATCCAGACCAAAAGCTCCTAAGGGAATGTGTCTGACCGGGTTCCTGGGTCGGCCACCAGGACGTCGTCCTTGAGCAGCGCGAGGGCGTCCTGTGTGCTGCCCTTCCAGAGCAGGCTGGTGGATCGCAGCCTCCTGGGCAGACCTGTGCCATGGGAAACAGAGAAATCATGGAAATGATGGCTCTGGTGAAGAGAGAACAAAGGCAAGATTCAATTGCAAAATGGAAGCACCACTGGTGGACACGAGAGCTCCAGAGACACAGCAAGGGCCTGCTCCTGCTGAGCTGCAGGACATGGCATCAAGTCATGGACTCCTGACTTTGGCTTACATAGGTCCAACCCCAGCATTAACTCTGGGCTGCTGCATCTCAGTGAAAACACCTCAAGGAATGATGGAAATGATCCTGGATCCCCAAGAGTGGTTTGGAAGAGAGGGGCAGGGGGGTGTTGGAAAATCCCTGTATTTCCACATGACTGCATTCCCTTGACTACAAATGTGTGTAGCAGCTCCTTTTAACAGGATTTCATTCTTTACACTTCACCACAGAGGGCCTAAACTTATCTGGACAACTCCAGGCTTGGCCTAAAGTATTTTTATCTTCTCCCTCTTCTTTACCAACATTTATTCAGGGTTTCTGAATATAGAAAAAACCAAGGTTCTTTCCACTTTTAATTATTCAGCGTTTCTAAATGCAGAAAATACCAAGTTCTTTTCATTTTTCATTCTTCACTGAACATGGATTCCCTAAAATTTTTTGGTCAGTACTTTTTGAATCACCCCAGCTCTTCTGCACAGGATCTATGGCTTGCCTAGGCCAGAACTTGGATCACTTTTGGAATGGAATCCTTGCGGCCATTTGCAACTTGCTTCGATGGGGAGGTTTGGAAGGAAACTGGGAAATGTATGTTTCTGACAGAAAAATGACTCACAATCGTGTGCTCTGTGACCATGTCTTAATCATGGATCCACTAAGGTTGGAAAAGCCCTCCAGGATCATGGAATCCAACCATTAACCCAAAACTGTCCTGTCCACCACTAACCCATGTCCCCAAGTGCCACTTCTCACATTTTTTGAATGCTTCCAGGAATGGTGGCTCCACTGATTGCTCCCTGAGCAATCTTTGCCAATGCTTTACAACCTTTCCTCTGAAAATTTGTTTCCTAATATGTGATCTAAGCATCCCTTGGTGCAACTTGAGGCCTTTTCCTCTTGTCCTGCATCCTGGCAAGGCTGAATGAGGCCCCATTCTTTTGTGGCAGCAGAATTTGCTTTTCTCAGCTGGCCTGAACTTGGCATTTGAGCTGGAGTGAGAGCACTGTTCTGCCCCTGCTCTGGGGTTATTTGTGCAGCTGCACGACCAGGTAAGAGATGCACTGACATCTTCCAGTGGACAATGGGCTCCTTCATTACGTACTTGCCCCAGTGGCAGCAAAGAAAATGCTGGAGCAGTGGGAGAGTTCACCAGCTCTGTGACAGCAGTGCAGTGTCTCCTTGAGGTTCATTGGAAATGATAAACCAGAGCATAATATAATCCAGAGTCATTGATTTCTACCTCATGGGCTGCTAATTGAAGTGACAAGCACGTTGTTAATAATTTATAATCACATCCCATCCTGTCATTCGTGTGGACTGGAAAAACACAGTCTTAACAAGCTGGAGCTCCCCTCCAGCAACGGGCCCATCGAGTGATGAGGAGAAAAACCTCTGGAGTTACTTCTGTAATATGCAATGGAGAGGCCAGATAATGAGGATCTATTACAGATCAGTTTCCACTGGAAGAATTTAGATGAAACCCACTTTACAATGTGTCAAGCAGTGGCTTTGATCCCAGTGCTAAGCAGAACTTATTCCTTTTTGGGGTTTGACACACAGCAAATGGAAAGTGGAACCGGAACATTCCTTTGATTTGCAGTTGGGATTTTGAAACTGTACATCTCCTTCTGCTGAATTTTCAGGGTCCAAGGGTTGATATGTCCTCTGGGGGTGCTCTGGGAAATTTGGGCCACATTCTAAAATCCAAAAATACATAGGAGCATAAAAGGAGCTGAGCAGGGGCACAAATCTAACACAGAGATGGAAGCAATGGAAGGGCTGCACAGTACAAGCAATTATGCCATGAGCAGCTACTCTTTGGACTTATGCTCCTTCCAACATTTCTGGGGTGCATGTCACACCTCCCTGGGTGACAGGAGCAGTCAGAGCAGCTTCAGGTGCTCATGAGAGTCAGAGAGGACCAGGCAGAATTGGTGCTCCTGCAGACAACATCAGGCTGGATGGAGCCACAGCCTGTCTGCAGGGAGAGGGGCTGGGCAGGGATGTGGCCACTGGCCACTTTGGGTTGTTTATCTGCTTCTTTCCAGGTTTCAGTATCATTCCATTTTGGGGAGCCCTCATTTTCATACTGGCTTGCTTCAGATGATGCTGTACCCCATCCTGAGATCTTTCAAGTTGCAGACATGCTATTTTGATTTTAGGTCCTAATTTTAGGGCATTTATTCCAATCTGGAAAAATGCAAGTGTTACAGAGATTGACCAAAATACCACACGTGATATCAGCACAATCTCGTTGGCCATTACATTTTGTAATCCCTCAGTCAAGTATTAGCAGCTTTGTTTCAGAGAAAGGGTAAAGTTCTTATCTTGTGATCTCCTCCCTTAATGTATGAGTTCCCCAATTCTGGAGGTAGCAGCAGATTAACACTTCTCTGACAGCAAATACCAAGCTATTAATAGCTCAGGAATCCCGGATCAGGAACCACACTGACAGCTAAATTTAGCTCAGCAATCAAGGTCTTTCTATTCAAAGCAAAGAGATTTGACCCTCAACTTTACATCTCAGAAAAATGAGAGCAGTTAGGGCTGGAGTACAAAATACTGTTGTGCAATTGGAACCTGATTTCAGGTCATGGTAGCGAGGAGAAAGGAATCTGTGTTCACCTGAAAGGAATCTGTGTTCGCCTTGCAGGGGAAAAAACCTCTTCATCTCAGCCCCTTTTCTGGCAGGTGTCCTGGACAAGAATTCCCTTTGAGCACTCCGTAAAGTTGCTGACACCCAAGAGCCCTGCCTGATCCCTGGGTGTCAGAATCTGTGATATTTAAGTGATTCGGAGATTGTAGAAAGTCTCTGTCTCTCAGCCCCGTGCCAAAGAAGAAGTTGTAATTGGTCTGTGCTGGTTTCCAAGGTTGTTTATTCTTGCTCATCTCTAACATGTTCTCTCTGCCCTGCAGCAGCTCTGTCCTGCAGGACGGTGTGCGGGGCTCTGCCCTCAGTGGGATGTTACAAACATTATACACTAAAAACTACCTGTGCTGTATTTACAATAACTGCCAATATCTGTCACCTGTGTTGGACAGTGTGTCCCCAGTCTGAACCAACAGAACAGTGCCAACACTACAGTGAGACATGGAGGGCATGGAGAAGAAGAAGAAGGACAAGGCACGCCCAATTTCCTCCATCTTGCCCCCCAAATCCCTTATCTAAAATCTCTTAAATTCTACATTTGCACCCGTGCCACACTAATTACTACTTATATCAGACACTCAGGGCTTGTAATTCATCCTGTAAGATTGAAAACCCTTTTCCATGGACAGGGATCAGAGACTGTGTCTCTCAGGGCTCTGTACAGGGGGGTTCCTGACCCCCTGCCAGGGTCCCAGACCTTCCAGGGCAGCCAGAGGGATGCCCTGGATTGCCACACCTGGGAAGTGCACAGTGCAGAGTCCAGACTGGGAAACAGCCTCCCAGCAGCTTTTTTTTATTCCTGCTCTCTCTGAGGTGTCCTCCCAGGGCAGAGAGGCCCAGGGACACGCGGGGAGCTGCCTCACCTGAGAGCTGGCTGGCCATTCTGCGCAGGGTGACCAGGGATGGCTTCAGGGGCACGGAGCCTTTTTCCAAAAACACCAGGCCATCTGCTGTGTACCTCTGCTCTGAGTCCTTGAACCTCCCCAGAGGGTTCTTAATAACAAAGTTCTGCACATAACGCTCCAGTGGGTCATCAAGGGATGTGACTTTTCCTTCCTCCCACATCTTGTACAACATAATGGTGGGGAAGATCTTGGAGACACTGGCAATTCTGTCAGGGAAGAAACATTTGGGGAAATTTAGCATTAATAAGCCCATGAATCAAGAGGAAAGAAGAGATCACCATGATTTAATGTGTGACACCTTTGCTTGTTCCAGAGGGAATGGCTAAAATACAGGTAGGAATTTTAAATTAATATCCTTAAATCTGAATCCTTATAGACTGCAACATAACCTCTGAATGTCCCCAGCAGTGCAGTGGGCTGCTGATCTCTTTCTACTCACTTAGCATTCATAAAACGACATAAATTGTAAATTACTGGTTAGTAAATACCATAAAAACTCTCACACAGTTTATTGGAATTTTAAGGTTAAAATCACAGAATCATTTAGGTTGGAAAAGACCTTTCAGATCATTGAGTTGGACCATTCACCCAGCACTACAGAACTGTCCCTAAATGCCAGATTCCCACAGTTTTTGGGTCCATCCAGGCCGTCCCTGTGGCGCAATGGGTCAGCGCGTTCGGCTGTTAACTGAGAGGTTGGTGGTTCGAGCCCACCCAGGGACGTGGCCCTGACTCCTGGTCTGGGGTGGGAGGCTTGGAACCAGACCTTGGATGTCCCTTCCCACCCAAATCATTCAATGGTTCTGGAGGAAAAATAGCAGGGGGTCATTTTACCATTATACAGATGGTAAATGGTAAAGAAAGAAAGAATCACAGCTGCTGAAACTGTCCAAATTGTTCATTCTGCAGACAAAATTTCACAGTCAGAGTGCAGCCCATGTTTCTTAGATAACACAGTTACAATTCACTGAAAATTGATCTTTAGAGGAAGGAAGCATTTCCTTCATCTTGGTTTTTGGTTTTTAGCACACATTAAGAGCTTGATTCTGTCTTAACCTAAAAAATAACAGTAAATATGAGTTTGACTTCACTGGAACAATAAATAAGCTTATGGGTCTACTTTATGTGTTCTGCAGATATTCATCCCAAACATCAGTTTTTCCTTAACTGACATTTATTATTTTTTTGAATCCTGTGGCACTGTCTCCTCTCTGCTCTCCAAATCTGTGCCAGCTCTTGGTCTTCAGGTTTGTGCCCTGGACATGAAGCCATTCCCATGTAAGGAACAGTATGTTTTCAGGTTCTTTAGGGTCATTGCTATTCCAGTTTAAATTATTGTCAGAATTAAATGAAAAAACACATAAATAAATCCAAAGTAACTCAGTAAGCCACCAGCATATAACAATGTGGGAATTCACTTTGTCTCACTAAGTTCCAGCATAAACCAGCAGAGTTTCCAGCAGTTTGTGACGGTGTCTCTATTCCAGGTACCAGTTCTCCATAGGTGTGTTTGCCCGTTCCTGGCTCTCCCATCTGTGCCAGGTGTCTCACCTGTAGATGGTGTACTCGTTGGGCAGCCCTGAGGCAGGGTCAGAGGCGTTCTTCTTCCCAAAGTTGCCCGTCCAGAGCACGGTGTCGTTGTAGATGGCGATGGCCGACATGGCCGGGAGGCCGGAGCTGTGCATCTTCTGCCGCAGCATCTGATCCACCTGGGCAGAAAGGGAAACCATCACTTCCAGAGGAAGAGCCTTGCAGTGCATCCAGTCTGCACCAAGCAATAGAAGGCTCAGATCATCCACCCTCATTACTCCCACGCATTGAGAGCAATCCTATGAACGGTGTTTTGGAAAAAAAAGTATTTAAACTGTTTTTCTGTTTCTTCTAAAATTGCTTCTGTTGAATGTTCCTTGTTGGAATCTG
>VXBC01001859.1:43312-55155 GCA_013399945.1 Ploceus nigricollis | reverse complement strand
CACTCATTGCTGCGGTGTGGGCAGGATCCAGTGCCCGCTGCAGGGAGCTGGAATTTTTCCACTGTCTCCAGTGGCTCCTGGATTGGTTTGCCCTTTCCAGTGCCCAAAAATTATCCAAACAATCCGCCTGAGCGGGTGTCTGTGTGGACATTATCATCCCAATCCAAACAAAGCAATCCCAACTGCCACCGGAGGGATCGTGTGTTCTCATTCCAGAGGAATTTCCATGGGGCAGCCTCAGGCTCCTGGAAGCCCAGGGATGCTGGCTGTTGTGACAGGTGTGACTCCAGCCCTGTGGTCGCTCCGATAAAATGATTATTCCCGGGCAGAACTTGGGAGGGCTAACGAGAGCAATCCCTGCCTGTCCCAACTTTTTCCTTTGGTTTTGCTTGTTAAACACATGGCATTATTTTCCAGCTGCTTCACTCTCCTCATGAATTCCCTCTGGGGAATTGCTTCTTTAAGTCTGCTCTTTGCAGTTTAATGTTTTCTTTTGAAAGGGAACTTTTAGAGCCTTAAGGTTTGGTGGCAGATGAGTTTATTTCTCTTTTCTAATTTAATTTAGTTGGGGTTTTGTTCATTTGCTTTAGCAAAGAGGTGCCATCCAAAGCGCTCTCCGTCCCTCAGCAGATGAGATAAGAAATGCCAAATCCCCAAAATAGAATCCCAGAACCATCTGGGTGACGAGGGACCTTAAATCCCATCCCATTCCACCCCCTGCCAAGGGCAGGGACAACTTCCACTGTCCTAGGTTGCTCCAAGACCCATCAAATATCTCTTAATTTGTTGATTTTCCCAAAATTTTCCAGCTGTCCAGGACTAGGCTTTTCCTGAGAGATGGATTCCCACTTTGAAATATTTCTATATTTACACTTCCCATCATTATCATCTGTCAGCACCAGCAGTTTCTGACCTATGGAGGAGCTGAACAGGAGGTTTGGAAGCAGCTCCTTCCCCGTATCCTATTTGAGAAGGAGAAAGGCTGGAGAGAGCCCTGCCCCAGAGTATTGAATCCCAAAAATCTGCAATCCTTCATAAACTCCGTTCTGTGTTCCCTGCCTTGCTCTGAGCTCCACCATTAAAGAGAGCCACCAACTTTTTTTCCACAAAAATCTCATTCTGGAACGGGGGTGGGGGTNATGGATGGGGAATGGATGAATGGATGGATGGATGGATGGATGGATGGATGGATGGATGCATGGATGGATGTCCTTCCCGACTCCAGCCCAGCCCCCACCGTGCCGTGAGCGACTTGTACAGAATCCACATTGTATGCGCTGTGCATTTCCAGCCACACACACAGTGTGTACAATGCAGGTGCTATAAAGTCAGGAATCTCCCCAGCAGCCGGAAAATAGGGAAGATCTGCTGGCCACCCCACCCCCTCGAGGGCTTTTCCCGTGTCCGTGTCTCCCAGCAGCTGGAAAATGGGTTTCATGCATGTGGAGTGAGGGAGCGACTGCTGGGAGGGAGTTTAGGAATAAAGCCCTTGTGTAGGTCTAGGAATTCTGGTCTCAGCTCCCTGGGATTTAAAAGCTTCTCTGAGGAACAATGCCTGTGTTTTATGAGTCCCTCTGTGTCCCTTTTTCCTGATGTTTAATGGGAATAACAAGAATACTTTTAAGGCCTCTGGTCCTGCTTGGTACAAATTTTTCAGGGAAGGATTATTCCTGCTTGGATAAACGCACAGGGCTCATCATCATGGATTTTTGGGGAACCTCCCACCATCCTTTTTATCTTTTCCAGGTGTCCCTGCAATCCCCAGTTTGCTGAAATCCAGGGCAGCCCAGCCGTGTGTGTGGGAATTAACACGGTGTGAAGGGAAAACGCCGATGGAACCAGCTTGGGTTTCCTGGCTATTGGTCATGGTTCCTAAGCTTCCTTCAAAAAACAGCTGCAGGGAGCTGGGAGTCTCCCAAGGGATTGATTATTGCCCATAATGTCATTATTTATTTATTTTGGGTGGGTGGTGGCATGGAGCGAGTTCCTTTCCGTCAGCAGGGTCTCCCTTGGAAGAAGGGAGTTGAGGACTTTGATGGGGCTTGTGCCAGTGAGGATGTGGATTGAAAATACCGGACAGAAATCCATGGAGATGACATCAAAGAATTGCTCTTTGTCCTGCTTTTCCCAGAAATAAGATGTTGTAGGGTGATTTTCGCTCCCTGTTTCCAGCTTGGAGATTTCCAGGCAGGACAAATTCAATGCTGATTATTGCCAGAATATTCCAGTTTTAGGGGAGCAAATCTGTCTTTTCTGTGGAATAATTATTTATCCCTGATTCCCTGTCACTCATTGCTGCGGTGTGGGCAGGATCCAGTGCCCGCTGCAGGGAGCTGGAATTTTTCCACTGTCTCCAGTGGCTCCTGGATTGGTTTGCCCTTTCCAGTGCCCAAAAATTATCCAAACAATCCGCCTGAGCGGGTGTCTGTGTGGACATTATCATCCCAATCCAAACAAAGCAATCCCAACTGCCACCGGAGGGATCGTGTGTTCTCATTCCAGAGGAATTTCCATGGGGCAGCCTCAGGCTCCTGGAAGCCCAGGGATGCTGGCTGTTGTGACAGGTGTGACTCCAGCCCTGTGGTCGCTCCGATAAAATGATTATTCCCGGGCAGAACTTGGGAGGGCTAACGAGAGCAATCCCTGCCTGTCCCAACTTTTTCCTTTGGTTTTGCTTGTTAAACACATGGCATTATTTTCCAGCTGCTTCACTCTCCTCATGAATTCCCTCTGGGGAATTGCTTCTTTAAGTCTGCTCTTTGCAGTTTAATGTTTTCTTTTGAAAGGGAACTTTTACAGAGCCTTAAGGTTTGGAGGCAGATGAGTTTATTTCTCTTTTCTAATTTAATTTAGTTGGGGTTTTGTTCATTTGCTTTAGCAAAGAGGTGCCATCCAAAGCGCTCTCCGTCCCTCAGCAGATGAGATAAGAAATGCCAAATCCCCAAAATAGAATCCCAGAACCATCTGGGTGACGAGGGACCTTAAATCCCATCCCATTCCACCCCCTGCCAAGGGCAGGGACAACTTCCACTGTCCTAGGTTGCTCCAAGACCCATCAAATATCTCTTAATTTGTTGATTTTCCCAAAATTTTTCCAGCTGTCCAGGACTAGGCTTTTCCTGAGAGATGGATTCCCACTTTGAAATATTTCTATATTTACACTTCCCATCATTATCATCTGTCAGCACCAGCAGTTTCTGACCTATGGAGGAGCTGAACAGGAGGTTTGGAAGCAGCTCCTTCCCCGTATCCTATTTGAGAAGGAGAAAGGCTGGAGAGAGCCCTGCCCCAGAGTATTGAATCCCAAAAATCTGCAATCCTTCATAAACTCCGTTCTGTGTTCCCTGCCTTGCTCTGAGCTCCACCATTAAAGAGAGCCACCAACTTTTTTTCCACAAAAATCTCATTCTGGAACGGGGGTGGGGGTGGTGCACACCTGAACCTTGTCCTAAAAATGCAGTCAGGATGTGGCCAGGTGGATTTGGGATGTGGAATCTGGGAAGTGGTGCTGTGCCAGGTAACCACAGCCCCCCTGGACAGGTTTTCCTGCTGTAATTCCTGTTTAAATCCACACCCCATTATCCTTCCTTACATCCTCAAGGATCATCGGAAACATTCCCTGTTCTCCTCCTAACCTCCAGCCTCCGAGACAACTGTGGGTAGTTGTTTTATTGTCCCAGCACCTCGTAACTCCTGGGAAGCCAAAATTCAAGCCAGGAGTGAACAGAAATCCCATTCTCCTCCGAAATGTGCGTGCCCAAAACGTCTTCTCCTAATGAGCCCCTTCCCTGCACCCACATCCCGCCCCTTTCTCGTTACTCAGGGAAAAGATGCCCAAGTTGAAAGAAAAGGAAAATAAAAAATTCTTCCCCACAAATTGCAGGTTTCCAGTGGTGTTCCAAGGCTCAGGAGACCTCAAGGATTTGAACCAGCTGAGGTTTGAGGGAGGAAATCAGAGCCTGGGGCTCTCATTGGGAGCAGATGCTCAAAACCTCCCACAGATTTCTGCCCCTCCAGCTCAGCACTGGTTTCTCAGCAGGAGATCCTGGGAAGAGGTGGGGATAAATCCCTGAAATTGGCTGTCTCATCCCAAATTTAGCACTCTCATTTCCTGCCCTGGAAGGGTGGCAAAATGTGGGGGCAGTGAGGCACCACCAGAGCAGCTGTGGCTGCCCCTGAATCCCTGGAAGTGTCCAAGGCCAGGTTGGACAGGGCTTGGAACACCCTGGGACAGTGGGAGGTGTCCCTGCCATGGCAGGGGTGGCACTGGATGGGATTTGAGGTCCCTCCTAACCCCAACACATCCTGGGATTCCCTGGCTCTTTGTGCTGCCTCTCCAAGCCTGGGCTGATACTTCTGGAAACCCTTGAAGAGCCACAGTGAAAACACTACTGTGTTTCCAGAATTCCAGAATGATAACACCACCATTCCAGAATGATAAAGGCTTCCCAGTGTTGGAATTTGAAATATAAGGAATTCTTAGAATTTTGAATTTATAAGTCAAAGTTTAGACTTAAACTCGGGATTTGATTTAAGAATTTGGAAAAAGCTTTTAAACTTAGGTATTAAAAATAAAAATGCAGATTTATAGTTTAAAGTAAAGACATGTTAAACTAAGTAAAAGAAAGTTTAGAGTTTTAGAGGTTGAGATATAGAAAAAATAAAAGTAGTTATAGAAGTAAACAAAAAGATTAGAATATAGTATTTTAAGTTTGTGTATTATAGTATAATTAAGAAAGTTTATACTGTATTACAAGTTTATAAGACAAAATATTTAAAGATTAGGTTAAAAATATAAATTTTTTTATTAATAGTGTTTTATTAATCAATAACTCCTTAAAAAATCCTATAATTAAGGGTCATGTGATTTTTTAAAAACAACTCAAAAGTCCCATCTCTAACTTATTCAAAACTCCCCACAAAAAATTATCACATCCCAGGATGGAAAGCCTGTCCTTGCAAGAGTCCCCTGATCCTCATCCTGCCTCCATCCCCTCTCCCAGTTTCCTTCAAGAACCACCTCCAAGAGGCTTTTCCAGGAGCAGCCATGACTTACCCCAGCCAAATAATGTGAATCCCCAGAGATATTTCTTCTCTGAGAAAAATGCCATGAAGATGAGGCTGTGGAGATAGAGCCCTTCCACCAGGATCCAGTAGTAATTGGTAGCCAGGAAGTAGAGGAAGAAGGTGACAGCTACTTTACAGCCCACCTGCAGCAACCACAGAAGGACAGAGAAGGAACACGGGGTGAAATTCTTGTGCTGCGCAAACACATTGAGGTGGGGTGGGGAGCAAGGTGGAGAAAGGAAATAAATCAGAAAAATCTGTTTCAGGGTCTTTTATGAGGGGAAGAGCAGGAAAGATGAACCGTTGGGAAAAAACTCCTGAAACAAAGATGATTTTTCCTACAGCAGGTGAGTTGGGAAGTAGAGAAAAAGAGATGATGGCCTGATCCTGCTCTCTCCCAACTTGGTAATGAGGAGCTCACACACTTCCTACAGCAGTTGGGGTTCATCTTTTCCCTGTGTTCCATCTTTTCCCTGTGTTTCATCTTTTCCCTGTGTTCCTTGTCCATGTTGGAGGCCAAAGGGCCTTGGCCAAGTTGTCCCGGTCTGGGTGTCCTGCTGAAGTCACAGCACTTGGAATTACAATTCCTTCCTCAGCTCATGGAGTGACCAAGGTGGGATGAAGTCACCCATCCTGTCATGGATGTCCCCACCAGGATCCTCCAGGGCTGTTTGTCTGTCCTCAACAATTGGGAACTGTTGCAGATGGCTCCTGCTGCCTTCGGAGCCAGGCGTTCCAAGAGCAAACGGGACCTGGAGGATTTTCCCTGGAAATCCCAAGGTGTCCCACCTGAGCTGCAAGGTTGGACATCTGGGAGAGACTTCCAGGACACCCTGGTGTTAAAGCTGAGCTCTTGCTCCACGCTGAGCTGAAATCCTTTAATTTTTTGGGAGCAAAACCCTGACTGTGACCCAACACTCCCTTGGGAGAGAGTGGGATGAAGCCACCTTTCTTCCCAATTTCTCAGCTCCAGTGGAGACAGGCTGCAAAATATTGGTGCCACTTTGGGATTAATCAGTACAAAGCCAGGTCTTGTCAATGTGGATATCCTTGGAGTCTGGGAAGTTGGATTTCCCAGGAATTTTGTGGCTGCCACATCCCTTGGTCCATCTTTGTGCTGTCCCTTCCTTTAAGAGGAATGCAAAGGACTGAGAGAAAATGCCAATAATGATACCTTGGAAATAAAAAGAGAATTTTTTTTATCCCGGCACAGCTCTTTTGCTAATTTTTTGTCCATCAATATACACATCTATACATATATTTGCATATTGATAAGAGATGCATACAGGACACTCATTTTCTTTCATAGACAGAGGGAGTTAAAATAGATTAATTAAAAATCCCCCTAAATTAATTAATATTTTTTATATTTATAAAAAATTCCCATCCAGGTTTCTGTATTTATTTTTTGTATTTATTGCCTCATGCAGGGAATGTGAGGCACTAATTGCAAAGTTCCCACTTAATTTGGAAATGAAAGAAATCCATTAATTGTTGCCTTCATCGCTTGTTTGCCTTGCAATTCTGAAGAGTGGGAAATGCCATTAAATGCTAATATCCAAAGAATGCCATGGATTATCCTAATTATCCTTATAATGAGCCTGGCAAGAGGAGAAACACCAAACAATGCAGTGAAACATTTTGTGTTCTTTCCAAAAAACGAGAGTTTTGGAGCGTGTTGAATGAGACTCTGTAAATTAATGACATGGATCTCCGGGATGGGAAAGGAACACAATGACAAAGTTCCACTTGGGACACTTGGATGCACAGTGGGACGTTCCCAAACCCTCTGATTTTTCACAGGGTGTTACTGGTCCCTGGTTGTAGCACAAGCTGGGAGAGACTTGAGAAGCCAAGCAAATCCACGGGCAGGAAGTTCATCCCAGAATCCTTCAGGCTGGAAAAGACCTCCAGGACCATCGAGTCCCAGAATCCTTGATGTTGGAAAAGACCTCCAAGACCATCGAGTCCATGCTGTGCTTGATCCCCACCAGAGCACCAAGTACCATATCCAGGTGTTCCTTGGACACCTCCAGGGGTGGGGACTCCAAACCTCCCTGGGCAGTTCCAAGGCCTGAGCACCCTTTCCATGGGGAAATTCCTCCTGGTGTCCACCCTGAGCTCCGCTGGTCCTGAGGCCGTTCCCTCTCCTCCTGTCCCTGTTCCCTGGGAGCAGAGCCCAACCCCTCCGGCTGTCCCCTCCTGTCAGGAGCTGTGGGAATTGAACAGGTGCCATATCCAGGATTCCATGGGAAATCCGTGGTGGGACCAATGACAAGGAGAGCTGAGAGCTTCAGGATGTGGGAAATGTGAGGATGGGCTTCATCCCCCCAAGCATATGGACAATGCAGATATTGCCATCAGAGATTTCTATAGAGTGACATCCCCATGGAATTTTGGAGAAGACTCCAACTGACCTCACTTCCATTTTTATTCTGGAATGCTGACTTGTCTGCCTGGGTTGACTGCATTGACTTAACCAACCATAAATGGAGCCTGAGGTTCAGGCTGGACACCAGCAGGAATTTCCTTATGGAAAGGGTGGTCAGGCATGGGAAGGGGCTGCCCAGGGAGGTTTGGAGTCGCCATCACTGGAGATGTCCAAGGAATTCCTGGATGTGGCACTCGTGCTCTGGGCTGGGGACAAGGCTGGGATTGGGGAGCCACCAACCATTCCACGGTGGGATGACTTTGGAATTCTTTTCCAACTCAGTGATTCTGTCTGAGGTCCCTCTCACAGACAACACCTCCTCTTTACAGATGAACCCCATCCTTTCCTTTCCTGACACCACACCTTCCCCCCATTTTCCCTTCCAAAATGGTTTTTTCCCATATGGGAGGGAGAAAAGTCGTGCATTCCCCATCCATGGAAGTGTTGTGAGCCAAGCTGGATGTACCTTGTGCTGGGATGGTCAGGAATGTTTCCACAGCATAAATTCCAGGGGTATCAGGGGAATGTAGATGGGAATCAAACCATCAACCTTGACTGCCACGGGAGCAGCTTTTCCTTAGCTCAGGAATTGGGAATCCCTCTGAACCAATGGACTGAGAAGGGGAAAGGATGGGAAGAGGCTGTGAAAGATGAGTAGAGTGGAAAACTCCCCAAAAGAGAGTAAGTGTTGAACAGAGAGGACAAAGACACAAATCCTGGAAAAACACTGCTCTGGGAATACTCACAAACTGTGATTTATCCGCTGGAGGTGCTTCCGTGATGGATTTCAAGTCCTCCTCGGAGATCCGCTCCATCTCCTCCAGGGCGGACCCGGAGTACAGGACTGCGTCCTTCACGAAGATGCTGACGGCCCTCAGCATGAAGGACACAAACAGGTGCATGTGGATGTAGTTCCTAGTGCAGTGCAAACGTCTGGAAGAGGAGAATAAGGATTGGGAAGTTCAGTCCAGCTGTTGGATGGAGCCAGGATCACTTCTGGCTCTGGAGAGCCCCAGCTCCTCCCACTCACTGGCACCGTGTCCCCATGGGGAGCAGGTCATGGCTCCCTGCTCTCCCATGGGGTTGCGAAATGGATTAATACCTTCTCCAGGGGCTTCAGGGAATCATGGAATGGTTTGGGATGGATGTGACTTCAAGCCCATCCAATCCCACCCCCTGCCATGGGCAGAGACGCCTCCCACTTTCCCAGGCTGCTCCAAGCCCCATCCAACCTGGCCTTGGACTTCCAGGGATCCAGGGGCAGCCACAGCTTCTCTGGGCACCCTGTGCCAGGGCCTCCCAACCCTGCCAGCCAGGAATTCCTTCTTAAAATCTGCTCTAACCCTACCCTCTGGGAGTGGGAAGCCATTCCCGCTCTCCTTCACACTCCTGCCCTTGGATTCCAGAGGCTCCAGAACTTGGGGCCACTGGAAACCTTGCAGAACTTCCTGTAAACCATTAATTTTTTTTGCCCAGCTCAGTTTAGGAGCAACTCCAGCAGTAACTCAGGTGTGCTGGGCTGTTCTCCCTGTTTTCCTGCTGTAAAAGTTATCCTTTGGAGCAGTTTGTGGGCTCCGCCCCAGCAGTGGCAGCAGTGACCCCACAAATCCCAGTTGTAAAGCGCTTTAAGGTCCTTTTTGGAGGAAAGGCTTTTTTGGGGATGGTGAGAGGTGAATGGGTCAGAACCAGAAAGAAGAGATGTATTTTGAAATCAGGAATCAGGATTTTGGGAAGAAGGAACTGACCTCTTCGGGTCCCCTCTGTCCTCTGGAGCTCTGGTGCCATGCCTGGATTTATGAATGGATTTATATTCCTCTTAAATCCCAATAATCTGCACTAATTAAAGGCTGTGTTTTTATCCCTTTTGCAGGATGCTATGATAACACCAGTTGTTCTCTGCGCTTTTATAATCCAAATTACTCCAAATGGAACTGATGAGGTTTATTAAATGAGGATTGGCTTTGTTCCCTGCATTTGAAAGGGAGTCAATGAATCTCTGGATTGTCGAGGATAAAATCTGGCTTGATCCCTGCTGCTGCTCTGATCCTTGGGATAAAGATGCTCCTGCACAGTTGCCCAGGTCGTCTGGGCTGGAAATGAAGTGGGATAAAGATATGGATAAAGAAAAACCAGGAATTCTCTTGCACACGTGGACATGGAATATTTTAACAACCATGCCAGTGTCCAGTGGGAAATGAAGTGGAGGGAAAAAGTCAGGAGAACAGGAGTGTAGTGTTGAGATGGGGTCTGCAGTCCCCTTCGGATTGGGTTTGTCAGGGATTTGGGATTTGCTGTCCAAGAAAACCCCCCTGACACCTTTTGCTGTCAGCTGAGAGCTCTGAGCACTTTCAGAGCCCAAAGCCACACATTTCATTCCCAGTGTTCCATGTCCAGGGCTTGGCTCAAGCTTCCCAAATCCCCCTGCAGTCACCACGTGGCTGTTTTGGCCACCACCAGCTCTTCTCCAGGTCCTGCTGGTTTTTTAGGTGAAGACATGAACAGACATCAAAGGGGAGCAAATCTGGGGCTCAGGGTTTGGGGTCACCCTGCTCTATGAGGTCACCAGATAGAACATTCCCAAAGGACAAATCCCTGGATATGGGTGACACCTTTCATCCCTCCCATCCCATGCTGTCTGTGCTAGCAAGAATCCCAGAATCCCAGAATGGTTTGGGCTGGAAGGGACCTTAAATATCATCCCATTCCAACCCCAACATCTTCCACTATCCCAGGCTGCTCCAAGCCCTGTCCAACCTGGCCTTGGACACTTCCAGGGATGGAAGCTGCAACACTGGATTGAGGAACGGATAATGAGGGTTCAAAGTGGCATTTAGGGGTCTAAATCCCTTGGCAGGGATGGTGGGAAGGGAGGGGACACAATGGGGTCTGGAGGGTCATTTTTGGATCCCTGGGATGAGCAGCAGTGTGGGGAGATTGGAGGAATCAGCCTGGAAATTTTCCATCCCTTTCAACTGGTTTATCCTTCACGAACATTTGGATTTAGAGTGGGATTTCCCTCAGGAAATCTTATTTCTCTGCAAATCAGCCATCTAAAGCTAAGCCAGTCACCTGCAGGGACAACAGGGACAGAAAATCCTGGACAGTCTTCCAAGGAATTCCTGGAGACATCCCTCTTCCCATTTGCTACAAAGAAGGCCTGGAAAACTCCACCTGAGGGAAGTGGAAGGAGCTCCAACATCCCACCCACCATCCCCCAGGAAGTTTGCCCTAAGATACTCTAACACAGCCCAAATCACAGATGCCACCACCACTGGTGTCTTCCTGAACTGTGCCACCCCAATTTTATCCTTCCGGAAAAACCCGCGGCTTTTCCGGTGTCGCTTAGGTAAAAACAGAGCCGCCTACCTGAAGTATCCCAGGATAAGGACAGCAACTGTGAGGGATCCCAGGGAGATGGAGTATCCAACAGTATAAATCAAATAGAGGCGATCAAAGACCTCCTGCAGCAGAAATGATGGAGAAAACAGCGTCACATCGGGAACGCGGCCCTACTGCACCACACAACCCTGACAGCACGCAGAGCCCGGATCCTTTGGGAATCCTGTCTTTTTGGCAGCTTTGGGAAGCGGGGTTTGCGTTCCCTAAGGTGGGGAGGTGGGATTTTCCCAAGGGATTTATGATGGAGTGGGGTTAATCCCATACCTGGGAGTTACGCGGCATTTTCATCCCAAAGGAACCCAAAACGCTTCACAAACTCCTGGCCCAGTTCAGGGATCACTTGGGAATTTTCACCTGGACAAAATGCCTGCTGAGCTGGGAATTTTGCAAGGGGTTAATGATGGAGTGGGGTTAATCCCATGCCTGGGAATTTCACCGCATTTTCATCCCAAAGGAACCCAAAGCGCTTTACAAACTCTTGGCCCAGTCCAGGGATCACTTGGGAATTTTCACATGGACAGAAATGCCTGCTGGGCTGGGAATTTTGCTGGAGTTGCACAATTTAGCCGTTGCTGGATGACTGATGTCCAGCCTGGGGGAGCGTAACCCACACCAGAAAATACGGGAAGGAAATACTTTGGCTATGGGATATGAGGAAAAAAATCACCTGCGTTTATTTTTCCCTTTTTTAAATCCCAAGCAGCCTTTGCCTGTGGTTATCCAATCCAGACACAACCTCAGCTTGCCAAAATGCCATTGGAAAAGGTCCTGTCACAGGAGAGTTCCTAATAATTAATCCTTTAGGAAGTTTTAGGTTGCTGTTTTCTAAAGCTGGCCTTGAAACCCTGAGGTTTCCATTAAATATTGGGATATTTTCCTTGATCCTGCAGCTGAACTCAGAGATTCCTGGAAAGGGTTAAAATGCCTGCCCCCCCCCCCCATCCCA
>VXBC01001859.1:26663-39573 GCA_013399945.1 Ploceus nigricollis | reverse complement strand
GGTGTCCCTGCCATGAGGGACAAGGCCACCCAAGTGCCACCCCTGCCATGGCAGGGACACCTCCCACTGTCCCAGGCTGCTCCAAGCCCCATCCAGCCTGGCCTTGGACACTTCCAGCTGACTGTTCACTCCCCTCTTTAACGTTATCTGGAAGGAATTTGAGGAAACAAGTCCCTGGATTGCTTCATCCTACCTGACTAAAGGAGGAATCAACCTCCAGGGCTGTCAGTTCCCATCCTCCAGTGGTAATTTTCCCTGAGGAAGCAGCCCAGGAGCAGTTGCTCCCCGGGCAGTTACGAGCTGTTAATTCTGCAGGCTCTGATGGCTTTAACACACTTTGCTCTTTGCAGAGAGCGGTTTCCGAGCTGCTCTGTGTGAAATAATCCCCATTTATTCGGGGCAGGACACCAGCTTGCTCTGGGGCCCTCTGTTTGCTGCTTTGGCCAATCTTAAAATTATCCCAGCATGGCTAAAATGGGAAAACTCCCCACCTAAACAAACATCCCTGGCTGGAGATGTGTGCACGCACGTGGTGTTTATTTAGGTGTGGATATCTCCAGCTATCTATAGGTTCAGGCCTATTTCCAGAGATAGCCAGCAAATCCATATATTTATAGCCACAGACAGTTGGTTTGTTTTTATTTTTTTCTAAAAGCCCAGTTTCTTAAAATTCCCTCTGGTTGCATCTGCTCGGAGTCAGCCACAATCTCCTGGCAAAACGTTGGGTAAATGCAGCTGTTGGTGGTGACGCAAAGATGCTGCTCCCCAGGGAGGGAAATAATAATAGAAAACCATCTCTCGCTCAAGACAACGGCTCAATGTGGCCAAATTCCCCTGTTCTGACATCTCTGGACATATTTACTCCATGGAAAAGAGATATCAAAGGAAGGTTTATTAATCCCAGGGCTGCAGTGCCACATTTATGTGTGACAAGAGGCCTTGTGTGCTCTCTGTGAGTAAAGGCATCGGCGCACTGAGGGAAAAAGTGCATTTTTTTCCACCTCTTTTATTTCCAGAGTGGTTTTCATACCCCAAGGCCCAAGAGACCTGCAGAGGATGCACAGATAGTGCTTCATTTGACACCAGAATTCAGCCACTTCTGTGATAAAATCAGGGAATTCCATGACAAGGCGCAGAATCACTGAGGGCAGGGCAGGCCTGAGGAAAAGACCTCTTGCAAATACAAGGCTAATAACAATAATAATAGTAATAATAATAATATTAAAATTAATAAAGAGATGTTGTTGAAAATCTACTCCGTGAAAAAAAGAAATCAAAGGAAGGTTTATTAATCCCAGGGCTGCAGTGCCACATTTATGTGTGACAAGAGGCCTTGTGTGCTCTCTGTGAGTAAAGGCATCGGCGCACTGAGGGAAAAAGTGCATTTTTTTCCACCTCTTTTATTTCCAGAGTGGTTTTCATACCCCAAGGCCCAAGAGACCTGCAGAGGATGCACAGATAGTGCTTCATTTGACACCAGAATTCAGCCACTTCTGTGATAAAATCAGGGAATTCCATGACAAGGCGCAGAATCACTGAGGGCAGGGCAGGCCTGAGGAAAAGACCTCTTGCAAATACAAGGCTAATAACAATAATAATAGTTATAATAATAATATTAAAATTAATAAAGAGATGTTGTTGAAAATCTACTCATGAAAAAAAAGAAATCAAAGGAAGGTTTATTAATCCCAGGGCTGCAGTGCCACATTTATGTGTGACAAGAGGCCTTGTGTGCTCTGTGAGTAAAGGCATCGGCACACTGAGGGAAAAAGTGCATTTTTTTTCCCCTCTTTTATTTCCAGGGTGGTTTTCATACCCCAAGGCCCAAGAAACCTGAGTGGATGTACTTTATGTGCCACAATAATTCAGCCACCTCTGCGATAAAATCAGGGAACTCTGTGATAAGGCACAGAATCGCTGAGGTGAGGCCAGGCCTGAGGAAGAGACCTCTTGCAAATATAAAGTTAATAATGATAACAAGAATAAAAATTGATAAATAGATGTCATTAAAAAGCATTTGTTGATCAGGATATGATTTCAAAGCTGGCAGAAACATCAATTTTTTCTGTGTTCTTTGCCCTGGGTAAGCACCACTTAAGTAAGACCAGCCTGGTCATTTAATCTGAACAGTGATGACGGTTTAATTTGTCTTAATATTAAATATTATTCCATTTACGTTTCTAGCTACGACAGAAAATTCCTGGCAAAAGATGCCTCAGCTTTGGCTACAGGATAATGAGGATGAAGATTTTGGGATGGGTTACTAAAACAGCTCCTTAAGGGAGAGCTCATGAGGAGCAGTAATTTTCCAAGAGGTTGAGAATAAAAACGAGGAGGTGACACCTCCTGTAAATGTCTCTGCTGAGAAGCACAGCCTGAGTCCCCTGTGCTGTGACCCCCTTGTTGTTGGAACCCTGGCTGCTGAGAATTCCAGACTTTCTGTNCTCAGGGTTTGTGAGACTGTGGCATAGACAAGAACTGATAAACATCTGAGCCCCAACAAGAAATTCCGTCTCGCACATTTAATCCCGACCCTGGCAAAAAGAAGCAAAGGCTCCACACCCTGTGACCACTCAGGGGACACAGACAAAGTCAGAGACATCAAACCCACCACAGGAGATTTTGCTTTCAGCCTTTTAAATCACCCTGGAGGTGGAAAGTCTCCATTTCTTCCTTGTGGTGGAAAAAAAAAAAAGGGCAACTCTGTTGTTCTTTGTGCCCTTCCTTTAGCAAGTTACCCTGACAAGTCCTGCCAGTGGGAGGTTAAAAAGGAAGGATGTCCTTTCCCTAGGGGGAATCTTGGAAATCAGCTGGACAATTCCCACCCCTTCCAGAGTGGTGGGGTAGCGGGTAGAGGGTAGCGGGACAGGGGAGATGATTTCAGAGAGGTCAAAAGTTTGCGCATTGATCAAGGTACTCCATGACCCCAACACCTGCTCCAGGACCTTCCTGGAAAACTCTGGGGCTAAAAGAGTTCTTTCCACTTTGAACTGGGAAAAATCCCACCAAACTGGTTCTGGAAGGGAACATCATCCAGGTCTTTGCTGGAGTGGCTGGAGCAGCACCCAGTGCACACAACCTTCTGCTCCTTGTCCACACAAGAGAAAACACTCAGCAGCTCAAAGAACTCATTTCCTCCTTTCCCTCATTTCCTTATTTTCCTTAATCACTTCATTCGTGAGTTGCTTCACTCTTAAGGAGAAAAAAGCAACAACAACAAAAAGGCAACAAAAAATGAAAAACAAACAAACAAACAAAAACCCCAACAAAAAACCAAACAAAAAAGAAATCAAAAAACTAACCAAACAAAAAAACCCACCAAAAAACCAAACAAAAAAAAAAATCAAAAACTCCTACTCTGTGGTTAGATTTAAAATTAAGAACATGGTCCCGAAGGGCCCCTGGATCATCCTCAAGGAAGCTGTGGTTAGATCCTTATCTCCAGCTGTCTGGGATAATCCTCCTCCCTGCAGCTGATCAGTTCCTAATGCCATGCCCTGTATCCAAGCAGACTCTTCCAAGAACCACTGGAAAACCAGAGGTTTTGGGTAAATTCTTTGGGAATTACAGGTGCGTGTGGGTGGGAACGTCATTCTCTGTGGGACAAGGAGGTCACATCCTTCCGAGTGACACCAGGGACAGCTTTGCTGTCACCTTAGCATGGAATTCCTTCCAGACTTTCAGCATTACAGAGCTCCAGGCTGGCTCATGGGGAGGAAGGAAATTTCTGGCAGCTGCTATTTTATCATTATCTGAATTTTTGTAAATTTCTGGCTCACGGATTTTTTTTTTCCCCAGGAGCACACCAGACCCTCTCCATGTTTGAAACCCTTTTCCACCTTTGGACTGGTATCACTGTTTCCAAATTGCGACTACACCAGAATTAATACAAGATCATGGAATACCCGTTAGGTTTGGGTGGGAAGGGATCATAAGGATCATCCCATTCCACTCCCTGCTGTGGGCAGGGACATCTTCCACTGTCCCAGGCTGCTCCAAGCCCTGTCCAGCCTGGCCTTGGACACTTCCAGGGATCCAGGGGCAGCCACAGCTGCTCTGGGCACCCTGTGCCAGGGCTTCCCCACCCTCAGCCAGGAATTCCTTCCCAATATCCTCTCCATCCCTGCCCTCTGGCAGTGGAAGCCAGTCCCTGTGTCCTGTCCCTCCATGCCTTGTCCCCAGTCCCTCTCCAGCTCTCCTGGAACCTCTCTAGATCCTGCAAATGGCTCTGAGCTCTCCCTGGAGCCTTCTCTTCTCCAGGCTGGACACTCCCAGCTCAGCCAACCAGTTGCTCCAGGTTTGATTCCACATGAGTTTGGACATTCCCTCCCAGAGACAGCCACATAAACACTGGAATTTTTGATAACAGCCTGGCAGCAAAAGGATTTCCTGCTGTGGCAGAGGGAGTCTCAATGCCATGGAACAACCTCCAACCACTTCTGAGCGTCCCCGAGACTGCTCCAATTTTCCCCAAGATCTCTTCAGGAATGGGATCAGGGCAGCTGCAGGAAAATTTTCTGCCTTTGAGGACAATTTTCCAATCAAATCATTGCCCATCAAAGCGCGATGTGGCTTTGGCAAGCTCAGGAAGGGTTTCCAAGAGGAGGAAGATGAGCTGGAGCTCATCTGGGGTTTTAAATGAGACAGAGGTCCGCGGGTTAGCCTGGTGTGAGGCCAGAAATTCCTGCTGCGTGCAGGAATGGGAATGCCTACCCTTTCCCTCGTCTCGTTGGTGAGGAACTTGGCGCACTCGCTGTAGTTGGCCCAGGTGCGGTTGTTGCCCGGGACCAGCTCCCAGCTCCCGTTCAGGTCACACCGGCGATAAGCGTGGCCTGCCGAGAGAGGGGAGACACGGAATCAGTGGGAAAACAGCAGGAAATTCACCCCAAATTCATCCCTGCCCAGAGAGAGAAGACACGGAATCAGTGGGAAAACAGCAGGAAATTCACCCCAAATTCATCCCTGCCGAGAGAGAGGAGACACGGAATCAGCGGGAAAACAGCAGGAAATTCATCCCTACGTGGAGCCTGTCATAGATACATATTACAATATTGGCTTTTCGCAAATATGAAAATGGATTCTATATGTGTGGTGTTAAAGGAATTTTGTTATAAAGACGTAGGTTTTATTTCTGTTTATTAAGCTTAGTGGAATAGCTGATACCAGTGTGCTTGTGTTAAAATGCCTGCTGGGATGGGATAACACCCAATGAGCACGGGATGAGGACACCTGGACAGATCTGCCACACATCAGCACTCACGGTCTGAAGGCAGTGTGGGCCAAGGCCCAAAAACTGAATGTGATAAAAAAGGACTAAAACCACAACCAAGGAATCCACATGCTCTAAAAAGGTGAACCCAAGGAGAAGCCATGCTAAACAGCTCTTGGAACATGTAAACTAATTTGGGGAAAAGCTTACTATGCACAAGGGTTTATGAATGTGCAACAGGCTGTTGTAATTAAAAGGTATTTAAGGGGTGTCTCCAAAGCTAACAGCCACAACAATCTTTGCTCTGTGGTCCTTGTCTCCCATTGTCCTTTATTAAACTTTTTAAATTTTCACAGGAGAGTAAGAATTTTTTTCACAAGCCCATCCCTGCTGGGGCCTCCTGCCTGCCTGGAAGCTCAGCTGTAAAAAACAACTTCCATCTCCATATCAATTTATCAGTTTTATAAAATTTTTAGCTGAGAAACACCACGGAGGCTTTAAGTTGCCCTTAGTAAAGTTCAGGTGTTGGGTCTGCAAATCGAGGAGAGAACACTTGGAAAACCACAAAGCCCAGAATTACCCTCAGAATTCCTTGCATCTCTCCTTATGGAAAAAAAAAAAAAAAGGTGATTTGTACTATTTTGCTCTTTGTTTGCAAGTTCAGGTCATGTCAAGGGGTATTTTGTCACCCCTGCCCTCCTCGTGGGGATGCAGAAGGAAGGGAATGCGAGGTTTTATCCATGTTCAGATGTCGTGTGGGAGTTGTGGCATCAGGCGTGTGTTAAAATCCCCTCACAGAAAACAGGGATTAATCCCACAGATCCTGGGACTACAGAGGGAGAGTGGGGAGCCTAAGGAAAGATGGAAAGGGATTTTGACAAGGGCTGGAGGGACAGGACACAGGGAATGGCTTCTACTGCCAGAGGGCAGGGATGGATGGGATATTGGGAAGGAATTCCTGGTTGGGAGGGTGGGGAGGAGCTGGAATTCCCAAGAAGCTGTGTCTGCCCTTGGATCCCTGGAAGTGTCCCAGGCCAGGCTGGAGCAGCCTGGAACAGTGGGAGGTGTCCCTGCCATGGCAGGGTTGGAATGGGATGATCTTTATGGTCCTTTCCATCCCAAACTATTCTGGGATTCCCTGATTCCATCACCTAGGGATCTCCACCAGGCTCCCACACTCCCTGACTTACCCAGCGGATATCAGTGAAATGAGAAATCCAAGCTATGTTGGAATATGGAGAAAAAAGGGAAGGATTGCACTAAGGCAGGTCTAGGTTGGATATTGGGAATGTTCCTCCTGGAAAGGGCTCTCCAGCCCTGGCACAGCTGCCCAGGGCATGGGTGGAGTCCCCATCCCTGGAGGGATTTAACATCCACATGGATTTGGCACTTGGGGACACGGTCAGGGGTGGCCTTGGCAGTGCTGAGGGGTTGATGGACTGATCTTGGAGGGCTTTTCCACCCTAAATAATTCCATGATTCTCAGCCTCCTTGTTCCTCCTGGCCTCTGAGGTGAAGAGTGAGAGGTCACCAGCCAGGAGTCAATTCCAGCTCTCAGTCCATTACGGAACAGCCAGGACAGACTGCGGGAAACCAGGATGCCTGGGAATATCCTTCCTTGCTTTCCAAAAGCCCCAGCAGTGCTCTGCTCTGAGCAGAGAGTCTGAATTCCCTCCTTTTTCCCTCCTTGGGTGCTTGGAACATTCACTGAGGGGCTAAGTGTGCTCTGAGCACTTCTAAAAACACCCTCAGACTTCCCAGCACCACCAGCGAGCCAAGAAATGTGGAGCCTGAGGGAAAGGGAGATAAGGAGGGATTCCCACATTCTGCTCCCAGACACCCACCAGGGCTCTGGACACAGGATTAACAAAGGCCACGGTGGAGATTAAAAGTTGGAAGAATATTTTTGGGTTCTATTGCTACACAGAGCTTGTGGGGACACACAAATCCAGGTTTGGAAATCGCCAGGATTTACAACTGGGAGCTGTGAGCAGGTAATTGGTGCTGAGAACGTTTCAATCTGTGTGGGAAATTTGTGATTATTTCAGTTCAAACTGAGCTTTTCTTCCATTATCAATAAACAACTACCTCTTCTTTCCTTCTTTTTCCCTGGCTTTACTCCTGCTTGGAAGGGAGGCACCATGTGAGAAAAAAGGGATGATGAAGGGAATGAATTTTGAATTTCCTGGCTGTCAGGGATGTCCTTTGTGCATCCCCCAAGCTGTGCTGGTACTGACAGGGAGAAATTCCCACTTTCTGCTCCCAGACACCCACCAGGGCTCTGGACACAGGATTAACAGAGCCTGAGGCAGAGCATAAAAGCTGGAAGAATATTTTGGGGTTCTATTGCTACACAGAGTTCATGGGGTCCAACAAATCGAGATTTGGAAATCGCCAGGATTTACAACTGGGAGCTGTGAGCAGGTAATTGGTGTTTAGAATGTCACAGTCTGTGAGGGGCAGGTGGCAAATCTGTGATTATTTCAGTTCCAGCTGAGCTTTTTTCCCAATAATTTATGTTTATCCATAAACAACGGCCTCTCCTTTCCTTCCTTCCTTTCCCCTGGCTTTACTCCTGCTTGGAAGGGAGTAAAAAAGGGATGAGGAGGGGAATGTTGAATTTCCTGGCTGTCAGGAAGGGCCTGTGCTGGTGCTGGGAACCACACCCACCTTTGTGGTTGAAGTCATAGATGTACTCGGGGCAGGGCATGGCCACCACCTTGCCGGGCACGCCCTCGGGCCAGCACACGATGCCGTCCCACTCCGGAAGGCAGAAGCCATCTGTGGGAGAGAACGGGGACAAAGAGGAGTCACTGCACCTGGAGAGGTGACACCGGTGCCCCCCTGCTTGGGGGGCTCTCCGTGAAAAGTCAGTGCTGGCATTCCATTGGGAAACCTGTCCTAGGAATATTGCCAATTCCATCTTAGAGTGTGGCTCTAGAAGATGCGAATTATCCCGAGTTTTATTCCACAAGGACAAACTGTGTCCAGCTCTGGGATCACCAGGATCAGAATGACGTGGCACTGCTGGAGAGAGTCCAGAGGAGGCAACTCCAGAGAAGTTTCTCCCAGGGCTGGAGCCTCTTTGCTCTGGAGCCAGGCTGGGAGAGCTGGGAATGTTCACCTGGAGAGGAGAAGGCTCCAGGGAGAGCTCAGAGCCCCTTGCAGGGCCTGAAGGGGCTCCAGGAGAGCTGGAGAGGGACTGGGGACAAGGCATGGAGGGACCGGACACAGGGAATGGCTTCCACTGCCAGAGGGCAGGGATGGATGGGAGATTGGGAAGGACTTCCTGGCTGGGAGGGTGGGGAGAGACTGGGATGGAATTCCCGGAGAAGTTGTGGAAGTGTCCAGGGCCAGGCGGGATGGGGCTTGGAGCACCCTGGGATAGTGGGAGGTGTCCCTGCCCATGGTAGAAGGTGGAATGGGATGATATTCCCAGGTCCAGGACCTGCTCTTGCCCTTGCTGAATTCCAGAAGGTTCCTCCTTGCCCATCTCCCCAACCTGTCCTGGTCCCTCCACAATCCCCCCAAGGCATCGCTCGCTCCCAGCTCCGTGTCCTCAGGGAACTCCTCTGCTCTGGGCTGGATAACTGCACCCATCCATGAAATTCCAGCTTCAGTGCAATACTGAGAATGAAACCCTCACAGTGGTGGATCTGCCCCAGATCTGCTCCCAGAGCTGTGTCTGCCCTCAGCCACGAGGTTATCGAGTGTCGGACACAGGAGTTAACCTGGGAATCAAAAGGAATAGGAACCACCTGCTCTTATCCACAAAAAACTCCTCATGGAACTCGTGAAAAAAATCCAAACTTGTGGAAATCCAAACAGGACCAAGATCTCAGCATGATCCATGGATATCAGAGCTTCCCACCACCCAGGAATTCATCCTTCCTCACCAATGTGATTGCCCAAGATTAAAGGAAAACCAGGATTGCTTCGAAGCCCTTTGGCTGGTCTAGGGTCAGAGCCGACAGG
The DNA here is from genome assembly GCA_013399945.1 of Ploceus nigricollis. Taxonomy (NCBI): domain Eukaryota; kingdom Metazoa; phylum Chordata; class Aves; order Passeriformes; family Ploceidae; genus Ploceus; species Ploceus nigricollis. The sequence goes on along the minus strand of VXBC01001859.1, from coordinate 30,389 downwards.
GATTAATTCAGTTTGGTGGTTTTTAGGACATGAAAACCACTGAAAATCTCCTCATTTAGCTGCTGATTTCTTATCTCTAATTTAGTGTGGATGAAAAGGACCAGACAAATCACAGCCTTTCTTCTAAAGCATCAACTGGGAGTGAGGGTCAGGAGCAAAAATTCCTCTCATCTGAGTGATAAAAAAGAGGGAAATAATTAATTGCATTTTCTCTGCTTAGAGTCCTACTAGGAGCAGAAAAATACATTTCCTATTCATGAAAACTGGGTAAATCCTTCCCTCTGGCTCATTGTTTGCAGGATAATTTACACTGGGAAAAAAGAGTTTATTTATTTCTCAGTTCTCTGGAAGGTACAAAAGACAAAGGAAAAAACCAAAAAACAACACAGGGCCCCACAAAATTTGGCTCAGGACAAAATGTTGATGTCCTTGACGTCTTTTCTGCAGACAAGAAAGTAAATAAAGATTTAATGGAGCCCTCAAAGTGCTCTTGCCTAAAATAAAATCAGTTCGTATGACAAAATAAATCAATTTGAGTAAACATTAAAAGAAACACAGTGGAGAAACAGCTCTGAGAGAAAAGCAGTCCTCCAAAAGTGCTCTGAAATGAAAGGGAAAATCTCCCACTTTTCCAAAATCTTCACGAGTTGCAAAGGGCAATTTCACTTTTAAGAGGTTTCATTTCGCATCCCACTGAAATACGTGGCCAGAAAAGAAGAATGAGCTAAATTTTGTGGTGGGTGCGTCCTCCTTGTGCTGGAAACATGGAAAACTGATAAAAACCACACAATTATTGATTTTTGGGTACTTTGAGCCCCCAAAATCCTCCCCAAAAGCTGAAGGGAACCGTGGTGGGACACCTCTGGAATGCTGCTTTATGGGGGGGCAATTTGGGGAGCCAAGAGGTGCCCTAGAAATATTTAAAAAGATGATCTTTGCATTTAAAATTTTGGCCTCTGCATGGAAATGATTCCTTAAATTATTTAATCCTGAGTCATTAAAGGATTATCCTGAGTCATCCTGAGTATTAAATCCTGATGAGAATCCAGTGAGACTCAAAATTCGGGAAGTTTCTGAGCTTCCCAACAAAAGGATCCATTGCTGTTACCAAGACCTGAACCTCCCCCAGAGAAATCTCTTCCCCCTCCTCTCCATCATCTTTGGCCTCTCTCTCCCCATTCCTTGCTTGGAAAAGCCATTCCAGGAAAATTTGGAGGAGGGATAAAACATCTCAGTGACCGTTTCCTTCCTGGAATTCCCCGGTGATGGATGACAAGTTAAGAGAAGGGCGGGTGGATATTTGGGAGCTGCCACCTGGACACCCCCTAAAATTCAGGATAACACAGCTGTTCCCTGAAAATCCCAGGAGCCATGGGGGAAGGAGGGAGGATTTGGGTTGGGAACAGGGATTGCAGGTAGGGGAACCTGGTGAGGAACATCCACAGGTAAAGCCAGGTGCATCTGGGGCTCCTGGAATGATTTGAGGAGCTCCTACATTGACTAAAACTCTTGGAAAACCTCTTTCAAATGGAAATATGGACTGATATCAGGAGTGGCTGCACTTTGGTATTGTTGGATCCACATTCCTGGGGTTTAACACAGCCAAAAGCTGTTTGTCCCCTCTGTGTCCTGCAGAGGAGCCTCACCATCCTCCTCTCCTATCCCAAATCCCTCCAATCCTCCCATCTAAGGAGACCTCCTGGGAGCACAAGGGGGGATGGGTTTAAACCACAGGAGGGTTCATTCCTGCTAATTACAGGGAAGAAATTCTTTATAATGAGGGTGGTGGAACACTGGAATAGCCTTTCCAGAGAATTTGTGGATGCCCCATCCCTGGAAGTGTCCAATGCCAGGCTGGACAGGGCTTGGATCACCCTGTGGTAGTGGGAGCTGTCCCTGCCCATGGCAGGGGTGGAACTGGATAATCTTTAAGGCCCCTCCTAAACCCAAATGATTCCATTAATCTCTGATAAAACAGGAGGGGAAACTCCTGTATTTCCCATTGTTCCCATTTCCCATTCCAGGAGCTGGAATCCAAACAAGCCATTCCTTTCTGTTTGTTTGCCCAAAGAGCTCCTCCAAACATTTTTTTCCTGAATTTATAAAAACACTCACAGTATCAACAACTTGGCTTCTCCCTTTGTTTTCCTTTTCTCCCAGTCATTTCTCCAAGGAGATCCAGGCTGAATTCCAAGAAGAAAGTAGAAAATTGGGCAAGTTTGGCTTGTTAATCAGTGCCTCCTGAGACACTGGTAACGATACTCCAAAGCACAGAGAATTCCAAAGGATCCAGTTGGAAAAGCTTTTTGAAAACCTCTTGGAATTTTGGTGAAAATGAGTTTGAGGGTTCCACTGTGCTGTTTGGATCGATCCAGGTAGTTCAGGACGTGGAACTGGAAAAGTCAAACATTTCTTTCCTTGGAAGAAATGGTAGGATTCACGGATGATGGAAGTCCAAAGGAATTCATAAACTGTTAAGAAAACAAGGAAATCTCACACATATCCCACATCCCAGAGAGTTTTGGGTGTGTATCCGTCATCCAGGCAATGCTGAAGGGACGATCGTGTTTATCCCTCAGGGATTTGCCTCCTCCTCCAAATCCAGAGCCGTGTCTCTCCTGGATGGGGACATGGAAGGTGGGAATGGCACTGGAATTCCTCATGATTTGAGGACATCATTGACCACTTCAGTGCTGTAGAAATGAGTCCTGAAGGGAAACATGGGATCCCTCCAGGCTCCCATTGGCTTGTGTCCACCAGGACATCTCTTGGATCTCACCTTCCCCCTTGAAGCACATGGAAGTTGCAGTCATTCCAAGATGGGAACAAGCAAAAACTCTCTTGGATGACATTCCTGAAGAAATGAGACCTGAAGGGAAGGATGGGATCCCTCCAGGATCCCATTGGTTCTTGTCCACCAAGACATCTCTTGGATCAATCCTTTCCCATTGAAGGTTGGAATCTCAGGGTGTGGAAGCTTAAGTCATTCCAAGACAGCAAAAACACTCTTGGATGTCATTGCTGCAGGATTTCCCTCTGGAAGGCAGGAAGGCCAATCCCAGAACACTTTGGGAAGGGGCTGTCCCAAATGCATCCCTCATTTTGCTCCTTGATTTTGCTCCCCCACCTGAGCCAAGTCAGAATCCCAGAATCCCAGAGGTTGCTTTGGTAGAAGAGAGAAAAGCAGGGACAGATTTGGGCCATCCCTGCTCAGGGTGCATGGAGAGTCATTCCCTCCTTCCTGCTCCTATCCCATCCCCCTTTTCCCTTCCCTTGCTGCTCCTTTCCTTTCCCCCAGCCTCAATCCCCGTTCCAGCAGGAACGGGACACTTTGCATGTGGAGAACGCATTCAAACCATCTGCGAGGCTCCTTGGCAGCTGCACAAATGCAAACACGGGCTCGAGGTGTTTATCCAGGGGCACGGAATATAAATCAGCCCGGCTCATTCCGGCACCCGGGAGACCACAGTTGGAATACGCTGTGTGATTGTGGTCACTCCATTACGGGAAGGACATTTGGGGCATTGGAAGCAGGCGGGGAGGAGCGACCGAAAAAAAATGAGGCAGCGTTTTGGGATAGGAAGGGGGAGAAATAATTTTGGGATTGGAAGGGGGAGGAACTGTTTTGGGATTGGAAAGGGGAGGAATTGTTTTGGGATAGGAAGGGGGAAAATCATTTGGGGATAGGAAGGGGGAGAATTGTTTTGGGATAAGAAGAGGGAGAAA
>VXBC01001859.1:4976-21457 GCA_013399945.1 Ploceus nigricollis | reverse complement strand
GGCTCAGGGCTGGGATTTTCACTTTATCCCCTTCCAGGTTTAACTTTGGGGTGGCATCAGCTGCCCACCAGGGCTGGGATGGAATATTTGTGTCGGGAGAAGAGAAATTTTCGGGTTTCCTGTTCTTTCCCAATGACTTTCATCTGGAGACTAAATTTAAGGAAAAAAGGGGGAGGGGGGGGGAAAAAAAGAGAAAAGGAGGAAACCAAATGCTTGTGGGGGAAGGGTTTTGGGGTTTTTTTGGTTTTGTATTTTGGGTCTCCAGCCCTCAGTGGCTCAGCCAAAGGTGGAGATGACGCACGAATCCTGCCGGGGCTCTTTGGAAGCTCCTGGAGCAGCTCAGCCTCGGCTCCCCATGGCACAGATCCATGTGGGAGCCACATGGATCAGGAGCCAGGGCNAGGGGGGGGGGGGGGGGGAAAAAGAGAAAAGGAGGAAACCAAATGCTTGTGGGGGAAGGGTTTTGGGGTTTTTTTGGTTTTGTATTTTGGGTCTCCAGCCCTCAGTGGCTCAGCCAAAGGTGGAGATGACGCACGAATCCTGCCGGGGCTCTTTGGAAGCTCCTGGAGCAGCTCAGCCTCGGCTCCCCATGGCACAGATCCATGTGGGAGCCACATGGATCAGGAGCCAGGGCTCAGAGACACCTGGGAGGTGGCCAGGGGCCAGAGGATCCCTGTGAGCCCTCCAGGAGGAGAGGAGGGACCTCATCCTCCCATAAAACAGAATTTTAACCTTTTTAGGGCGTGAAAAAAAGGGAATTTGGAGTTTTTACACATGAACAGTGGCTGAAGAAAGTCTGACATTTTAGAGGGTTTTAACCTTTTTTTTCCCTAACATTTTTCTCTGGAATATCACCCTGCCAGCTGGGACATGTTCCCACTTTCTGGAATGGGGTCAAAGACTCTTTTCCTACGACCCCTGTGGTGAGGAGTTTCCCAGGAGAGATGCCCCTCAAGTCCTCAAGTTGGGTCAGGAATTTTAAGTGGAAACTTTCTCCTTTCCCAAACATCCGGCACCGCTGGGCTGTCGGCAGGGTTGGCCCTTGATTGGAGTTGCTCCAGGATGATCCCAGAGGGATTCTGGCTCTCCAGGAAGATCCCTTCCAGCAGAGCTGAACGTGGATCTTATCCCTCACCACAAACAACTCCCTAAGAAAGGCTGGAGAAATCCCATCCTTGGATAACTGTGGGATGTGTTCTCCTGAGGATCTCCCCAAAACTGCTGCCTCTTTGTGGGCCTGTCCTTTTCCCTTTGGAATGACAAACCCATGGATTTGACCATGGGTCAACTGGAAACCACATCTAGGATTTATTTTGCTCCAAACCAACCCTACTTTTCCTCATAAATTTTTTGTTTTAAATCCTATCTGTGAATAGGAGCTGGAGCATCATAATGGTGAAGATTGTTGCCCTTCCCAGATTTTTCTTTGGGATCTGCAGTGAGGGAAGAGGTAACGGGATGAGATCCTTCCTCTGGATGAGGAGGGCACAGGTCTGGATGTTCCTCATCACCAAAACAGACACCACATCCCAAATTCTGGATCATCCAAGGAGGAAAGCACCGGACCCAACCGCTTTCCCTGTGTCCAAGAGCATCTGAAATCCCAAAATCTGTGGATGGCAGCTCCTCGGAAAAGTGGGAAGAAATTTTCCAAATTGGAAAACTCTTTGTTGGGACCACAAACTCCTTAAATCATCTCAGGGGCAGTCTGGCAAATCCCTGCCTTGTTTGGGAACTCCTAGAGGGAATTTCCGGGATGCTAAATCCTAAAAAACCATTCCTTGCGAAAGGTTGAGTGGGAATTCATTCTGCCTTTTGATTAGTGCAGATTAATTGGATCTAAGTCTCCTCTGCTAATGAGTGAAGTCTCCAAAGCCTTGAAATCCAGATGATTTGTCTTGGCTCACCCCTTGGGATTGGATTTGCTGTAGAGGATGAAGCAGGGGGTCTGAGGAGCTCAGGACAGCTTTTTCCAGGGGCAGGATTTGTGTCCATGGGATTAAACCACTGGATATTGGAAGTTTTCCATTCCAGTCCCAGACCCAGATCTCCAACCAGTACCAAAAACACGGGATCTCCAAATCCCTGGGATCTGCTTCCTTTGCTCTGCCGTTGGGAAAGAGCCCAAAATCCGGCTGCCAATCACATCCCCATCCCTGCCCACAGTGCAGGGGGATCGATCCCAAATGCTGCCTCAGAAAAGCTGGAAAAGGGGCGCGGGAGCAGGACCAGGTGGGCAGTGAGACACCAGCAGGAAATGCCTTCGCACATGTGCTCATTAACGAGGTGTTAATTGGACACGGGGTGAGGGGACAAAGGAGCAGCAGAGGATGTGGCTTGAGGTTTCCTGATGGAAAACAGGAGGCTCGGAATCAAAGGAAAACTGGGATTTTATGGCTCTTGCTGGCGTTTCCAAAGGCCACCGGGAGGGCAGGTGGTGAAGCTGGATTTGGGGGCCTTTCCCACAGCACTCCCCGAGGGAAGGGAAAGCCGAGGTGCAGGAACATTGTGCCTTGTCCTATTTTCCCGGGAAATGGAGGGAAGTGGGACAGGACACCCGCCCCGGGGACTGAAGGGTCCCTCAGGAATTAACACTTGGGAATGTGAGGGAAGGAGCCAGCGGGGGGTGAGGGCTTTGCTCCCCACATCAGAGAGTTCTCTCCTTCCTCCTCCTCCCAGCCCCACAGCTGGGAGTGATTTTCCAGCCCAAAATAGAAAGGAAACGGAAGGAAGAGGCTCAGCTGAGCTTGGGCCCTTCCGAGGAGAGAGAGTGGGGAAGGAGAAAGGCCTTGGAGCACTGTTTTGTTTTCCCTGTCACTGGTTGCAAAGGATTTTTTGGGATTTGGAATAGTGGCTTTCCTNCAACTCAACCCATTCTGGAATTCTGTGATCCCAGCAGAGCTGGTGGTCGGTGCTCTCTCCTGTGCATTGGATATAACAATCAGGGCTAAAATTCCACAATTTCTTCATCCTCCTGCATCCTCGGCGTTTGGAATTCTAGAGCAGAACAAGTCTGGGACAGCTTTGCTTTCCAACACTTAGCACTGAAACCTCCTCCCCATGGACTATCCTGAAAAACCGATTTGCTGGGATGCTCCAAGTGCCTCCTTCCCTCCCTGCTCCCAGCACGTGGGGCTGAAGGGAAGGGCTGGGAGGAGCAGGGGTGGAATTTGGGAGCACTCACCGTGCACCTTGGGCACCTTGGCTTTCAGGTGGCGCTCGCACTTGGCCTTGGCCTTCAGCAGGAGGAAGATCTGCTCCTCCTTGGTGATGACATCGTCGGCATCCACCTGCAGGGAGGGACAGAGGGGTCAAGCTCCAATTCCAAACCCTCCTCTGCATCCGTAATTTCCTCAGCCTCGCCCTGGGAATCCCGGTTTGCTCTGCAGTTGTGTCCCAAGGAGCAGCTCCTCCATGGAAGTACCATCCCTGGAGGTGGCAGAGGAAGCGCAGGCAGGGGCTGATCCCATCGTGCACATTCACACGTGGAAGCAGCAACTTTGGGATGGAGCATCCCAGACTGCAGGGATGAGGCTGCTATCCAGGAGGAAAACATTCCTAGGAAATAATTTAATGCCAAGGACCCCCCTCCTCTTAGGAATTACAACTTCCTGTGCTGCTTCCTCCTCTGCACGGAGATTTCATCCACAGGTGTCAGCTCCATAAAATCCTGCCTGAATCCCAGGAATGTGTGGAGGGATCTGTCCCAGGCAGAACTGGGAGCTGGCAGCAGCTCCCCACCCTCTGCCCCAGGAGACCTTGGAGCCCCTTGCAGGGCCTGAAGGGGCTCCAGGAGAGCTGGAGAGGGACTGGGGACAAGGCATGGAGGGACAGGACACAGGGAATGGCTCCCACTGCCAGAGGGCAGCCATGGATGGATGTTGGGTAGGAATTCCTGGCTGGGCTGGAATTCCCAGAGCAGCTGTGGCTGCTCCTAGATCCATGGAACATCAAAGGCCAGGCTGGAGCACCCTGGGATGGTGGAAGATGTCCCTGCCCATGGAATGGGATGGGATTGGGATAATCCTTAAGATCCCTCCCAACCAACCCATTCCATGATTTCCCTGCACTCCCCAAGCCATCCCTATCCCAAATCCAGGTTCCTTCCCCCCTTTCCAGTTCATCCCCTTTGCCAAGCCAGTAACAGGAACCAGCTGAGGGCCAATTAACTCCCGACACAAGCTCCCTCCAAATGACATAACGAGGGTTAATGAATCCCAGCTCCCAAATAAACCAGGATTCCATTTCCCAATGGGCTCCCAGGGAGAGGAACGGGGGCAAGGGACACGCAGCTGTGGAGTTAAATCTGATAAGGGGCCGGGAGTAAAACAGGAGTTGGGTTTTCGTGTCCTTGGAACAAATCCAGGCTGAAAACCCTTCACAAGCGGGAGTCGCTTCCAAACCGCGTCCACGTTAATGGGAACGATTCCAGCCCTTCCCAGATGTTTGGCCTGTCCACATTTAAGGCACAATCCCTCACTTCAGCTTGGATTGGGAACAGAAAACTCGGGGTCAGCTCCCGCTGGCGCTCGGATCCGTGCAAAGCCGGAGCGATTCCGCCAAAGCTGGAGGAGTTAGGCTGGATTTAGAGGGATGGGACCTCAGGAATTCCGAGGGATTCATCCCAAGCACGCTCAGTCCTCGGCTGCTCTGGCTGTGCTTGGAGGGATGCACAGAAAACACATTTTCATTCCCAGAAATAAAAGGGAAAAATCTCCGAGGGCTGGGCCTGGAGCTGGGCAGAGACAGAGCTCCGAGCTCAGCTCAGGTTTAATTTTCTAAACCTGCCTGACCCTTAAAAAAATCCACCAAAACCGACCCCACATTCCCTCCTCTCCTCCCAAAAAATGGTTTAAATGGTAAAAAAATCTATTTAGGACCTGACTTTGTGGGTTTCCCCTTGGTCAAAGGAGTTGAAATGTGAATGTAAATAAATTTATGTATTAAACCAGAGGTTTTTCACTGAATCCTGGTGCTTGAAGGCATCAGTTCTCGAAAGCTTTTGGGAAAACTGGGGAATGGTGCTGGATAAATCCCATTAAACATCTGAACTCCCAGCTCCCAGCCTGGTTTTCCCTGGAACTTGGCATTCCCTCTGTCCCAACCCCTGGCGGGGACATTTCAGTGCCTCCATGGGGCTGAAAGATCCCCAGGGATCGGGGATTATCCAACCCTGGAATCCTCAGATTTGGGATCAATGGACAGCAGGTGGGACAGCACAAACACCCAGTGCTCAAAAACCTGGAACACCTTTGGATCTTCCAGCTGCTGGAGGAATTTCAGCTCCCTAACTGCACATTTTCCTGGTTTTCCTTGGATTTTCCTGCCCTAGATCTCCTGATTTTAAGGAAAAATTAAATCCCCTGCTCCTCTTCCCAGCCTGGCTGTCCAAGGTGAAAGGAATCCGTGGGAATATTTTCCTTGTGATAACTCCCTGATCCAAGGCACATTTGGCTCTGGCTGGGCAAAGCTTTCCCTTGGAAAAACAATCCCAACACCTGATCCAAAAAAATGCCGGGGGACGGCCTTGCTTAAACCATTTGTACCAATTTTTGGGAATTTGGAGATTCCCAGGCAGCAAAAGAAGTGGCTTCAATTCCAGGAGTGCCCAGGTGGGGCTTCAGGATTTGGGAATGGGTGGGAAGTGCTGGGAATGAAGCAGCCGCTGCTTTGGAGGGGATTTGGATCCCTTTGGGTGGGAGAAAAACGGGGATGGATGTCCCAGGATGAGATGTCCGTAGGATATCCCTAATTTGCAGGATTTGAGACTCGGATGAAGACAGCAAGGACCAAAAAAACTTTACAAATCCCAGCCAGGATCAGACAAATGAGCAAAGCCCAAATCCAGCAGGAGCTGGGAAAATCCAGAGCCTGGATGCAAATTCAGGGGACAGGAATGTCCTAAACTGCCCCAAAGCTGGGGGGTGACAGCCCTCAAGTGTCGCCTCTTTTCCTAAACTGGTGCTTCCTGGAAGTGGGCTAGGATGGGAAATTGGCCAAAAAAGGGATATTTTCATCAATATCCATGGATTTCCTCTCTTTTTAAGGCCACCTGTGCCATGCTGAGAGTCCCAAAATCCACATTAATATCCAGAATTTGCTCTGTTTATTCCATGAACTCCCTGCACATTCTGCTCAGCACAATGAAAAAGGAGATAAAAGGCATTGGGAATTTTTCATCCCAGTGAATTCCAGAGCCAAAACCTCCTCAAGATTCCCATATTCAACAATTCCCTCCTCTTTTATCAAATTCCCACGTGCCTTCACCTTTTTATCCCACCAAAAAATCCCTCATCCTGGTAAAACCTTTTATCCAACAGAAAGGAATAAATACAGGATATATTTTTCACAATAATCCCTGCCTTGATGAAAAACTGGGAATATCCAAGATGGGCTTTACCAACCTGAGCTATTCCCTCAGAACTCCTCCTAGGGTCTTTTCCTGCCCAGAGCAGCTGGAATTTATTCCATCCTCAAACCAACACCTGAAATAAATTGGATCAGCCTTTTTTGGGATTTCTTTTTCCCTCACCCCATTTTTCCCATTAATCGGCCATTCAGGAGCACTGAGAAGATTTTTAAGGAGGAATTTTTGCTCTATGGGAACTCTGGGAGCAAGAGGAGCATCCAAGGGAAGGCAGAAATTGTCCCAGACTGCTCCAGCTCCCAAATCCAGCTGTTTTGGAGGAAGAGGTCGAGGTTATCCTGTCCCTGCTGACTTAATCCCTCTAAAAACTGCCAGCAAATCCCTTTAAATCAGCTTTCCCTAAATTCCCTCAGCAGAAATTCCTGCACTGAGTTCCTTGGCATGCAGTTTGTCCAAGGAATAGTTTTATCCCAAGGGATGTTTCCCCCCTCGTTCCCGAAATCCCAGGAGCACCTGGAAGGGATGGAGGCTCCTCCCTGGGCTTCCTGGTTTTCCAATCAAATCCCACCTGCTCCTCTTGCTCAATCATCCCCTTCTCTCTTCCCAGTGCTGGGTTTTGCTGGAAAATAAAAGTTCCTTGTGGGGAAAAGATCTGGGAATGTCGCTTTTCTCTCCTTGTCCGGAGAAAGCAGAAATGTCAAAGGGAAGGGGGACACAACAGCTTTATCCCAAGGCTGTAAAATCCATTTGGATCCCTTTTCCCCCCTTTCCTTGCCCCTCTGGAGCCCGTGGGGTAGGATGAGGATGTCCTCTGGAATTTCCATTCCCTGGCTGATGTCCCAGCTACGAAAGCAAACCCCAAATGTCCCTGGGGAGGTCCCGGTCATCCTCGTTTATGGGCTTCCTTTTGGGGAATAACGGGGTCCTTTCTGTGCCACTTCCCTGGCAGCAGCTCAAAAAGCAGCTCCAGGCAAAGAGATTTGTTGGGATTGAGGGCAGGGAATGCTGGGATCTGCTGGGAAGGGGAAAGGGAGTGCAAGAGAAAGAAGGGAAAAGGGAAAACATTGCAATTCTGGAATGGTTTGGGTTGGAAGGGACCTTAAGGATTATCCCATTCCCTGGGCAAGGACATTTTCCACTATCCCAGGGTGCTCCAAGCCCCGTCCAGCCTGGCCTTGGGCACTTCCAGGGATTGGGGATCCACAATTTGCAGTCAGCACATGCCATTTATCCAGGAGAACTGAGATTGTGGTGCCTTTCCAGGAACAGGAATTTGGGGACAACATTTGTCAATCCCAAAGGATTTCCTGTTTTCCACCCCTGGAGCAAACGAGGTGGGACCTGAGGGGCTGAGCTATGGAAAAACCAACTTTCAAGCAAGGAGAAAATTCCCATAATTTCCTCTCAGGCTGTCTGAGCAGAGATGTCCTTCCTGGAGGCCAGAGCATGGAGCTGGTGCAGAGGGATCAGCAGGGGTTGGAATTCTGTTCCTGGATCATCAACAACACCCACGGCATTCTGCACTTCAGGAATGATTGATCCCAACCGAAATGTCTCTGATATTCCCAGGAATCCCATCCTGGTCATCCTGGAGAAGTCCTTGTCCTCCTCAAGCCCAACTTTTCAAGCCAAAAGGGACCTGTGGAGGTGACTCCAAGTCTCCTGAAGAAGCAGAGCCAGGATTTGGGATCACCTGTGGCCCCTCCGTGGTTCTGCACCTCCCTGCTCCAGGTAAAAACCTGGAATATCCCTCAAGAGGCAAAACATCCTCAGGATTCACCTGGGAATTCTGAGTGATCTTGTCCTACTGAACTTCAGACATTCAGATCCTGCACACCTCGGTGACTCCAAGCTCCCTAAGGAATTCCATCTGGGAATGTGAAATGCAAATCCTGCCTCAGTTTCCCACAGGCCCAGCAAAGCTTCTTCCCTTTCCCTACCTTATCCCTTTGGACTATCCCAAAGTTTTTGGTCCTCTGCCTCAGGAGGAGGGGAGGAAAAGATGCATTTAGGAGCAGGGATTTGGGAGCAGTGAGCTGGAGATGCAGGAATTTCTCTTCCCCTGGGATCGGGGGGAGCTCTGCCTGCACCAGGAATGGGAAAAGAGCTCCTGCTCCCAAATTCCAGCCTTCCCATGGGTGAATTATCCAAAGGTTTGACTGAAATCCCAATGCAGCTGCTCCAGCCCATGCTGGGATTGATTCCTCTTTTTTTCCTTCCCCCCCCCCCATTTTCCTGGTTTTTCCTCCTTCCAAAACACCAACCCCTCACCTTCCAGCAGCCCTGACTGGGAATCAACACAGGATCACTCCCTGGCCTCTGGCAGCCCAGGAATTTTGGGAGAGAGGCAAAATCTTGGCATGACTTCCCTGCTGCAGCTTGGAAACCTGGGAAAGCACAAATCCTTCAGGTCAGGATAACCTGCTCCTTTCCCTGGAGCATTTGTTCAGACATCCAGCTGCACCCTAATCCCAGCAATTCCCTTTTCCGGAGGCACAGACCTGGAGCAGCCCTCCCTTCTTCCCTCCCATCCGGAGAAACTGAGCTGGAAGCAAAACTCTCCCTTTGCCATCCTTGATGTCCCTAAGGGGGCTTGGGGGATGATCCCAAGATATTTCTGCTGGAATGGTCAATCCCACATCCCTCCCCGCTGCCCCAGCAGGGATTTGGGATTGACTCCTGCCAGGTCACGTCTGCTGGTGGGATTGGACCGCTGGGAGACGCGGAATGCGTGCCCTGGGAATGCCATGCCAAGGCCGTGGGGCAGCTCCGGGCCACGTTCCCGCTGCTCTGCGTGTGCCAGGAGCCACAGCCGGAGCAGGGAAACCTCGGAGAGCTCCCGGTGCCAACAGCTGCTCCCTCGGGATCATCCGCGGATCATCCGCGTGGGCAGCACCACCAGCACTGAGGGCACGTCCCAGGAGACACCGGGGACAGCAGGGACACGTTCCAGCACGGATTGGGCAGGGAATTGTCCCTCAGGATGGGAGCTGCCGTGGTGGGGGTGGGCTGTGCCCGTCCATTTCCACCAATGAGCTCCACATCGTGGAAATTTGGAGGTCAGGGCAGGAAAAGAAGGATTTCCAGAGTGGGAGGGGGCCCCTCCTGGCCTGGATGCCACCCCAACAAGGCTGATGTCACAGAGGCTGCTCCCTGGCTGAGGTCAGAGCATCGCTGCAGCCATGGGAAGGATCCTGGCTCTGGATCTTCTCCAGGGCAGGAATCCCAGGAATCACGTTTGGGAGAGGGGCTGTGGGTTTGCATTGGAGAATCCAAACATCTGGCACCAGCATGGGATGGTTTGGGTTGGAAGGGACCTCAAGGATCATCCAGTTCCATCCCTGCCACGGGCAGGGACAATTCCCACTGTCCCAAGTCCCAGTGTCCAGCCTGACCTCGGACACTTCCTGTCTCTTCAGATTCCCCCTCTGGCTCCAGCTCCTGGTTTCCATCCCTCTCTTGGAATAACAAATTCCTCAGTCTGGTCAATCCCTGAAGGTTTCTTATTTTTGCCTCCCTGTTGGATTTGTGTGGAAAATCCCCCGGATGGGTCCCTGTGAGACACAAGGCTGCCGGTGGTGATGCCTTTGCTCCGTGAGTCAGCGCTCCCCTGATCCATCAGTGACCCAAATTCCAGGGGACACTGCTGGCCCAGACTATCCACAAACACAGGGAAAACCAGGCTTAGACAGATCTCCATGAAAAGCATGGAATAAACAAGTGGGGTCAGGGAGATTATCAGAGGAAATAACACATCCTACTGCTTAGTCATGGAATCAGGGAATGGTTTGGGTTGGGAAGGACCTTAAGGATGATCCCAGTCCTCCCCTGCCATGGGCAGGGATATCTTCCACTATCCCAGGTTGCTCCAAGCCCCAGTGTCCAACCTTGGACCCTTCCAGGGATCCAGGGGCAGCCACAGCTTCTCTGGGAATTCCATCCCAGCTCCTCCCCACCCTCCCAGCCAGGAATTCCTTCCCAATACCCCACCTAACCCTTCCTCTGTTCCCTCCACACTTGCCTTCCCAGCTGCAACTGTGTTTGGAACCACATAAAATAGACCAGACAAGTCCAAATGACCCAAAGCCTTTTTAAAATCCCACTTTGGAAGGATCTGGCTGATCCATGCAGCTCCCACTGGAACTGGGCACCTGGGGCCGTGTCCGTGCCAGCCCCGATCTGCTCAAAATATCTGGGATTTATATTCCTGAGGGGATGAGTTATGGCTGGGGAACCCCTCTGGCTCTGGAGCAGCACCCAGACCCGTGGGCTGCCCCATTCCTTCATCCCAGATTATTCCTGGGCACAGCATAAACCCCATCCCTGCTCTGCTGCTGGGCCAGGGCCACGCGCCGCCGGAGGCCGGAGGAGTTTGATCCCAGTGAAATCCCGAGCGGATCCAGGCGGTGTTTGGTTTGTTGGAGCCGGCGGTGCCTGCAGTGCCAGGAGTGATTTATCTCCTCCTAACCCAGACACGTAAACAGGGCCATGAATCATTCCTTAAATCATTCCCTAAAAGTGCCTCTTTTCCCTGGGAGGCCGTAAAGGGAGCCTGGGATGAGCTCACAGGGAGCGGCTCCGCCACCCAAGGGGGCTCCAGCCTTCCTCCCGCTCCTCTGCACCCTCCTCTCCACGGGCCTTTTCCAGAACTGCTGTTCCCGATGCCAATCCCTGGCTTTGCCCTGTTAAGCCGGGCTTTACAAAGTTAACAGCTCGGCTTAGGCAGGGACAGATGTTCCTGATAAGCCACGGCCTCCTTAAAAGTGTTGCAACCGAGTTTTCCTTCCAAGTGCTCCCTGCCGGAGCCAGAGCTTTGTGGTGGGGAATCATGGATCACCTGGCTGGGGCTGGGATTTATTTCCTGCTGCTGCTGCTTTCCCTAAAAAAGCCACTTATTAATCACCAGCTTCTCCTGCAAATGGTGGGGACCCCCCACTTGAGATTCCATCACCTTTTCCAGGATGAAGGATGTGCTGATCCCTCCAGCACAGCCAAAATTCCCGGCTACCCGTGACCTTTTCAGCACGGACAGAGGCAGATCCTCATGATTTATGGGAAGGAAAAAAACCCCAACAACCCCACACTAAAAATATCTCCCTGTATTTCACCGTCCCAGCTGGAAGCTTTTCCAGAAATTCCCTTTGGATTCCAAAACAAGGCCAGTGCCCATCCACAAGCCCGTAAAACAAGTAATGAGTTTTTGTCTGGGTGAAAACAGAATTTTTTGGGATGAGATTGGTGCAGGGATTCCAACAAACACTGCTCATATCCTGCTTTGGAGGCTCCACCTGGCTGTCAACAAGAAACAGAGGGCAAAAAATTCCATTGGAATCACGGGGATGTCGGGGAGCTGTGAGAAGGTGAGACTGGAGCAGGACTCAAGGGATGCCCCATCCCTGGAAGTGTCCAAGGATAAGGCTTGGATCAGCTTGGGATAATGGAAGGTTCCCTGCCCATGGGGCTGGAGATGGTGTTCATGGTCCCTTCCAACTCAAACCAGTCTGGAATTCTGTGACTCTGGGATCAGGATGACATGGAAATACTGGGAAAGAAAACCTGACCCAGTGCCTCCTGCACTTTTTCCCTGCAGGTGAACCGGGATTTTCCATGAGAAAACAAGAGAAGGAAAACTCTGGAAATCAGAGGCGAAAGGAATGAGTTTTTATGGCTCTGGAAATCTCCCAGTTCTGCCATCAGGGAATATTCTTAGTTGTGACTATTCCTGATTGGGATTTTTGGACACAGCTGTAAAGATGCTGCCAGGAACTCTGGGTGTGTGCTGGAAAAGGCCATTCCCTATTTTTTTGTGGGGGAAACAAGATGCATTAAAGTTGTTCCCACCAGCCTAAGACCTTGGTCTCCCTGGCTCTGGCTCAAGTGCCAATTCCCTGAGCTGAGCCTTCCCAGCCAGCCCCAGGTGACCACCCCACAATTTTGGGGTCATTTTGTTCCCCTCCCTGCACTGCCCATCCACAACATTCTGTGATCCCAACTTCACACCTCTATCAATGTTGTTTGGACTTTAGGCCGGACTATCCCAGCTCTGACACCAAAGCTGAGGCCTCCTGGTCCTGCTGGCCTTTCCTGGTCACTGCTGAGCTTGGTTCATCCTGCTTTTCTCAGATGTTAGGGATACCCTGACAATGGGATTTCTTCCCAGGGTTGTCCCATCCCTGGGAGCAGAATCCTTCCAGCTACTTCCCACTGCAGATCTGGGGGTGTCCCACAATCCATTGGTCATTCCCAGAACAAGCTGATGCTGGTTTAGTCACCTCAGGCCTGGCTGAACTTGGACTGGTTGTTCCACATCAGGGAATCAATCAGGGAATGGTTTGGAATGGAAGGGAACTTAAGGATCACCCATTCCCACCCCCGCCATGGGCAGGGACACCTCCCACTGTCCCAGGGTGATCCAAATCCCAATGGCCAACCTGGCCTTGGACAATGCCAGGGATCCAGGGGCAGCCACAGCTTCTCTGGGAATTCCATCCCAGTCCTTCTCCACCCTCCCAGCCAGGAATTCCTTCCCCAAATCCAGTCTCAGTGCACTCTCCTTCACCTTAAAACCAAGGGAAAAAGGATATTTAAGCCTCACATTCCCCGGTCTGATTTGGAGTTATCCAAACCCAAGCAAGTCTGGGGCTCATAAAAACCCAACATCCATTGACATCTTCCCTTTGTGCTCCTCATCCTGGAGCTGGGAAATGCAGGGCTGCGTTTTTTTCCCCAGCCCTTGGTGTTATTTTTCAATCCCTATCACAGCGGGAATGGCGCAAATTCTCCCAGCATCCCCAGCCCCTCCGAGACACGGCAAAAAGACCTGGAATTTCGGGCGGTGGAAATCGAGCCGCCCCGCTGACGTCAGCTGGGGAAGGATCCCTTACTGAGACCCCACCCGAGAATCCCACAGCCACAATCCAGGGTTTGTGTCCAGGAATATCCCGATGGATCCGGCTCTCAGCACGTGCGGCTATCGCGTTACTGGTGCCGCGGTTAGAAACGCTCGGAGCAGCACTGGGAATTTTGGGGCACACCCAGGCCCGTGACTTTGGGATGATGAATTTACTCCTGTCTGGGCCTTAAATTTAGCACAGACTCCTCTCCATCTGAGGAAAAAAAAAAAAAAATAGATTGGATGCCTCCCGAAAAAGAGATGGGGATCTCATCCGTGAGAAATGGGCTTTGTTCTGGAATAACGGCGGGAATTCCGTCTGGAGTTTTGTAGCTAGGAATAGTTCACACCAGCAAACCCGTGAGTAAACAATGGATGCAGGGAATTCCAGTTTATCCCAACCTGGACTCTGGATGCCTCGCTGGGTAATAAAACCCAGGGCAAGTTTGAATTTTAAGCTCTCAAGGTCATCAGCAGTTCCATTCCTCTCCCCTCACTCCTGGGGGATTTTCCAGACTCTGACCAGCTTCAGTAGCTCAGCTAAAAATCAGATTGATTCCAAGTTCTCCAATATATTCCAAGCTTTTGGAAAGTTAGAGTTGCAAGGGAAGATCATGGCGCGGTCAGGGTTGGAAGGGACCCTGAGGATGATCCATCTCCAACCCCAGATGTGCACGAACACAAAATGAAATAAATCCAATTTATTTGGGGAATTCAATTTAAAAAATTCCAATTTTGGACTGATTAAAGACTCCTCAGGATTCCAGTTTTTATTCAGGAGTCGGAGGTTGGAAAATAAACACGGATGGGGGAGAGGGAGGGATGTTACACCACACATTTTTACGGTGGAGTTTCTTCCATACCTCCTGAAATGTGGGGTTTGGCCCCTTTGGAGCCAGGAATGGGGTTGGAGAAGCCCAGCTGGGTTTAGTTGAGCCTGGGCTTGCTTTCCTTGGGAGAATTCCCACTGCTGTCCCCTGTCACCACCATGTCCCTGAAGTGGTGGCCTCCCGACTCCCACAGCAGCTGTTCCCAGTGGGTGATGAATCCCGACTGGAAGCAACGAGCATGGAAAAAGGGCTTGGAAAGGAGAAGGGAAATGTGGCCTCTGGCACCTGGAGTTGGTGACCCCGAAACAAAGAGCTGCAACGGGAAACCACTTCTGTTAACACAGCCCCAGACAGCATCCGAAGGGCTTTAGTCCTGAGCCTTCCTCTAAGCCAGGCTTAGGGAAGCAGATGGAGGAGGGATGAAAGGAAAAGGCGGGAGGGGAGGGAGCTCAGGTTTCCTGGGACACAGGAGCTGGCTCAGGGTCTTGGTGGGTTCACAGCAGACCTGAGGGAAGCCCCTCCACTCCTTCACCCACCCCAGGCACCAACGGATCTCTTCCAATGGGAATTCAGATGGAAAACTGATTGCAGCATTCGCTCTAGGCAGGGATCCAAGAGCACTTTGCTTCCCCACACCAAATGTGATGGGATTCAATCCATGCTGATGGATTTGGGCTTCTCTTGGAGGTTCACAGCCAGGAGATCACAGCTCCTCATGGCTTCAGCCCATCTGGGGGGAATTCCCGTGGCTAAGGAGCAGTTCCCTGTGCCGGGAGAAATCCTGAGGCACTTGGGAAGAATTTCTGGACATTTGGAAATGGCAGAAAAGCAATTCTGGAGTTCTGGGGATGTGGGGAGAATTTTGGATCATGGTGTGCAACACATCTACAGGAGGTGGAGATGTGTGCTCCAACGCCCTGAGGAACCAGGCAGGATTTCCTGGTTGGGAACACAATATTCCAGAATAAATTGGGATTTGGGCTTTAATTCCAAGCCATGGAGATCCAGGGGTTTGGTTTCCTTCCCAAAACACCATGGCCACAGCTCCGACTTCTCTGATCTCAGCTCACCTCCCACAGCACTGAAATTGGGAGCAGAGTTTGTGGCAGCCCCTGCTCACCACGAAGGGCAGGGTTGGGCTCTGTGGGATGAGTCAGCCCAGCCCAAGCCATGGCTCCTCTTGGAAAAGCCCACGATGGCTGCTGGGAAAAGCTGGATTTGAGCTGGACTTGAGAGGTTGTGGCTGTCTCATCCCTGGGATTGATCAAAGCCAGGCTGGACAGGGTTTGGAGCAGCCTGGAACAGTGGAAGGTGTCCCTGCCCTTGGAATGAGGTGGAATTCCTGAATAAAAACCAGAATCCCGAGGAGTCTTTAATCAGTCCAAAATTGACATTCTAAAATTTAATTCCCGAAAGAAATTGGATTTATTTCATTAAGGTCCCTTCCAACCCAAATAATTCTGGGATTCTACAAATCCTGATGGATTTCTCCCTAAGGGCAGGTGTGAACTTTCCTCTTCATATTTCTGCTGGAATTTGGGGTTAAAATCCAGAATTTCTAGAAAAACAATGACAAAATCATCCCTGGCCAGTTCAGCCTGGAATCCCTGCCTGGATTAGGAAAGAATCCTCAAGGACACTCCAGAGGCATCCACACATTTTGGGTTTGGCTTTTCTCGTGACAGGAATAAACCAAAACAACTTCTCAGCCTCCTTTGTGTCCCAAATAAACCCAACTGCTCCCTCTGCACCTGTACCAGGCCCACGTCCTGCTTTTCCACACCTTTTCCAGAGGTTTCTGAAGGAGAGGATTCCCAGTGCCATCCCCACGTGTCCTTTGGAATGCCAGCCCTCCCCTGTCCCCCCAGGGCATCTCCTGGGGAGCACCAAAGGTTCAGAGAACTTGGAATGTTTGACCTGGCAGGGATTTGGAGTTTGGAACACGAGGATTGAGCTGCCCTGGTGGGATTTTATTCCAAAGGCTGCCTTTGGTTCCCCTGTGCTGGGACAGAACAGCGAGGTCTCGCTGGATTCTGGGAATATTTCCTGTGGAGCCTGAGGAATTCCAGCCCAAAGCTGATCCCTGAGCTTTGAAGGACATCTCCTGGAGCTGCAGAACCTCAGAGCTTTGCCCAAGGCTTGGGCAGCACAGGGGGCTCAAAGATACCTGGGAGCAAAAAATCCAAGGCTGAGACAATCTCGGAGTGGTTTTCTTGGGAAAGAGGGAGAACTGACACTTGGGAGCCACAATTCCATCCCCAGACAGTGATCCCAGAGGCGACCATCCCAGAATTCCCAGAATTCCCAGAATGACCAGGTTGGAAGAGACCTTCAAGATCATCGAGTCCAACCCAGCCCCAACAGCTCAACTCAACCCTGGCACCCAGTGCCA
>VXBC01001858.1:31412-44174 GCA_013399945.1 Ploceus nigricollis | reverse complement strand
TTTATTTAATATTTTATTTATTTAATAAATAGCTACTATTTTATTTGGAACAAATAAATATTTTGATTTAATAACTTATTTATTTATTTAATAAATATTTATTTAAAAATAGCTAATATTTTATTTGGCTTATTTTTATAATTTATTTTAAAATTTGGCTTTATTGGCTTTATTTATTTGGCTAATAATAAATATTATTATTTATTTGGCTCAAATAATTTCCCTGTTTGCACTTTTTGGGCATTTTGGGCCTTTTTGTTGTTGACACTTTTTGGGGCTGAAGCTGCAGCTGTCCTTGGTTCTGGGGCTGGACAAGGATTGGTTTGTGTGGCTGAGCTGTGAGGAGAATTTGCTAACACTTTATATTATGGAGTTCAGAGTTATAGATTAATGCAGTGCAGAGTCTGGGAAATATAACAGCTAAAACTGTTATTTTTTAACAGGGGAAACTTCAGGCATCATTTCCCCCCTTCAGAGGCTGCCCTGGGCTCTGTGCAGATGTTCAGGAGCAGCCCTGAGCCACCCTCTCCTCTTCCCTTCCTGCTGCTGCTCCCTGCTCTGTTATCTCTGTTGTTATCACTTCCTGAGTGTGGAACAGGAGCCTCTGGGCCCCACCTGGCCCAGGGTTTTTACTGTCCCTTATCTCTGTGCCTGCTCCCTGGCAAGCTGGGTATTATAGAAATATTATTTTTATTATTTTTTTAAAGAAAGCAGTAAAATGGATTCTGTTTCCCTTTCCCACTGTGGTGCTTTCTCCATCAGCTGGGGCTTTGCAGAGCCTTTTCCAGGGCGTTTTCCCTGCTAAAATCCCTGATGAAAGGAGGAGCAGCATCCGTGACCCTCCTGGGCAAGCAGCACCTCCAGCTTTGGGTGGAGTGATCTGATCCCTCTCAGCCCATCAGGATTTCTTTATGAATTCACTCTCCTCCCTTGGCCTGGAGGAGAAGAGCAGATTATTTCTCAGAGGTGTCAGTCTCCAATTCTTTTTAAAATTGGCTTCAGATCAATTAACATCTCGGGCAGGGATGTGATCCCAAATCCTTGCTTTGCCTAAAAGGATACATTTTTTTTTAATCTAAAAGAATACCCATTTTGTATCAAAAAGGATCCCTTTTTTTCCCATATAAAGGATCCTTTTTCCTCATATAAAGGACATCCTTTCCCCATATAAAGGATCCCTTTTTCCCCATATAAAAGACACCTTTTTCCCATATAAAGGATCCTTTTTTTCCCATATAAAGGACACCTTTTTCCCCATATAAAGGATCCCCTTTTTCCCCATATAAAGGATCACCTTTTTCCCATATAAAGGATATTTTTCCCCTCATTTGCTTCTCCACACAGGGTCAGGCCAATCCCACGACTTCACTCCACGAGCAGAGGAGTGCAGTGGGAGCTCCCACATCCCAGAACAGTTTTCCTCCAAGTTCTTCCTGTCCAAATCTCTCCCTGCCTCTCGCTTTCTGCAATAATCAACCCCCGTGGTTATTTCAGCTGACGCTAATTACTGCCACGAACTAATTAATGCCAGTTGCCTTTCCTCTTCTCCCTGCAATGTTTTTTAACCCACTGACACATTCCAATTAAGGGCCTCCTGCAGGCTCCGGGCTGGGATGACTCAGAGCAGTCTCAGCTGGGATCACTCGTGTGCTTTCCTGAAGGTCACCAATATTGTCACAAACTGTCCCTGCCAGCAGGGAGGGCACCTGCCCTTCCCAAATCCAGCTGCAAGTGCCTCCATCCCGGTGCAGCTCTGGGGGTTTGGGAGGCTGCTCCTTTCTGGAGGTGGAAATCTGTTTGGTTTTAGCAGGAGCAGGGCAGGAAGGGTGGGAAGAGGATTTGGGCAAGGCAGGGAGGGACAGGACACAGGGAATGGCTTCCCACTGCCAGAGGGCAGGGAGGGATGGGATACTGGGAGAAATCCTTCCCTGGGATGGGATTCCCAGGGGAGCTGTGGCTGCGCCATCCCTGGCAGTGCCCAAGGTTGGACATTGGGGTCTGGAACACCCTGGGACAGTGAAATGAGATGGGCTTTAAGGTCCTTCCCACCCAAAGCATTCCAGGATTCCATGGCTCCCTCACCCTGCAGCAGGGTGAGCCCCTGAGCTCCCATTCCCAGTCCCCTCATTCCTTAGCCAAGGAAAATTCCCCTCTCCCTCTGCTGCCTCTCAGCACCCAGGTTTTGCTGGAAAGTTCCTCCTGCCCTCCCGGCTCTCCCCCACCCTGAGGGAGGGGTTTCATCCCCAGCTCCTCAGGCTGCCCTTGCTGGGTTAGTGGAGGTGAGAGCTCCGGGCTGAGCTGCAGATCTGTCATTAGTATTAATGGCCCCGCTCAGACTCGTTATGCAAATGAGGGAAGAGGAGCCAATTGAGTTATTCATCTCTAACCTTTATTTTGGGTTCGTGTGACCCCTCAGGGAGGCTCCTGTTGCTGCTCTGGCTCAGGGTGCAGGTTTCTTCTGCTGCCCTCAAGCCCAGGGCTACAGCCCTGCTCCTGGGGGTGATTCCAGGTGATCCCACCTGGACCTGCTCCCTCCCTGTGGATGCTCCTGGGGGTGCATTCCCAGCCCTGCAGGGAGGAGGGGACTCAGGGTGGCACCAGGTCACAGATCACTGCCAGGGACACGTTCCCTTCTCCCAGCTGTGCTCCTGTGCCTCTAATCCCGAGGTTCCTCCTGCTTTTGTAGCTCCAGGTGGGTCTGAGGAGCCTGAGGACATCCAGAAACACCGAGCTGGATTCCTTTTTATCAGGGGCTGTAGTGACAGGAAATAGGGCAGGACTGGATGGGATATGGGGGAGGAATCCTTCCCTGGGATGGTGGGGAGGGGCTGGCATGGCATTCCCGAGAAGCTGTGCCTGCCCCATCCCTGGAATTGTCCCAGGCCGGGCTGGACAGGGCTTGGAGCACTCTGGGCTAGTGAAAGGTGTCCCTGCCATGGCAGGGGGTGGCACTGGATGGACTTTAAGGTCCCTTTCCAGCCCGGGTGACACACCTTGGTGCCGGGGTGAGGAGCTGCTGACACATCCCCATCAGTGCTGATCAATCCTGCTCTATGGGGCTGGGCTGGGCTGGGCTGGGCTGGGGGCAGCTCTGGGGTGTCCTGACCTGTCTGTGTTGCCTTGCAGGGGTTCACTGGCCCTTCCCAGGCCGGCCTGGCCCTGAGCTGGGAGCAGCGAGCCGTGAAGGAGAAGCAGGAGCAGGAGCAGCCCCCCGGCTGGGATTTCAGGAGCGAGCCGAGCGAGCTGGCCATCAGGATAGGTAGAGCTGGGCTCCAGCCAGGCAAGCATCCTGTCACATACCACCCCCGAGGGCACACACACAGAGCCCCCTGCTCCCCTGGCACCGGGGCTGCCAACCCTTTCTCCTTTCCTTTCCTTTCCTTTCCTTTCCTTTCCTTTCNACGTTCCCTTCTCCCAGCTGTGCTCCTGTGCCTCTAATCCCGAGGTTCCTCCTGCTTTTGTAGCTCCAGGTGGGTCTGAGGAGCCTGAGGACATCCAGAAACACCGAGCTGGATTCCTTTTTATCAGGGGCTGTAGTGACAGGAAATAGGGCAGGACTGGATGGGATATGGGGGAGGAATCCTTCCCTGGGATGGTGGGGAGGGGCTGGCATGGCATTCCCGAGAAGCTGTGCCTGCCCCATCCCTGGAATTGTCCCAGGCCGGGCTGGACAGGGCTTGGAGCACTCTGGGCTAGTGAAAGGTGTCCCTGCCATGGCAGGGGGTGGCACTGGATGGACTTTAAGGTCCCTTTCCAGCCCGGGTGACACACCTTGGTGCCGGGGTGAGGAGCTGCTGACACATCCCCATCAGTGCTGATCAATCCTGCTCTATGGGGCTGGGCTGGGCTGGGCTGGGCTGGGGGCAGCTCTGGGGTGTCCTGACCTGTCTGTGTTGCCTTGCAGGGGTTCACTGGCCCTTCCCAGGCCGGCCTGGCCCTGAGCTGGGAGCAGCGAGCCGTGAAGGAGAAGAAGGAGCAGGAGCAGCCCCCCGGCTGGGATTTCAGGAGCGAGCCGAGCGAGCTGGCCATCAGGATAGGTAGAGCTGGGCTCCAGCCAGGCAAGCATCCTGTCACATACCACCCCCGAGGGCACACACACAGAGCCCCCTGCTCCCCTGGCACCGGGGCTGCCAACCCTTTNCTGCTCTCCCCTTTCCTCTCCCCTTTCCTCTCCCCTTTCCTCTCCCCTTTCCTCTCTTGTTCCTTTTCCCCCCTTTCCATCTCTCCCTCTCCATGTCTCATTCCTTGGGTTTCTCCTGCAGCTCTCAAAGCCACTTGCACTGTCTGGCCCATGAATTATTGATCAGGAGCTCTCTGCTGTGCTGGAGGAGTGAAACCCTCGAGTTATTTCCAGCTCTGCCCCTGCCCCTGTGGCCTCCCCAGTCCCAGCTGGGGCCTGGCTGTCCCCCCTCATTCCGGGGGTGAATCCAAGCATAGCTGCCAGAGGTGGAACACACAGCTCTTTCCTCCTTGAACAGGTTTTAAAGAAGGAATTTTGGGTGCCTCTTTGGGCTTCCCCAGCCCCCAGGGTGTGCTCGGGGTGGGTGGTGGGGACGCGTCCCCTGAGACAGCACAAGTGGCTCTTCCTCCACTCAACAGCTTTCCAGGAGACAAAGCAAATGCAATTTAGGGAATTAATTTTATTTCTCCTCTGGTTATTTGCTTGGAATTGTGGTTTAAAACATCACAAGTGCAACTGGGAGCAGATTGATTTGAAGGAATGGTCCTTCCTCTTGCAAGGAGTAGCCCTGCTCCCCTCTTAAATCAGCCTCTTTATTTAACCACATTGCTTAATTACACGTTTCCTAAAACGCTGCAAATGCTGAGGATTTGAAGCAGCAGCTTGGCTTTTTCCAGAGGGATGGGAGGATTTTTTCTGCTCCATGCAATGAGCCTTGCATCCTGTGAGTCCTTCGGAGGCAGCTGCAGGGGGGTTGATGTTTTTGTCAGGTGGAAACTTCCCATCTCAGGCACAGTTTAATTTTATTCTTCAAGGGAAAGCAGAAGTGCTCAGCCCTGCGGTTTTTATGTTTTCCTCTCCTTTTGGTTGCAGACAATAACAGTGCAAATGGTTTTGGGAATAGAAAATTTCCATTAGGCTTTGTTGTTTTTTTTTCCCTCTCTCTGGGGAAATGGTGTTAAGAACCTACAATACATTAATTCTTTTATTGTCTTTTCCTTTTTTTCCCCCCTTTTCTTTCTAGTGAAATGAACTCTCTATTTTCACAAGATAGCCCCAGCCTTCCAGGAAAGCTGCTTTCCCCAGGGCTGGGTAGTGCTCTGGGGAAGCTCTGGGAACATAATGGGTGTTTTCAAAGTCTAATGGGTACTAAGTGGAATATTTCAGGCTTAATCACTGCTGAATCATTGACCCTTCCTTCATATTTACATCTTTTTAAATCGCTAAAGCTGTGAAAACAAAGGAAAATCCCAAAGCAGCAGCTGCCTTGTTCTGCCTCAGTGCCTGGGGAGCAGGGAGCTGGGATGGGAAGGGCTGGCAAATGTGGGAACTGCCTCTCTCCAGGGCCTGCCTGTGGGGCTGGGGTCCCTCTGGGGCTGGGGATGCATTTTTAACCTGCCTGGGGATGCATTTTTAGCCTTTCTGGGGATGCATTTTTTTTAGCCTGGCTGGGGGAGGCTTTGGGGTGTGCTCACACTCCCGGCTGTCACCAAGCCAGGAGGTTTCCTTCACACCTAGCAGAGGGAGGTGGAGGAAAGGTGGGAGTTACACCTGTCCCTCACCTGCTCTGGGGAGAGAAAAATGCCTCATTTGGCTTTTTTTCCGGTTTTTTTTTTTGCGTTNGGGAATTTAATTTTTAATTCTTACAGAATTTAGGGGTTTCCCCCTAAATTTTCTTTCATCTCTCAACGTCTAATTTCATTTATCAGCAAACCTAGAGCTTATTTGTAAAAGCAAATATCTTTTCCCATTCATCAGTCAGTGGAATCCTTCCCATTGTTTCTTTTATGTCTCAGTGCTGGTTTTATCTACCAGCTTGTTTGTAAAGAAAAATCCACTATTCCTCTCCCTCCCAAACCATTCCATGGCTGCTCTTCCCCCTGATCCCAAATCCTTTGGGTTTCCATCACCTGTTTTTGCTGGGGCTCTGCTCCAGCCCCTCTCCAGCCTGTCCTGAGTGGAATTAAGACTTTTTGGGAGTTGCTAAAAGCTGCCTGTGCCTCGTGGCTGCCTGGAGCCGGGTGTGTGTGTGTGTATCCCTGGGAAGTTCAGGATGGGTGGATTCGCCCTGAATTGCACTGAAAAGCCTGTCTAGACTGTTTGATGAGTGGGATAATCACCAGGCTTTAATTACTCCAAGGGAGAGAGAATCCAGCCTTGTCTCTGATAGCTCTGGGTAGGCAAGGGCTGTCACTTGTGTTTCTGAGCTGGGGATGGAGCTCAGGGCGTTTGGCACCTCGGGGGTGCCAGGAGTGCCCTGCCCGGGCTGTGCCCCCCTTGCCCTGCTCCTAAACCCCTGTGGGCAGCCCAGGGCAGGCAATCCAGCCCATCCTGCTCCTAAACCCCTGTGGGCAGCCCAGGGCAGGCAATCCAGCCCATCCTGCAGCTTTTCCAGGTGTTCAAGGCAGAGGAAATGGCCAGGGCAGGGTCACCAGGCCCGACCCCGCTGTGTCCTGGGGCCGTTCCCAGAAAGGATTTCCAGGCAGCAGAGCACCTGGAAACCCGAGCTGTGCCTCAGGACAGCTGGCTATGGAACAGCTGATGCCTCCTGCTGCTGATCCCGAGCCCGATCCCGGGGGAGATGCTGCTCCCCTGGAGCGTCCCCCTGCAGCTGGGAGAGCTCTGGGGCGGAGAATGTGGGAGAAAATCCCAAATATCCCTTTGGTGCCCAGGCAGGAGCGGCCGCAGTGCCCGGCACAGCTCCAGGGAGGGAAGGGCGGCGGGAATTTCTGAGGGCGGCGGGGATTTCTGAGGACAGCTGGAATTTCTGGGGGCAACGGGAATTTCTGAGGGCAGAGGGAATTTCTGAGGACGGCCTGAATTTCTGAGGGTAATGGGAATTTCTGAGGGTGGCGGGAATTTCTGAGGACAGCCAGAATTTCTGAGGGCAGCGGGAATTTCTGAGAGCAGCAGGAATTTCTGAGAGCAGCAGGAATTTCTGAGGGACAGCTGGAATTTCTGGGGGCAGCGGGAATTTCTGAGGGCAATGGGAATTTCTGGGGGCAGCGGGAATTTCTGAGGGTAATGGGAATTTCTGAGGGCAGGAGGAATTTCTGAGGGCAGCGGGAATTTCTGTGCTGGCTGCTGAGCTCAGCTCCAGGGAAATGTCTGAGGAAGCAGCAGCAGCATCTCTGCTGCTCGTCATCCACCCCAGAGCCAGGGATGTGTGTCTGGCTCCTGGAGAGAGGTTTTACAGGAGCGTGGAGTGACAGGACAAGGAGGAACAGCTTCAAACCGACAGGGAGTGGGCTGGGATTGATGCTCGGGAGAAATCCTTCCCTGGGAGGGCCAAATCCATCCCTGGCAGGGTGAAATCCGTCCCTGAGAGGGCAAAATCCTTCCTTGGGATGGCAAAATCCTTCCTTGGGAGGACAAAATCCTTCCTTGGGATGGCAAAATCCTTCTCTGGGAGGGCAAAACCCATCCCTGGTAGGACAAAATCCTTCCTTGGGAGGACAAAATCCTTCCTGGGAGGGTGAAATTCTGCCCTGGGAGGGCCAAATCTGTCCCTGGCAGGGCGAAATCCTTCCTGGGAGGATGAAATCCATCCCTAGGAGTGNTCCACCCCAGAGCCAGGGATGTGTGTCTGGCTCCTGGAGAGAGGTTTTACAGGAGC
The DNA here is from genome assembly GCA_013399945.1 of Ploceus nigricollis. NCBI lineage: Eukaryota > Metazoa > Chordata > Aves > Passeriformes > Ploceidae > Ploceus > Ploceus nigricollis. Next base: position 36,378 of record VXBC01001858.1, on the reverse strand, counting down.
GTGGAGTGACAGGACAAGGAGGAACAGCTTCAAACCGACAGGGAGTGGGCTGGGATTGATGCTCGGGAGAAATCCTTCCCTGGGAGGGCCAAATCCATCCCTGAGAGGGCAAAATCCGTCCCTAGGAGGACAAAATCCATCCCTGGGAAGGCAAAATCATTCCCCTGGAAGGCCAAATCTGTCCCTATGAGGGTGGGGAGGGGCTGGGATGGAATTCCCAGAGAAGCTGTGGCTGCCCCATCCCCAGAAGTGTCCAAGGGCAGGTTGGAGCCCCCTGGGCTAGTGGAAGGTGTTGATCCCATGGATCAACTGGATCATCTTGAATTTCCCTGCTGCCGTGGTGCCTCTGGCTGTGAAGTCACTGCTGTTCCTGAAGGCAGCCAGGCTCTGCTGGAATGACTCAGTTGGCTTTTGCTGGGCTGTGATTTAGGAGCTGGTGCCCTGGCATCCCTGCCTGGCTGCTCAGGGAGCAGATCCAGATGGATTTCATGGCTGCAGAAACCGCCCCGTGCTCGCAGCAGCGTCTGCAAGAAATGAAATTTTGTTAAACTCGTTACTCAGGTCAGCTGAGAGCTCTGGGGGACCTCATTACTTAGAAATTGTATTTTTCCCCCTTAAATTGGAGCTGCTGCACCACATCTGAGGCCCAGGTGGGGATTTGGCTGGGGAAGCCCTGGAGCAGGACTGGGTGCCCTGCTGTGCTGCCAGGACCTGCTGGGCCCCTTGCAGCAGCATCACCCCCTCCCTAAGCTCATTCTTGCCATTTTTTGCCCTATTTTTCCCCTCCAAAGGAAGTTTCCATGCACCAGGGCTGCCCGAGGGGGCTGCACAGGAGAGGAAGCAGAAGCTGCTCATGTAGCATCTCTTTTTGTCAGTGCACTGAAGTGTGCTGGGAGGAGCTGGGGAGGCAAGAGGAGACCAAAAACCTTTGGGAACCAACACAGAGAGAGAGCACGAGCTGAATTTTGGGCTTGGCACTGATGCTTGAGGCAGCACATCAGTGGGGCTTGTCCTTAGAGCCAAAAATTCCCATTTTTCCCTGTTTCTTCTGAGAAAGAAGGGAAACCCTGAGGGGAAAACCTGCCCAGCTCCCCTCCCAGGAGCAGGGCAGCTTGCTGCTGCTCAGCCTGTGGATTTCCTCCTCCTTCTCTCCCTCCCTGAGCAGAAGCAGTGGCTGTGAGGGAGAAATGATGGATCCAAACCCTGGGGATTGATCGAGGCCATTCAGCCAGAGCCTCCTGTGTGCATCCAAAAGGTTCATTAAGCCCTTGTACCTTATCTAACGTGAAACTCCTGCTTAAAAAGGGGCTAAAAAGGGGCTGTTGCCCAGTTTTCCATGATCCTCCTGCTTAAAAAGGACTCAAAAAGGGGCTGTTGCCCAGTTTTCCATGATCCCAGCTCTGTCTACCATAACTTGGACACGTTCACAGTTCACACCGTGCTCCTTGCACAAAACTGCTGCTTTCACAAGCCATCAATCCACCGGGAGGGCTCAGAGCCAGCCCGGGTGATAAATGCCTGTGGCAGTGTCTGTATTGATTAAAAAACATCCTAATGCCCCTTTGTGAAGCCTTTCAAATGGTTATTGACCGTCCCTGTCAGCCGGGGTTCCGTGCTTGGCTTTTATAGCCCGGACTAAATGTGGATTTATGGAGCCAGAGCTGCAGAGAAATAAATGGAATAAATGCCCCTATTCGGGCACATCGTTCCTGCTGCAGGGATGAAATGTCTGCTTCCCTCTGTGCCCCCATCCCTCCAGCCCCTGCCCTGCTCCTGGCATCAGTTTTGACTGAATTTTGAAAAGCCACCTGGTGGCTGCTGCCCTCTGCTTCTTGGATTTACTTGTCGTGAGTGAAGCACCCAGAGCAGGTTTTTCTGCATAGAAAAATGTTGGTTTTTGGTTTTTCTTCTCTTTATTTTTGTTGAGGTTGGGATTGAAGGTATTTGAGATGATAGTTTGTGTTTGGATTTAGGTGTTTATTATGTTTTATTGATGTTATAGTTTTATAGTAGTGAGTTTTGTGGGTTTTTATTAATAAGGTATAAATTGCTTAATTATTTTTTGTTATAAGGTTAAATTATCTAATTAAGAAGTGATACTTCAATTATTTTCACTTTTAATTTAATAATTAATTCTTCAAAGTCCACACTGCAGACTTTTTTGTTCAGTTATAAACTACTACCTAAACTTATGAAGAAGGTAAAGAAGAATAACTTGTTTCTGCCTTAAAACCTCTATTTTGCTTCACATTTATTACTGTATTCTAAAACCCTAAACTTTAAGTTTTTCACCCTGTGATATTACACACTTCTGACTAATTACACACTTGTAATTCTAGTGTTATCAATCAATTTTGGAAGCTTGAAATTAGGATTTCCAGCTCGTGATCCCTCAGGAAATGCCAGCCTTGCAGTGGGAGCCCTGGCTCTGGGTGAGCTGTGCTGAGTGCAGGGCCCTGGAGATGGGATCTGAGCAGCCAATCTTTAATTCCAGAGGGATTTGTTCATCCAGGAGCCTGATTAAACTCTGAGTGATGAGCTGGGGAGGCTCTGGGTGCTGCAGGGAGGTTTTTTGTGGGAGCCTTTTCCCAAATGGATCCTCAGTTACCAACTTATCACCCACTGTTAGCAAGGAGGTTTTGTTTGCTGGCTGCACCTCAGAGTCTGTTTAATTCTGCACCTGGATGAAATAAATTCCTCAGAAACTCCTCTCTATGCCCAGCAGCTCTAGGGGCTCCTAGATGTTAAGTATTTTAAGTAGACTACAAATTACAATGCTCTAAACAGATACAAAATTCAAAGGTGAACTTACTCAGTATCAACTTCTCTAATTTACTTTTTCCTTGTCCCTGTTTCTTAGGCTAACCAGTTTATTGTCTAGATCAAAATGTCAGAGCTCCTGAAGAATAGAGAGTTCCTAGCTGACATGAGTGGCAGTTATTTTGCATTTAAAAATCTGTTCTAAAGGCAAATCTGACCTATGATGGCTGGAGAACAGCTGAATTGGAGCTCACTTTCTGCTGCTTTTCTTCCTTGTCTGAGTGGGGGGAAGTTTAAGTCTGCTACAGAGAATTAAGCACTCCAGTGAGCTGCTCTGAGGAAACCCTGAAATTTCAGGGTTTGTTAAACCAAACCAACAATTGGTTTGCTGCAGCTCCTGGACTGGAGCTTGGTTTGGCTCCATTCAGGCAGCACAGGAAGTCATTTGTGTTCTGGAGCTGGTTCTTCAGCTGGGAGGGGCTGGGAATGGTTTGGAGTCACCCTAAGGAGGGTTTGGAGGAGTGGAGTGAGAAGCAGGGGCTGGGCAGTGTGGGGAGCCCAGCAGCCCTGCTCTGAGCCAGAGAAAAGGGTTATTGCCCAGATTATTCCAGCTAAACAGCACTGTAAGGATAGTGCAGTGTGTAAAAAAGCCCTGCCCAGCTGTGTCCATGCAGAGGGCTGTGGATGCAGGGTGTGAGGTGGGAAATGGGCTGGCAGGGGTGGGAGTGATCCCAAAATGGAGCTGTGGGGGCACTGCAGTGGCCCTGAGCTCCTGGGGGTGTGTGGAGCAGTTTGGCCATGTCCTGGAGACAGAAATATATAAAAACACAGTCCTGGTCTGCCTGGTTCTGAGCCCTGTGCAGGTGCCCCGTTTCCTTCCCTGCAGGGTCACCCCAAGGGATGTATTTAGCTCCAAAAAAGCCTGAGCTGCTTTGGGATTTTAACTCCTCCCTCAATGCCTGCTGCTGCTTTGGGGGCTGGGACCACCCTGGCTCTGCTTCTGCTTCCACCCCCAAACCTCCCCAGCCTCGGGGTGCTCAGAGGGGTTTGGGGGCACCTTGGGCCGTGGTTTTATTCCCTAAAAGCACCCGGGGTCTTGGCAAGGCTGCACAAAGGGCTCCTGAGCTGCTGGGGGTGACAGCACCCACTGGCAGCCCTGGGCTCTTCGTGGAGCTGGGAAATGGATGGATTTCCCTCTGCCCTGGGAAAAGGGATGAATTCCCATCTTGGCTGGGATTTGGGCTGAGCTCTCCCAGCTGGTTTTGCTCTCACACACCAGTTTAACTCCAGTTTGAACCAGAGCTGGGCACCAGTGACTGGGGAGCTGCTGGGGCAGAGCTCATCCTCCCTGGAGCTGGATCCTTTTTCCTCCTGCAGGACCTTGGGATCATTTTCTCTCCTGGAGCTGGGATCCTTTTTCCATCTGAAGGATCTTGGGATCCTTTTTCCTCCTGCAGGAGCTGGGATCCTTTTCCCTCCTGCAGGATCTTGGGATCCTTTTTCCTCCTGCAAGATCTTGGGATCCTTTTTCCTTCTGCAGAAGCTGGGATCCTTTTTGCATCTGCAGGATCTTGGGATTCTTTTCTCTCCTGTAGGATCTGGGATCCTTTTCCCTCCTGCAGGATCTTGGGATCCTTTTCCCTCCTGCAGGAGCAGGTTTCCTCTCCCTGAGTGGCTGCTCTGATGTGATTTGTGCTGTGATTTCCATTTCCACACGTTTATTTTCCTGGCAGCTCCCGGTGTCCTGAGCACGTTGTTCATGTCCAGGCCTCCCTTTTGTGCCCTTGCACGTGGTATATGGCACAGGATGATGGAATATGCCTTTTCCCTAAAAATCAATGGCTTAGTTCCTCCCCCCTCCCACCAGGAAGCTCTCCCAGATACAAATATTGATTGTTGAGCTAAAAGCCATGTTTAGATCATAATTGCCCTTTAAATCAGTGGGGCTGGTGGGTTTAGAGTCTAATTGTTCTTTAATTCAGTGGGGCTCATGGATTTGGGCTCCAATTGCTCTTTAATTCAGTGGGGCTGGTGGGTTTAGAGTCTAATTGTTCTTTAATTCAGTGGGGCTCATGGATTTGGGCTCCAATTGCTCTTTAATTCAGTGGGGCTGGGAGGTTTTCATTCTAATTATTCTTTAATTCAATGGGGCTGGAGGGGGTTCACTTCAATTATTCTTTAATTCAGTGGGGCTGGGGGGTTTTCA
>VXBC01001858.1:1915-30284 GCA_013399945.1 Ploceus nigricollis | reverse complement strand
TGGGGTTGGTGGGTTTTGATTTTAATTGTTCTTTAATTCAGTGGGGCTGGGGGGTTTTCACTGAAATTCCTCTTTAATTCAGTGGGGCTGGGGGGTTTTCATTCTAATTATTCTTTAAATCAGTGGGGCTGGGAGCAGGCTGAGGGAGGTGGGGCTGTGCACCCTTTGTGTGGCTTTGGGGAGGAAGAGCTGGGCAGAGATCTCCAGCTGTGCTTTTCCAGCCTCACTTTTCAGCGGGCTGTGGAAGCAGGAGGGCTGCTGTGACAGGAATGTGTCCCCTGAGTGTCCCCATCACCTGGGCATGGCACCAGTGGCCTCTGGCTGCCTGCAGGGGGGAGTTGACAGCAGGGTTTGTGCTCAGCTCCTTGGGCCCAAAAACATCTTGGATTTTTATTTTGATTTTTATTTTTTTATTTTGATTTNGGGATGGATCTGTGGCAGCAGATGGTGTGAGCTGCCTGAAAGTCGGGATGAGGCAGCGCTGAATTGCCAATTAAGTGTAATTAAAACGGGGCTTATTTGTTTGTTTGGCTGCCAAGGGGCGTCGCCTCCCTCGGAACCAGGGGCCGGGCCCCGGTGCCTTCCCTGCTCCCGGGAGCTGGGGGGGATTCACGGCATCTGCAGGAGATGCTGGGATTTCAAATCCATCCTGGAAATGGCTCTGGGGCTTTTTCCAGCCAGAATCCCTCTCCGGGTGGGAATGGGGGCAGTCCCATCCCGGGAAGAGGCAGTTTGGGGTTTTATTTTGGGTTTTTTTGAAATGGGGCTCAGAGCAACCTGGGATAGGGAAAAATTCCCTGCCCATGGCTGTGGGGTGGAACTGGATGAGCTTAAAGGTCTCTTCCAGCCCACCCATGAGTCCACCCTTTCCCAGGTGCATCGCAGCAGCTTTCCACCCTTTCCCAGGTGCATCTCAGCAGCTTTCCACCCTTTCCCAGGTGGATCTCCTTTCCCAGGGGGCAGTGAGGTGGCTCAGGGGTATTGGCTGTGCCCAGGGTGCTGGGTGCCAAACCCCTGCAGAATCTCCATCATTTCCTGCTCCCTGGCAGTGTTTTCCTGGCTTGGGGTTGTCAGACACATCCATACCCCGTGTGCAGGGAGCAGAGGTGCAGCAGGAGCAGCCTGGGCTGCTGAGGGTGAGGGTTTTTCCATGGAAAGGCAGCTGAAGGCAGTTTGGAGTGATCCTTTATGGGAACACACGAGGCAAATGGAGAGAGGAGGATTTTTTTCCATGTGTGCTCCCGCCCCGCTCAGCTCCAGCTGAGTCATCCCTGCATTCCCACCTCGGGCTCAGGGACATCCATTTCCTTTGGATTCTGAGGAGGAAAAAGAACCCAGCTCCTTCTGCCATAAACCCCAGGCGTGCTTCAGATCCTCATTTTTTATGGAATGGATTTTGGGGTGGTGTTTGCTGCCCTCCCCCAGCTCCGGGGGATTTGGGATTTAGAATAGGTGTGAGGATGTGCCTGGGATTTGGGATTTAGAATTGGTGTGAGGATGTGCCTGGGATTTGGGATTGGTGTGAGGATGTGCCTGGGATTTGGGATTGGTGTGAGGATGATGCTGGGCATGGTTTTGTCCCCTCTGTGGGGACAGATGTTGTCCAAGCCCTGGAAAGTGGTGTGTCCTTCCTGCTGGTCCCTGGTCCCCCTGGAGCCGCCCTGGATTTCTGGGCTGGAGCCACAGCCTGTTTCTGCTTCTGCCAGAGACAGGAGTTCTCATTTCAGAGCTGCTCATCCCAGCTCCATAAATCAGAGTTTATGGAAGGAAAAATCCCAGGCCCTGAGCCTGAGCCTTGTCTTCCCGAATCCTCCGTTTGGCCACGTCACTCCCAGCCCTGGCTTTGCTTTTATCCCTAAAATAGGAACACGGAACATTGCACAGGGCTGGAGAGAGCTGCACTTGGAATAAAACCGGGATCCTGTCAGGAGTGTGGGCAGTGGCTGCTGCTCAGCCAGCAGGGCTCTCTTCAGCTCCACTTCCCTCCCTGTCGGTGTCTTCCTGCTGCAGGTTTTCCCAGGGGGAGATGGGGAATCTCCTGCTCTCTCCCCTCAATCTCACAATCCCTTTGAATTCCAGTTTGTCTGCAAAACCCCCACAGTTCTGCTGGGATTTGATCCCTTGTGGATCAAGGGGTGTGTGTGTGTGGGGGGTTCCTTCAGGGGGGTGTGGTGCCACCAGGGTATCCCACTCCCGATCCCACCCACCTGGGTGATGGGTTGTGCTCCTGGAAGCAGCCTCATGCTTTGGTTATTCCTGGAGAACAGGCAAAAAATCCAATCTGTTTGTCCCTCCAGAGGGAGCTGGGATTGATTTTGTGAGTCCAAGGGCTGAGAACAAAGGAGCACTTTATTTATTTTCCTCAGAAATCGATTCCTTATTTTATTTTCCCAGCTCTGAGAGGGGCCCCTTTTCCCAGGTGTGTGCCAGCCCCAGACTGGGAAGCTGGTGCTGCCTCCCTGTGCTGGGTGAGGGATGAGGATGGGAGCTCCAGGTGTGTCTCTCCAGATGTGGATTTATGCCAGAGCACTGGGAGCTGCTGAGCAGCAAATGCAGCCTGGGACTGGAGGAATTCCTTCTAGGAATTGGCTTGCAAGGAGCTGGTGTGCAGGGAGAAGGAGTTTTAAACTGCCAGAGGGCAGGGCTGGATGGAATATTGGGAAGGAATTACTCGCTGGGAGGATGGGGAGGCCCTGGAAAAGAATTCCCAGAGGAGCTGTGGCTGCCCCTGGATCCCTGGAAGTGTCCAAGGCCAGGCTGGAGCAGCCTGGGGCAGTGTCCCTGTGGAACTGGATGGGCTTTGAGGTCCCTTCCCACCCCAATCATTCCATAATTATGGGCACTGCTCCACTGGGCACTTCTATCTCTACTTAAACCTCTGGGATCTAATGCTTTTATTAATTTATTTTTGTTTTTAAATTAATTTAATTAATGTGCAAAGAATTTTTCAGCTGAAGGCAGTGTGTCCTGTTGGAATGAAAGGAGCAGCAGGTGACTTTGGATAGTGGGAATGCCAGGAGGAAGGAATGAGAGGAATTATGGGGAGCAAGAATTGAGCTGCTCATCCTGTCCCTGGTTTGGAAGTGCTGTAAGGAAATCCAAGTGAAATCCAAGTGGGGATAAACCCAGTTCTGTTCTGGGATTCCAACATCTGGGATGTGTGGCTGTGTTTGTCCTGGAGCCTGTGCCAGCCCCAATTCCTGCTCTGTGGATTTCCATACCTCAGCCCTCAGTACAAAACACAGGCAGGAGGGAAGGTGAGCTGGGAATAACGTGGCAATAAATGGATTAAATCAGGTATGTGGGGGGCAGTGCTGGGCAGGGGCACAGCTGGGCTGTGTGCAGGTGTTCCTGGGGGTGCTGGCATGGTGGCAGGAACATTTGGGAATGGCAGGAACATTTGGGAATGGCAGGAGAAGGCTCTGGGGCTGCTCAGGGGGAGCAGCACCATCCCCAGCTCCAGCCTTATCATCCCAGCCTGGTGCTGCCTGGTTCCTGAACAGCTCCTGATAAATCCCACTTTTCCTTTCAAGTGGTTCTGAGTGGTTTTTCCTGCCTTCCCTTAGAGACTCTGTGTGTCTGATCCCTCTCCCATCAGAAGCTGCTCCCTGCCAAGGCTGGGAGACCGAGCGTGGCTCAGCCCTTGGAAATGAACTGATTAAATTAACTGGGATGTGTAAAATTCCAGCATCAAATGATTCAGCCAAGCACTTCATCTGCTGGGAGCTCTTTCAGGAGCCCTTGGAAGGGAGCAGGAGTTAGTTTGCTCAAAGGACCTGGTGCATGTAATGACACTGAGCGTGGTGCCACCGCTCCTGCCCCAGGAATTAACCCTTAAACACGGAGCTGTGAGCTCAGGGAGGGTTTGGGAATTAGTCCTGTGTGCTGCCAGCCCGTGGCACCCAGGGGCCAGCAGCACCTCAGCTGGGCCACATGCTGTTCCCACGTGCTGTGTCACCTCTGGCACCTGGGTTTGGTCCTTCACTGGGAGCAGCCCCGGTGGCACCGTCACCCTGAGGTTCTGTGCCTTGCCAGGGAATTTCCCCCACCCACTGGGGAGCTGTGGGGGTGCTGGAAGCTTCTGGGGCTCTTTTTGGGCTGGCTTGTTCCTGGAGTGATGTTTGGGGTGGGATTTGGGTGTTGGGCTCTGGCTGAGGTTTGGGATGGGATTTGGGGGTCAAGCTCTGAGTGATTTTTTTGTGGTGGGATTTGGGTGTTGTGCTCCAAGTGACATTCAGGAGGAATTTGAGTGTTGGGCTCTCAGTGATATTTGGGGTGGGAATTGGATGTTGTGCTCTGTGTGATGTTTGGGGTGGGATTTGGGGGTCAAACTCTGAGTGATGTTTTGAGGAGGAATTTGGGTGTTGTGCTCTGGGTGATGTTTGTGGTGGGATTTGGGTGTTGTGCTCCAAGTGACATTCAGGAGGAATTTGAGTGTTGGGCTCTCAGTTATATTTGGGGTGGGAATTGGGTGTTGGGCTTTGTTTGATGTTTGGGGTGGAATTTGGGTGCTGTTTGGGGTGGGATTTGGGTGTTGGGCTCTGGTTGATGTTTGAGGAGGGGTTTGAGGGTTGAGCTCTGAGTGATTTTTTTTTTTGTGGTGGGATTTGCTCCAAGTGCCATTCAGGAGGAATTTGTGTGTTGAACTCCCTGTGTTTGGTGACTGGGACCCCAGTTTGGTGCAGGAGGGAGCTGATGGGGCCGGTGCTGGTGCTGGCACAGTCCAGGCTGGTATTCCAGCACCCTCCAGGCTCCAGCCAGATCCCAGGAATGATCCATGGGAGTCAGTGCTGCTGAAGGGAGCAGCCTTTTCTGGGAGCTCCTGTGCATGAAGGCCCCAAACAAGCCCTGACTCTCTGTTTATGTTCCTCTGAAAGCCTCAGCACAGGCAGGCACCTCTTTGATCTGCCAAAAATGTTGGGAAATGATTTTTTTTTCCGTGTGGAGGCCAGCAGGTTGGGGCTGGAGTCACACACCCTGCACAGGGGGGTCCTGGCTGTCCCATTCCCACTGAATCCCAGGGCTCTGGAGCATGGGAAGCCTGTGCTCTCTGCTCAAGCACCCTGAGCCTTCCTAGCAGTAAATAAAAGCTATTTTTAAAAAGAAATCCTTATTTTGACCATAGTTGGGCAGCTCCACGGAGCCTCTTTTCCAGCATTTTTGTTGCCTGAGTGTACCCTTCCCAAGGACTGGGTTTGCCCAGCTCTGGGGCTCATTCCCAGCTTTTCCCTGGCAGTTTGGTGGGATCTGTGCTGCCAGAGCTGTGGATCCCAGGGTTGCACCTGCCTGGGAGCCCCTGGGATGCAGCTTTCCCTGTACCTGTCTGCAGCCATCCCCCAAGACATGCTGTGCCTAATTACTGGCGCTAATTAAAACCTCTTCTGGAGGTGGGAGATAAGAGCAGCAGCGTTTCCTGTGTGGCAGCAGATGCTCCCTAACACCCATCTGCTCCTCGGCTTCCAGGCCCTTCTGTGCTCCCTGGAATTCCTCCTGCAGTGGGAAAAGGATGAGGAAAACAAGGATGTGGGGAGGTTTTCAGGAGGAGGAGGAGGAGGAGATGGCAGCAGGGAATGGATTTGGCTGCTGAGGGGCACTTGGAAAGCAGTGACACTGATGGTTCAGCCCCAGGAGCTGCCAGGATTCCTTGGAAAAAACCTTTAAAATAGGGAAATCTGAGGGAAGACATGGCTAAAATCCTTGGAGAAAACCTTTAAAAACCAGGGAAAGCTGAGGGAAGACATGGGTGGAATCCTTGAAAAAAAACTTTAAAAAACAGGGNCCAGGAGCTGCCAGGATTCCTTGGAAAAAACCTTTAAAATAGGGAAATCTGAGGGAAGACATGGCTAAAATCCTTGGAGAAAACCTTTAAAAAACAGGGAAAGCTGAGGGAAGACATGGGTGGAATCCTTGGAAAAAGCCTTAAAACGGGAAAAGCTGAGGGAAAGCAGAGGTATAATCCTTGGGAAAAGCCTTTAAAAAACAGGGAAAGCTGAGGGAAAGCAGGGGTGGAATCCTTGGAAAAAACCTTTGAAACAGGAAAAGCTGAGGGAAGACAAGGGTGGAATCCTTGAAAAATGCCTTAAAACGGGAAAAGCTGAGGGAAAGCAGAGGTATAATCCTTGGGAAAAGCCTTTAAAAAACAGGGAAAGCTGAGGGAAGACAAGGGTAGAGTCCTTGGAAAAAACCTTTAAAAACCAGGAAAAGCTGAGGGAGGATGTGTCTGGAATCCTTAGAAAAAGTCTCTAAAAGAGGAAAAAGCTGAGGGGAAAAGGGCTGGAATCCTTGGAAAAGGCCTTTAACCAGGAAAAGCTGAGGGAAGACATGGCTGGAATCCTTGAAAAAAGCCTTTAAACAGGAAAAGCTGAGGAAACTGAGCTGGATTCCTTGGGAAGCAGAGCGTGCTGTGCCATGGAGTGTTCCTGGCACCTGTGGGGCTCCAATTCCCCAGGCTCTGGATTTTGATCCAGTTTCTCATCCGGGGCTTCCTCATGGGCCAAAAAAGCAGGAAAAGGAGAGGCTGGAGAAGAGGGATGGGCACAGGGGCAGTGGAAAAAGCCTTTAAAAAGCAGGGAAAGCTGCTGAGCCTCCATCAGCCTTTGGGTGTGGGGGATGCTCCTTCCAGGGGTGATTCCCCTGGGATCCCCATCCAGGGGCTCTGGGGATCCTCGGGGATGCTTCACCTGTCTGGCTCCGAGGGGGAGCCTGGTGGATGAGTGCCAAGGGCCCCATTCCCTCCATCTGCTCCGAGCTAACGGAGCATCCAGGGGTTTGTGGACAGGAGCTGAGCACAGGGCTGGGATTGTCTGTTGGAGCCTTTGGGAATCAGATTTTCCAAGTGATTCTGGTTTATCTCAGCTGTTAAGGGTGAGGATTTCACTGCAGCTCCTTTGTGTTCCTGGGGAAGGGATGTCAGCCCCTGGTGTTGGCATTTTCTTTGGGAAATTGTTCCTTCTCCCCTTCCCCGTGCCCAGACAAGGGTCAGCCCAAGCTGTCCAACTCTCCTGGGACAGCAATAACCCAGAATTCCAGCTGCAGGCAATAAGGGGTGTTGTGGGGCTTGGGGAGGAATTTGGAGCAGCTCTTTTGCTGCTCTGCTGCTCCCTCCAGGTGTCACCTGAGCTTTGAGCAGCCGCTCCGGTGGCGTTGGAATTACACAACAGAAGAACATTTGAGGCTTTTCTGCCTTTCCCATATTCATCAACACCAAATAATTTCCACAATCAGCCAGCCAGCAGCAGTTAATTAGGGGTTTTAATAAGTCTGTGGTGCATTGTGCTTGGCACTGCCTCTCCTCCCCTTCTCCCACCCCTGAGAGATGGGAGCTGAGAAATCTGAACAGGGGAACCAGCTCAGCCCTTGGAAGTTCAGCTGAAGGAAGAATTCCTGGAGTCCCCAGGCTTGGAGATCTCTCCAGAGCCTTGCTGGAAGGACTGGATGAGGAAATGAGTGGGGGAAAGGTGGAGGGGCTGGGAATGGTTTTCCTTCCAGCACCTCCAGCCAGGGGAAGCTCCAGATTGTCCTCGGTGAGTTTGTTCCAGCATGGAGAGAGGAGATGTTGGGATGCTGCCTGGAGAAGGAGCCTGTGCCAGAGGGGACCAGCCCCTCCTGCCCCCCGGGCTGTCTGCAGGGCTTTTGCAGCTAAACCAGGATTAAAACAGGTCCTAAACCCCCTCAGAGGAGCTGCCTGGGCTCCAAAGCTGTGCCAGGGGGAGTTTGGGCAGCCCCACATCCTTGAGCATTCTGAACCCCAGGGCTTAGGAGAGGTTAAAGCCAGGCCTGAGTGGGAAGAGGAGAAGGGCTCTGGAGCAGGTGTGGAAAACCAGAGAGCTCCACGGGTGTGGATTTGGGAGCTGAGGGAGTGCAGGAGCAGGGGTTTGGAGCCCAGAGTCAACAGAGCCTCGGTGTGTTTGTGCACCAAAGCTGAGCTCACGGCTAATGCAAACAGTTTTCATTAAGGAATAATCAAAAATAAAAAGCCATTTCACATGCTGATAAGGAGCCAGTCGGTTTTTTCACTTCAGCAGCAGTTTAAGCCACGCTCAAAGCCATTTATCTTTTCTCCAGCGCTGGCTGCAGAGGATATGAAAAATGCAGCAGGCTGCACATATGTAATTAAACTTTTGGCAGAATCTTTGCCCCGCAGCTTTACTAAGAAATTCAATAATGATAAATCGAGTGGAATATCTAAAGGACTTTTTGTGAACAAGATTTAAAATAATGTCTGTGGCACGGGGAGTTATTTGCCACCTAATTGTCTTGGCACGGCTGCGGGAGCAGCCTGTCTGTGGTGTCAGCTCTTCTTTACAGCCCAGCCCTTGTTCTGCTCTTATCTCCACTCCAATTTGCCATTGAGGCTTTCCTGATTGCCAGCCAAGCCCGTGCTTATCCCTAATGAGTGTTTTGTTCCCCCAGCCCCGCGTTTCCAGCTGGGAACGCTCCTGCCTGCGAGGCTGTCCCGGTCCCTCCCGAGCTGGCAGTGGTGGCATCGCTGCTCTGTAATTATCCTTTCCTTTTCATCCTCTTTTCCAGCAGCACTTGGAAGTCGAGCCCGTCCCCTGAGCCGGCTCTGTGTGACACTCCTCTGAAAACGATGCCGGGATTGTCTCCCTGCTTTTGCTGTTGCTGCCTTTAAATCCCTGGCTAATCCAGGGATCATTACAGGAGAGGCGATTTTGTGTTCAAACTGTGCCTCCAACCCCCTCCTCAGCATTCCCCTGGAAAAGCTGCACCAATTCTTTTTCATTCCCACAGGTTTTCCCTGTTTTCCTCACCCCCGTGGCATCCCCCCCATCCTTTGTCACCACTGGCCTTGGAGGGGCTTCAGATTTCCTCAGAAAAGACAATTTTTCATCATTTTTCCCCCAGTAGGACCAAGCAGACTAATTACAAATAATATATAAAATATAAAATAATCATTAACGAGGTATCTGATCGAAGTGAGCTGGGACTGAGCACCTGAGGAGGTGGCAGTGAAGTGACAGAGCTGGTCTGGGCTTTTGTTTTTGTTGGTNACTGGATGAGCTTTGAGGTCCCTTCCCCCCAGACCATTCCTTAATTCTGTGATTCTGTGAAATCTGCCCTGGCCGTTGTGGTGTTTTATGGAACACTTGGAGCTTTCTGGGGTTTTGTCACTTGAAGGTAACTTCTTGTCTGCCCAGAATCCTGTTATCCCCTCCCTGGGAAGCCTTTTTCATAATTTTTCCCCCAATAGGACCAAGCAGACTAATTAAAAATAATAATTCCTGCCAGAGGGGGGTCAACCCCGCTCCAGCCTTCTTTCCATGGAAGCTGCACAGGGAGCTGGGGCTTTGGTGACCCCACACCCATGTTCTGTCCACTCTGTGGGTCAGCCTGGGCAGGGCCAGCTCAGGACAGGCTGTTTGTGGGGACAGGGGACATGTGCCAAGCAATTCAGTGACCCCAGAGCTGTGCCAGGAGCAGGGAATTTCATCCTTGGCTGCCCCTCTGCCAGGGCTCCCCGTGCCAGCATTCCCACAGTGCCTTGGCCAGGCTGCTCCGTGAGATCTGTTTGTCCTTGTCTTGCTTCAAACAAAATATTTATCCTTGTCCCCACGGGCTGGAGCAGAGCTGAGGCTGTGCCACCAAACGTCACAGCCCGGGCTGGCGTTTGGGGACAGCCGGTGACAAGGACAATATTTGCCTGGGCGGCATCTTGCTGTGTTTGCAGAGTGATGGTGACAGTGGCTCTGTGCTGGGGCCAGCCAGGGGTGCTGCTGTCACCTGTGACACCAGGGAATGCACCTGGGCCCGCTGCTGCCCAGGGGGGGCTTTTGGCTCTCAGCTGCTTTGTGGGACAGGAATCCGGGGGATGTGGCCTCAGCTGTGCCTGGCGAGGCTCAGGCTGGAATCTCCTCCTGGAAAGGGTGGGCAGGTGTTGGAAGGGGCTGCTCAGGGAGCTGTCACCACCCCTGGAGGTGGCCAAGGAGTGACTCAGTGCTCTGGGGACAAGGTGGGGATCGGTCCTGGGTTGGACTCAATCTTTCCAGGCTGGATGGTTCTGTGCAAACACCTTCAGGTCTTGCTTGTGCTCCCTGTGTTGCTGTTCTTGCAGGTGTCTGGTTTTGTGTCACAGCTGGCATGATGTACAGTGCTGGTGACACCTCTGCCTTCCCAAGGTGACATCCCTGGATTTGCAGCAGCCCCGTGGTGCTCAGGTCCTTCATGGGCTCTGGAATCACAGCCTGTGATGTGTGCTGTGCCAGTGGGCAGCACTGGCATCCCATCAGAATGGTTTCAGACAGCTCCCTGCTCTGCCCAGACAAAAAACCTTGGAGCTGGGGGGGTCGAGGAGCAGGAGGGAGAATTTTATTAATCCAGAGGGGGAGAATTATGGTGTCTGAGTGTCAAATCTTGGATTGGAAGCCGTGGCTGAGGGAGGCTGAGGAAGCTGAGCTCCTCATTTCTTGCCCTGGTTGTGCTGAAGGTGCTGGGTGGGATTTGCCTGGATCCTTCCACCCCTCCCAGCCCAGATCTGGGCTCGGGTTTTTGGGGTTTGGTTCCAAATAACTGATTGGAAGAGAGCTGAGAGCACCAGTCCTGCTGGGAGCAGAGGTTTGGGAGAGCCTGGAGTTACCCAGGGATCCAAAGGGCAAATGTTTCTGGTAGTGGAGTAAATCCTGGTTAAATGCAGCTGTTTTGGGAGGGAAATCCAAAGGAAGTTCTGGGGGTTTTCCTTCAGCAGCAAAGGCAATGGAGCTGCAGCCCTGCCAGGTGTGGGATGGGGGCAAGGTCTCACTGTGGGGCTCAGCAGCTCTGTCCCCATCCCCTCATCATCCTCATCCTCCTCATCAGCAGAGCTTGGCCCAGCCAGGCTGGAGCTGTGCTGGGACCAGGAGCAGATCCCTGGAGGAGGAGGAGGAGGAGGAGGAGGAGGCAGAATCTTGGGGTCTCCCTGAGCTCTGCAGTGTGGGGAACGCCCTGCTCTGGTTGGTTTTATTCCTTTCCTTTGCTTTTTCCTTCTGGGAAGGGAGGCAGGAGCTGCCCAGCTGTGCCCACCTTGGCTGACCCCATTGTTTCCTGTCCCCTCCTTGGCTGACCCCGGTGTTTTCTGTCCCCAGACAAGGCTGAGAACGGGGAGCCCTACCAGAGGAGGAGGGGAGCGGGGCCCCCCCTGCCCGAGGGCCCCCCGGCACCGCGGGACGGAGCCCCCCAGGCTGGGAGCAGCAGCTGGAGGAGGATTGTGCTGATGATCCTGGCTATCACCATCCACAACATCCCAGGTGAGCCCATCTCTGCTCCCAGGCAGCCTCAGATCCCAGCTCCCCTGGCAGATGGCTCTGTTCTGGTTTGAAAGCAGAACCAGGGAGAGACTCCAAGTCAGAAATACAATTTANATTGCCTGGCAATCTGGGACACACTGGCTGAGTGGGCGCCTTTGGACAGGATCCCACTGCAGATTTTGTGGGGCTGAGCCACGTGAGGCCTTGGCAGCAGAAGCCCCGTGGGGAGGGGGCTGGGGGGAGCCTGGAGCAGCTGCAGCCTGCCTCGTGCCAGCTCAGCATGGGTGGGAATTGTCATTCCCAAGGGTGGCTTGGGAAGGGTGACAAACCCTGCTCCCTGTTAGCCTCCCTCTCTCTGTGATCAGGCTCTGCAGGGGGATCTGCAGTGGGGTTTATTTCCTGAGGCAAGGTGTGGGTTTGGACAGTGGGTGGGAAATCGTGGAGCTGCAGGTCCTGGAGGGCTGAGTCCTGCCAGGCTGGGCTCTGTGGGGCTGCCAGAGGAGAGCAGAGGGTGAGGAGATCAGTTTGGGACAGCTCAGGGCGTTCAGCTGCTTTGCAGTTCTTGGGGATGTTGAAAGTAAAATAAAGCAACCTTTTCCAGGGCTTTTCTCCTGGTTTCTTCCCCCTCCCTCCTCCTCCTCCTCTCCTTCCCTCGCCTTTCCTTTCTCCCTTCTCTGCTCTGTGCCTGGCTCAGCCTGGGTGGGTGCAGGGAAAGGCTCCTGGACCTGTAAATTTGGGAAGAAACCAGGAAGGTTTTGGAAAGAGCCGAGTTTTCCCAGCACTGGATATTGGCAGTGTGGAGCTGCTGGGCTCGGGGCTCCCTTGGACCCTCACACATCACCTTGTGCCTGGTGGCTTTCAGAGTGACTTTATCCAGTGCCAGGACATCCTCAATCCCAGCAGGGATGTCCTTCCATGGTGGGTGTGTGATCCCAGCTCCTGGGTTTCCCTGGGAGTGACAAAATCCGAGGGAACCCACACAGAGCTCCTGGCTGTTTCCTCCTCCTCCTCCTCCCTTCCAGCCTCCTGCTGCTCCTGGGGTGGGAATTGCCTCCTCCCAGCTGCCTGTGGGCACCTTTGGGTGCTCCTGGTGCCCCCCTGGGGCAGGCAGCTGCCTGGGGCTGGGTTATCCTGATAAGAAGCTGGGAGTTAATGATTTGCTGCTCTTCTTGCATCACCAGCACGAGCTGTTCCTGGGCATTAACCTGCTCCAGTTTGTCAGCAGCAGCAAAACATTTCTCCCTCCTCATCCCTCTTTTTTTAATTAATTCGAGGGGGGTAATTTGGGTGCTGCAGTTCAGCTCCAGGTGTTGCTGGGAGAGGAAGGAGCCTGGCAGGAGAGGTGAGGAAGGAGCTTTAAATGAGCCACACACTCCAAAAAAAAGGGGAAATGTCTGCAGGGAGTGAAGTCGAATTGGATTTCATCCCTCAAAGGAGGTCAGGGAGTGAGGAGGCAGGTGGCACCTCCTGATTCCTGCCTGTCACCAGCAAAAGGAGAAAGTTCTGCAGAGGGGTGACCAAAGTGACACCCGTGGCAGGAGGTGAATGCTGACAGGGCCCTGAGAGGCTGAGCTGCCCTTTCACTGCTCCTCAGGAGCACAAAGCCACCTCTGCATGGTGACAGGGGGTCTCAAACTGTCCCTTGCATCTTAAAGGCCCCAACATCAAAGCTTCATCCCCAGAGAGGTGTGAGAGTGGAGCTCAGGCCCTGCTGGGGCTCAGTTCAGTGCTGGCTCTGTCCCTGCTGAGCTTCAACCCCCAAATCCCCCTCCTGCCCTCCCCCAGTGGCTTTTGGGGACACTGGGGCCACTCAGCAATGCCAGACCCTGAGCCACCCCCTCCTTTCGGTGGGGATTTGTCCAAAGTCACCTCCATTTGTCCCAAATCCCAGAGGATGGACCTGTGCCCTGGTGCTGCAGAGCCCTCCCCACAGGGCACAGGGTGCCAGCAGCCCTTGTGCCCTGAGAAATCATCCAGGCTGTGGATAAATCATCCAGGCTGGGGTGAAATCAGGTGAGCAGCAGTTTGGGGCTCTGAATTCCTTCTGCCCTCCCAGGGAAAGCACCAGGGTGCCTGCTGCAGGCAGGGTTTGGGAAGCCAGGAACCTCTGCCCCAGTCAGCAGCCCTGCCAGAGGAGAGGCTGGCACGGGTGTGAATGAAGAGACACTTAATTGAAATTAGCACGGGCTCCTGCAGGGTGAGCACTCCTGGTGCTGGGGGTGCTCTGAGCCCTGGGAACATCACTCCTGCTCCTCAGGGAGTCCTGGAATGGTCTGGGTGGGAAAGGACATCAGAGCTCATCCAGTGCCACCCCTGCCACGGGCAGGGACACCTCACACTGTCCCTGGGTGCTCCAAGCTGGCCTTGGACCCCTCCAGGGATGGAGCAGCCACAGCTGCTCTGGCAAATCCATTCCAGGGCTCCCCAGCCCCACAGGGAACAGTTGATTTCTGACATTTCATGGAGATCTTCCCTCTTTCCCTTTCAAACCATTCCCCCTTGTCCTACCATGAGCTGCAGGTGTAAAAAGCCACTCTCCATCTTTTTTATGAGCCCTTCTAAGGAAAACCAGCTTTTGGAAGTGCTGCAAAAGTACTGAAAGGGCTCCATGGGCTCTCTCCAGGGCCTGCTCTTCTCCAGCTTCCTCTGGCAGCAGCTCCTGGCTCTGGTGCTGCCTCTGCACTCCCGCAGAGGTGTCCGGGTCATTCCCAGGGGTTTTCTGTCCTTCCAGAGCTCCTCCCACAGCCCCACACCCCTGGGAGGGGCTGGGATGCTCCGGCTGCTGCAGGAGGGGATCCACGCTCGCCCTGCTGGGGCTCTGAGCTGGCCCTGCCGGGCTGGAGCTGCTCTGAACCCTCCCTCCCACCCAAACCCTGCCTCAGTTTCCTCTGGCTGCTGTCCCAGCTCCATCCCTGCTCTCCTCCCGTGCCGGTGGGGGATGAGCTCCCCTTTTGGGAATTGTTTTAGGGACTTGGAGCCTGTTTTAGGGCTGAGCTGGCTCGGTCCTGGCAGTGCCTCTGCCTTTGTTTGCAGGCTGGGAGCAGCTTCTTGTGGAGGGGAGAGAATGGGAGCCCCAGCCCAGCCTCCCACAGTGTCTGTGTGTCTGTGGAGGAAAGGTTGGGTAATTTGTTCCAAAGCTGGGAATGCCAATGGAAGGGATAAATTGATAATGACAGGAGATGCCAAACTGCAGACTCTTGCTGCTAATTAATATTCATATATGCCGGGTTTAGCAGAACATTAATTATGTATTTAATCAAGCCCTGTTTATTCTGGCTTAGCTTTGTACCTTGGGTGGCTGTTAGGCTGAAGACTTCAGATTAATTAAAATGTTACTGCTGTAGCACAAATAACAATTAGCGAGGTGTGAGCTGAACAGCCTTCCCTTTGTGCTGCTGTGGGAGGGGAGGGGACCCTGCCGGGGTGGGGCCCTGCCACCAGGGCTGGATCCCGGGAAGCTCCCGGGATGCTCCCGGCGGGCTCTGCCCTCTCCCAGCTCAGGCTCTGATTCCAGGCTGCTGCAGGAGCCCCTGGTGCTCCAGGAGAGGACCAAGGCCGTGCTCTGCTCATCTTCCTGCCCTGGGACTCTCCCTGGAGCCTCAGAATTCCAGAGCCACTGAGGCTGGAGAAGCCTGCCATGATCAGCCCGAGCTGTGCCCCCCCTGTCCCCAGCCCTGGGTGCCACCTCCAGCCCTTCCCTGGCCACCTGCAGGCCTGGGGACTCCAGCTGCCCATTCCAAGGCCTGGCCACCCTTCCCAAGGAGAATTCTTCACCCTGAGCTCCCCTGGCCCAGCTTGAGGCTGTTCCCTCTCCTCCTGTCCCTGTCCCTGGGAGCAGAGCCCGACCCCCCCGGCTGTCCCCTCCTGGCAGGAGCTGTGCAGAGCCACAAGGTCCCCCCTGAGCCTCCTTTGCTCCAGGCTGAGCCCCTTCCCAGCTCCCTCAGGGATTCTCCAGCCCCTTCCCAGCTCCCTCAGAGGAGTCACAGGGATCTTGTGGGGACTTCTGGTGGCTCAGCCACACCTGGTGTCCCTTCCCCTTCCCGTGGGTGTGTGGCAGGGAGGAGCTGCAGGTGTTGGTGGTGACAATTCCCTGCCTTGTTTCCCCCTGCCTGGTGGGAAATGTGTGTTCCCCATCCTCCAAACCCACCCAGGTGACAGCAGGGACCTGTCCCATGCCTGCCTTGGAGCATCCTCCACCCAGGACAGGCAGTGGGGCTGCTTCCAGCCAGGCACGGGTGATGCTTCCACCCCCAGAAGGTTGCCAAGGAAACCTGAAATTCCCGTTTTTCCTTTGTGCTGAGCCGGGCTGGGCCCATCCCGGGGTGATCCCTTTGTGATCCCTTTGTGTGGGAATCCAGGGCATCCCTCTGGCTGCCCTGGAAGGTCTGGGACCCTGGCAGGGGGTCAGGAACCCCCCTGTACAGAGCCCTGAGAGACACAGTCTCTGATCCCTGTCCATGGAGAAGAGTTTTCAATCTTACAGGATGAATTACAAGCCCTGAGTATCTGATATAAGCAGTAATTAGTGAGGCACGGGCGCAAATGTAGAATTTAAGAGATTTTAGATAAGGGATTTGGGGGGCAAGATGGAGGAAATTAAACATGCCTTATCCTTCTTCTTCTTCTTTAAACCCTCCAAATCCCTTATCTAAAATCTCTTAAATTCTACATTTGCACCCGTGCCACACTAATTACTGCTTATATCAGATACTCAGGGCTTGTAATTCATCCTGTGAGATTGAAAACTCTTTTCCATGGACAGGGATCACAGACAGTGTCTCTCAGGGCTCTGTACAGGGGGGTTCCTGACCCCCTGCCAGGGTCCCAGACCTTCCAGGGCAGCCAGAGGGATGCCCTGGATTCCCACCCCTCTGCTCCCTGCAGGCCCAGCCCTCCCTCCTCTGCCTCCAGCCCGACCCCTCCTGTTTTTTTCCCAACTTTCTGCCTCCACTCTTGAGCAGAGGGCTCTGGGAAGGAGTAAAGGGATGTGGCAGAGCCAGCAGGTCACAGAGGGAGGTGACACTGGCGTCCCCTGCTCACCCCAAACCTCACAGAGCTCCACCTGAGCCTTCCCCTCCAGCTCCCAGTGCCAGAAATCCACTAACGAGCTGGGATTGATTTATTTTTAATGAGCAGGAGCAGGGCAGAGCCTGTGAGCTGGATAGGGAACAAATCCCTGCCAGGGAGGGACAAAAGGTGAGAAGGAGGCACTTGGAGGTGGTGGCAGCTCTGGGGAGGGTGACTGACACTCCTGGGGAGCTGCTGTGGCTTGGGGGAGGATTCCTGCACACCCAGGGACAGCTCATGTTCTTCCCCCTGGGATTGCATTTGGAGGTGGCAGCAAGAGGCTGTGCCCTGCTTTGGCACTGCCTTGGTGGCATTTTGGGGGTCCCCCTGCTCTGCTGGCCCAGCAGGGAGAGGCTCACCCCAAAAGCTGTGGGGTGGGCTGTGAGCAGTGCTTGGGATGGGGGGCAGCAGGGACAGCTGGTGTTGGGTGTTGGGTTAATCCCTTTTGTGACCCAGAGCTGGGGCAACTTTAAAAACTTTTAAAGCTGGGTTTTAAGCTGGGTGCTTTAAAAAACTTTTATTCCATTTCCAGCCTCATGACACAATACAGGTGTTATAATTCACACCATCACAATCAGAAGTTACTATTTCCTAATTACAATACATTCTAGGTGTTTTTTGGTGTCAGCTTTTGCCACACCATGCTGCAAATGCCTTAAAGCCAAAAATCTAAAATCACCCCTGGTGGGTAATTTTAATTAATTTCCAATGCATCTTTCACAGTTCTGTTTCTCCAAAGCATCCAGTCTTTTTTGTAATGCTTTGTCCTTTGAAACTTATTTCTATTTCCATTTCCCTCTCAATCTCTGTCCTGTTCCATGGCATTTCTAAGTCAGCATTTCTCATCTCAAGGTTTGCACACTGTGTGATCCTTCTGCCAGGCTTGGAGAGTTCTCCACAAATCCATTTCCCACCTTTCCCCCTCTCTCTTGAACAGAAAAAAAACCTTTTTTGATGGTTTTGTTCATTGATTGTTGTGTGTAAGCACACAAGGCACTATTATTAACATGGTTACTACAACAATCAATATATAAAAACATTGAGGGGTGCAGGGTTGGTGGCTGGCTGGGGAGCAGCACTCTGAGCTTGGGAAAACCAGGGAAAAAATTCCATTTTGATGCTGATCTTAACTGGCTCACAGTTGCATTTTGCCTTGCCAGGAAGCAGGAACAGAGGGAGGAAATGTTGTGAAATAAGGGAAGTGGGAATCTAGTGGAAAAGTGTGAAAATAGTTAAACAAGGGAAGCAGGATCCTAGTGAGAAAGAGGGAAAATAGTGACAAAAGAAGCAGGAGGGCAGTGAAAAAGAGGGAAAATGGGAAAATAGGGACACGAAAGAAGAAAGATCCTAGTGAAAAAGAGGGAAAATAGGAATATAGTGACACAAAAGAAGCAGGAGGGCAGTGAAAAAGAGGGAAAATGGGAAAATAGGGACACGAAAGAAGAAAGATCCTAGTGAAAAAGAGGGAAAATAGGAATATAGTGACACAAAAGAAGCAGGAGGGCAGTGAAAAAGAGGGAAAATGGGAAAATACAATCAGGTAGGCAGAAGCATGGTGAAAAAGAGGGACAACAGAGCAGTGAGGGATGCTGAACGTTCCACAGCAGGAACATCCCACGTCCCTGCAGCCTCCAGGAGCTTCCATGGCCAGCCCAGGGTGTGAGGGACACCCAGCTGTGGCTGTGCTGGGGACATTTCCTCAGCTGCCATCCCAAACTGGGAGCTGATCCCTGCCTGGGGGAGCCCAGCACTGTCACCCCAGGGCCCTGCTGGCCATGCCCAGGGTGGGCAGTGGCTTCACCCCATCCCTGCTCCTCGGTGCCAAGGGCAGCTCCTGGCACTGAGCGAGGCAGGGGCTGCCCAAACCTGCAGGAATCTTCCTCCAGGGAGGAGGGAGCTCCTCAGANTTTGATGGTTTTGTTCATTGATTGTTGTGTGTAAGCACACAAGGCACTATTATTAACATGGTTACTACAACAATCAATATATAAAAACATTGAGGGGTGCAGGGTTGGTGGCTGGCTGGGGAGCAGCACTCTGAGCTTGGGAAAACCAGGGAAAAAATTCCATTTTGATGCTGATCTTAACTGGCTCACAGTTGCATTTTGCCTTGCCAGGAAGCAGGAACAGAGGGAGGAAATGTTGTGAAATAAGGGAAGTGGGAATCTAGTGGAAAAGTGTGAAAATAGTTAAACAAGGGAAGCAGGATCCTAGTGAGAAAGAGGGAAAATAGTGACAAAAGAAGCAGGAGGGCAGTGAAAAAGAGGGAAAATGGGAAAATAGTGACACAAAAGAAGAAAGATCCTAGTGAAAAAGAGGGAAAATAGAAAACAGTGACACAAAGGAAGCAGGAGGGTAGTGAAGAAGAGGGAAAATAGGAATATAGTGACACAAAAGAAGCAGGATCCTAGTGAAAAAGAGGGAAAATAGGAATATAGTGACACAAAAGAAGCAGGAGGGCAGTGAAAAAGAGGGAAAATGGGAAAATACAATCAGGTAGGCAGAAGCATGGTGAAAAAGAGGGACAACAGAGCAGTGAGGGATGCTGAACGTTCCACAGCAGGAACATCCCACGTCCCTGCAGCCTCCAGGAGCTTCCATGGCCAGCCCAGGGCATGAGGGACACCCAGCTGTGGCTGTGCTGGGGACATTTCCTCAGCTGCCATCCCAAACTGGGAGCTGATCCCTGCCTGGGGGAGCCCAGCACTGTCACCCCAGGGCCCTGCTGGCCATGCCCAGGGTGGGCAGTGGCTTCAGCCCATCCCTGCTCCTCGGTGCCAAGGGCAGCTCCTGGCACTGAGCGAGGCAGGGGCTGCCCAAACATGCAGGAATCTTCCTCCAGGGAGGAGGGAGCTCCTCAGAGGGGTTTGTGCCTGATTTGTGGGGTTTTTTATCTGATCCATGGGGTTTGGGCCAGATCTGTGGGGTTTGTGCCTGATTTGTGGGGTTTGTGCCTGACCCATGGGGTTTGTGCCTGATTTGTGGGGGTTTTATCTGATCCATGGGGGTTTTTATCTGATCCATGAGGTTTGTGCCAGATCTGTGAGGTTTTTACCTGATCCATGGGGTTTTTATCTGATCCATGGGGTTTTTATCTGATCCATGGGGTTTCTACCTGATCCATGGGGTTTGACAGCTCCCAGGTGAGCTCCCTCAGCACCCAGGGGGGTTTGTGCCTGATCTCTGGGGTTTTTACCTGACCCATGGGGTTTTTACCTGACCCTTGGGGTCTGACCCCTCCCAGGTGAGCTCCCTCAGCGGTGCTGGTTGAATCCCTGCAGTTCCCAGCTGGAATTCTGGACCCTGCAGCTTTTTAAACCCCAAACCAGCCCCACAAGGGTCAGGCAGAGCCCACCCCCTGTGCCAGGAGCTGCTCCTTCCCGAGGTGGGGCAGACCCTGGGATGAAGGAGGGCTGGGGAGGAGGGATGGGGGCTGTGCACAGCAGCAGAGGTTCCGTGCTGTGCTGGCAGATTGGAGTTCCTGGGAAGGGAGGTGATTTCCAGGCTGCTTGCTTTGTCATTAGCAAAAATTGATTGGATTCATCCTCCTGGGACAGGGCTTGGCCTCCCGAGGGAAGGGCAATGAGTGCCAGATTGCATCTCAATTATGAGCAGCACTGATTATTTATATGAATATTCCCCCAGATCCATTAAAAAGCTGGGAACATTCATTTGGAATGATGGGGTTTTTTGTGGAAATTGAGGCTGTTTTCCAATTGTTGACTTTAATGAGGATTTGGGAACCCACTGGGGCTCAGCAGAGCGTGAGGACAGGAGCCAGTTTAGCTGCACCCATCAATCTGTGCCTTGTCTGGGTGATGCCTCTTCCTGGAATTCCAACACCCCTCCTGCCCTGCCTGCTCCTGGGCACTTGGAGCACCCCAAATCCTCCTGCAAGGGGTCATTTTTGGTAAGGAAAAGCAGGAAAAGGCTTCCCTGCAGCATTGCACCCCAGGGAAGATGCAGGTAAGGGGTGCTGGTGGGTGCAGGAGCAGTGGGGCAGCAATTCCATGGAATTTCAGGGAAGTGGGGCAGTAATTCCATGGAATTTCAGGGAAGTGGGGCAGCAATTCCATGGAATTTCAGGGAGGTGGGGCAGCAATTCCATGGGATTTCAGGGAAGTGGAGCAGCAATTCCGTGGAATTTCAGGGAAGTGGGGCAGCAATTCCATGGGATTTCAGGGAGGTGGGGCAGCAATTCCATGGAATTTCAGGGAAGTGGGGCAGCAATTCCATGGGATTTCAGGGAGGTGGAGCAGCGTGCTGGTCCCGGGGCTGCTCAGAGGGATGGAAAGATGCACATTGGAACATCCATGAATTTCCCCAGGGTTTCTGCTCTGCAGAGGAAATCCAGCTGGGATTGGCTCCGGGGTCATCCCAGAGGGGTCAGGGATGAGCAGGGATGGCCCCGAGCAGGCAGGGGAGGAGAGAGGCCGGGGGGGATGGAGACAGAGCCGGGAGCTCGGCTCCATCCAGAACGTTCCACGGCACCGACTCATTGGGAGCAGCAGGAGCTGGGAAAGGTCCCCTCGAGCTGCCCTTAACATCCCGTAATTGTCACCTCGTTCATTGTCACCTCGTTCATTGTCACCTCGTTCATTGGTTCATTGTCACCTCCCCAGTAGGGGCTGGGCCACCTCCATCTCCTGAGCACCTGAGGGAGAGAAAGCCTGGCTTGAGTCCTTGGGATAACCTGGAGAGAGGGAAGGCAGCAGGTGAGGGACACGGGGGACACCCCCAGGTGTGGGGGACATTCCCAGGTGGCATCCCCAGCCACTGGGATGCCCTCAGGGGAAGGACACAGGTGACATTCTCAGGTGAAGGATGCAGGTGACATCCCCAGGTCTGGGTGATCCCTCAGGTGAAGGACACAGGTGACATCCCCAGGGCTCAGGTGACATTCTCAGGTTTGGATGATGTCCTCAGGTGAAGGACACAGGTGACACCCCCAGGGCTCAGGTGACATTCCCAGGTTTGGGTGCTGCTCTCAATGAGGGACACAGGTGACATCTCCAGGTTTGAGTGATGTCCTAGGTGAAGGACACAGATGACATCCCCAGGGCTCAGGTGACATTCTCAGGTTTGGATGATGTCCTCAGGTGAAGGACACAGGTGACATCCCCAGCCATGGCTGCTGCTCTCAGTGAGGGACACAGGTGACACCCTCAGGGCTCAGGTGACATCCTCAGGTGTGGGTGATGTCCTACGTGAAGGACACAGGTGACATCCCCAGGGATCAGATGACATCCCCAGCCATGGCTGCTGCTCTCAGTGAAGGACACAGGTGACATCCCCAGGTTTGGGTGATGTCCTAGGTGAAGGACACAGGTGACATCCCCAGGGCTCAGGTGACATCCCCAGCCATGGCTGCTGCTCTCAGTGAAGGACACAGGTGACATCCCCAGCCATGGCTGCTGCTCTCAGGCTGGTTTTGTCCCTGTGGCCACCAGCTCAGCTCCCTCAGGGCTTGCCCTGCTCCTGCCAGGCAGCTGGAGGCTCTGCAATGAAGGAAATTCCATCTTTTCCAGGGTGGGAAGTTTTCCTGCCAGCCTCACAGGGGGGTCTCTGATGTCCCCCTGTCACCAGCTCATCTGTCAAAAACTCATTTGGAGGCAGGCAGTGACAGGCACTGATAACACACCGGTGTTTTGTCAGCAGCAGCAGCCACAAAGGTGACAAAAGGCAATTAAATCCAGGATTTTCACCAGCTGGAATGAGATATTCCACTGAAATATGCATGTGGGAGCTGCTTGCCTGCCTTGTCCCCATCAGATCTCAGCTCTGTCACGTTAAACCTGGCTGAGCAGTGGCCTGAGAAAGCATTTACGTGCTGGGAATGAAACTTTAAATATCTCTGATGGATTCAGGTGCTGTGGGGTCAGGAGAGCTCAGTTCCAGCAGGGTCAGCCCCTGCTTTTAGCTCAGTTCTGCTCTGGTAATTTGGGAGAGAGTTTTCTGCTTCCAGAGAAGCATTTCCAGGGTGGAGGAGTTCTGGGAGGTTGGAGAGTTGCTTGAATTCTTTAAAGTCAGGTGAGGTTCTTTAAAATCAGGGGGAATTCTTTAAAATCAAGGGAAATTCTTTAAAATCAGGTGTNGGGAATGAAACTTTAAATATCTCTGATGGATTCAGGTGCTGTGGGGTCAGGAGAGCTCAGTTCCAGCAGGGTCAGCCCCTGCTTTTAGCTCAGTTCTGCTCTGGTAATTTGGGAGAGAGTTTTCTGCTTCCAGAGAAGCATTTCCAGGGTGGAGGAGTTCTGGGAGGTTGGAGAGTTGCTTGAATTCTTTAGAATCAGGTGGGGATATTTAAAATCAGAGGGAATTCTCTAAAATCAGGTGGAATTCTTTAAAATTGGGTGGAATTCCTTAAAATTGAGTAGAATTCTTTAAAATTGGGTGGGAATCTTTAAAATCAGGGGGAATTCCNATTGAGTGGAATTCTTTAAAATCAGGTGGGGATCTTTAAAATGAGGTGGAGTTCTTTAAAATGAGGTGGAGTTCTTTAAAATCAGGGGGAATTCTTTAAAATCGGGTGGAATTCTTTAAAATCAGGGGAAATTCTTTAAAATCAGGTGGAATTCCTTAAAATTGAGTAGAATTCTTTAAAATCAGATGGAATTCTCTGAAATCAGGGGGAATTCTTTAAAATCAGGTGGAGGTTGAGTTGTCAGCTCCTGCTCAGCTGCTGCAGCTCCATGGAACTGAGCTGAGGACTGAAATGAGGATTTGCTTTTGTGGGGTGAGGATGGGCTGGCTCCTGTGGGGGTTAAACCAGGATTAGGAATAAGCAGGATTTCCTCCTGAATTCCTCCTGAATGCCCACCAACCCTCAGGTGCTGGGCAGCCTACAAACTTGGAAAATCCCTGAAATCTGCTTAATCCTTGAGCAATAATGGCAAAATGATGTTTCCTGGAGGGCCCTGGGCTTCAGTCTGCAGGGGAAAAAAAAAAGCTCTGAGTGGCAGTGCTTAAACTCTTGGAGAAACCCAAACCTCATTATGGCAAGATTAATTTCCCACTAGGAACTTAACAGCTCTTCCAAGAGCAGGATGAATAATGGATGAGACCTTGGCAGCTGGAGGAGCTTCCCTCTCCCTGTGCTGGGCCAGAATCAGCCCCAGAACCCCTCAGGGAGGGGACAGTGGCACCCCCAGCTCTGGCAGGACCTGGGGGGGTCCCAGTGCTGTGGGATGTGCAGATCCTGCAGGGTTTGGGAAGTGTTGGGGCTGGGTTTCATCACAGGGATGGATTTTTTGGGATGAGCTCCGGTACCCACAGTCCTGCTCATGCAAAGGGGATTCTCAGCACCCCAAACTCCCCTTTTCTCACCAAAAAAAGGTGTTAAACCCACAATTCCTGCTGTTAAATCCACAATTCCTGCTGGTTTCCCCCAGGTTCTGCAGGCACTCTCCTCTGCTGAGCCCTGCTCCCCTCACCTGCCCTGAAAAACCCTTAGGCAGAGCTGGGGGGTTTTGTAGGAAGAAGATTTTGACAAATCCTGCTTTTCCTTTCATTCCTGCCTTCCTGAATTGTTGTGGGGTTTGTGAGCTGCCTCCCACTGCCCGGATTTGGGATCTGCTCCTGGGAATTGTGGGTTTCCCTCTCCCCAGCAGGGACTCCCGTGGCCTTGCCCCTCTCTCAGAGCTATTTCTGTTCAAAATGGTTCCAATGGTTTGTGAATGGGAATTACTAAAAAAAGGCCTTTTTTTCCCTGTGAATTCTGCTCCCACTTCCAGAGGGATCTCTGGGAGGAGCAGTGCCAGGGCTGGATTCCTGGGGCAGGAAATTCCTTTTCCCAGGGCTGTGCCCCAGTTCTGCTGAGCCCCCCCAGGGCACCCCCACCCTGCAGGGCTCAGCCCCTGCCCTGGCTGCTGCTCTGTGTCCCAGCTGGGTGGTCTGGGCACAGGGGAGCTGGCACCCACTGGGATTTTAGGGCCAATTTTTGGGATTTTTGGGATCTCCTTGCCCTCCAGCCCTGTTTTAGGGCTGGTTCTGCTCTGGTTTTCCCCCTGCCCTCAGCTCCAGGCTCTGAGGAGCTGCCAAGTGTTGCAGTTGTGGGCTCAGGGATGGGAATGTTGGGATTTTCCCGGGGAGTGCTGCTTTTCCTGGAGTTTCCAAGGCAACTGGGAACTCTCAGGGCCACAAACACGCACATGGTGCCCTTCCCCTGGGAGCTCCTCCTCTGGGACACAGGGAGGGACATTTCCCACCTGCTGGAATGCTCACCTGAGCCCCTCCTGGGAGGCTGTAAAATCCCTCCAGTTTTGGTTCTGTCCTCTGAACATTCCCCCCACCCCTTGCTGGGAGGGGAGCGAGGCCACCAGGCTGGAAAAAACCCCAAAAATGGGGATTTTAAACCCCATTTTAAACTTTAATAGGATTTTAAATACAGGAAAAAATACTGAGGCTTTGGTGCTTTCTGAAAATCAGGGGTTTTTTTTTCCTGGGAAGGCTTTTCAGCTGTTTTCCTTGGGGTTTATGGGATTAACTGTATTTAAAATTATGGGATTAGCTGTGATACACAATAATCTGCAAGGTAGGAATTTTCTCGTGGAATTTGGGTTTCCCTGTGCTTTGCAGCCTGTCCCTACAGGGGTTGTGCTGGTTTTGGGGCACACAGAGAGGGGAGGGGGCACTGCTGGGAGCCTGATCCTGGTTCAGCCCAGCTCCTGGGGCATTCCTGGGAGAAGCTGGGCTTTGGTTCTTCTGGGATCCACCAAGCTTGGCTGAGCCTGAGCCTTTGGGAGCAGCTTTGCTGTTTTGCACTGCTTGGCTCCTTGGGGAAATCCCATTCCAGCTGCTGGGGACTGGGATCTTTTCCCCTTCTTGGCACTCATCCCTCCAGAACCTTCTCCCCGTGCTGGAGAACAGCTTGGCTCCATGGTGGGAATGCCCTGGGCAGGGCTGGATTGAATTCTGCTGGATGCAAAGGAGCAGGATCCCCTGGGCTGGCCTCAGGGCTGCCCCTTACTGGTCCTTACTGGTTTTTCCTGCTGTTTCAGAGGGCCTGGCAGTGGGAGTTGGATTCGGGGCCGTCGGGAAATCCGAGTCTGCCACATTCCAAAGTGCCAGGTAAGACCTGATCCTGCTTTTTGTGTGTTCCTTTGCCCCTTGGAGCGTGCCTGTCCCACCTTGTCCCGTGCTGGGGGGGGTTGGAGATCCGTGGAGTGATGAAACCTGCCTGGAAGCACAAGGGTGGCAAAGGGAGTGGAAGGAATTCCTGGTGCTGCTGCATTTTCCTCACTCTGCTGGCCAGATGTGAGAAAAGGTTTCTGGTGCTGATGGTCCCACAGTGGTTTTGCCTCTCTGGGATCACTGGAGCTGGGGAGAGGCTGCTGAGTGTCCCAGTGGGTGCTGCTGGCTCTCAGGAGGTGCAGCCAGGGATTTGGGGCTGTTCATCCACTCCCTTCCCCCTGTTAAGCATCCCTGGGGATGCTCAGCTCAGCACTGGCAGCAAAAGGGCAAGGCTGGGAGCTGGGGATGTGTAAATCAGGTGGAGATGGGGGAAATCTCAGCCTGGTGAATCCCTTTCCTTGGAGCTGGGGATGTGTAAATCAGGTGGAGATGGGGGAAATCTCAGCCTGGTGAATCCCTTTCCTTGGAGCTGGCAGCAGGAATGGTGGCATCTCCACCCTCCTCTTCCCAGTGCCCCTGCCTGGAGTCTCCATGGCTCCCTGCAGGATTCCTTCATCTCCTCCTCCTCCTCCTCCTCCTGCTGTCCCACCTGAGCTGGCAGGATCCCTGGCACAGGGAAATGCTGGGATTTTCCCTAAAAGCAGCATCCCCACCTGCTGGGAGCAGCTGCTGGGAAGCATCTGGTGGCTTTGTGTGCCATTCCTGCCAGGCAGGGCCACAAGGCTCTGGAACTGGTGGCAGGGAAGGCTCCTGCTCCTCTTGGCATCCTGGTATCCCTGAGTCCTGGCATTCCTGCTCCTGGCAGAGCTCCCAAGAAAACCCTTCTGTGCTTCCCTGGCACTGCTGGCATCTGGGGGCATCATCCAGCTCCTCCAAACTCTGGGATTTGGGCACTGAGGATGTGCCCTGCTCCTCCAGACTCTGGGATTTGGGCACTGAGGATGTGCCCTGCTCCTCCAGATCTGGGATTTGGGCACTGAGGATGTGCCCAGCTCCTCCCAGCAGGAGCACAGCCCGGCTGGGAGCACCCCCTGCCCCCGGCAGAGCTGGAGCTGGGCTGGAGGAACGGGAGGAAGGGAGAATAAACCTGGAGAGGAGCAGTGGGAGCTGCCGAGGCTTTGCAAGAGCTGCTGGCACCTCTTGGTGGCCGCCCTGCAAACGGCACCTTCCTGCCAGGCTCTCCCTGTGCTCTGCTTCTCCCTGGAATTTTAGATCCAGGCTGATTTTGGGTCCTTCCAGACTGATGGATTTTGGGTCCATCCAGGCTGATTTTGGACCTCTCCAGGCTGATTTTGGACCTCTCCAGGCTGATTTTGGATCCATCCAGGCTGATTTTGGGTCCATCCAGGTTGATTTTGGGTCCATCCAGGTTGATTTTGGATCCATCCAAGTTAATTTTGGATCCATCCAGGCTGATGGATTTTGGGTCCATCCAGGCTGATTTTGGGTCCAGCCAGGCTGATGGATTTTGGGTCCATGCAGGCTGATTTTGGGTTATACAGGCTGATTTCGGATCCATCCAGGATCCCGGGATTCTCCCTCCTGCCCAAGATCCCGGGATTCCCCACCCCGCCCATCTCCCGGCCCTTCCCGGGATTCTCCTGCGCGTTTCTTTGCTGCCCCCGGGTGTGCAGGCTCCGTTCCTGCGCCCGGGCTCCTCCGGGATCCTCCGGGAGCTGCAGCTGGATCAGAGCCCCTGAACAGGATTTTCATACCTGGGGAGAACCCACGGAGAGGCTGTGCCTGGGAACGGGAACGGCTCCCCAGTGCCAGAGGGCAGGGCTGGGTGGGATACTGGGAAGGAATTGTTCCCTGTGAGGGGCTGGGATGGAATTCCCAGAGAAGCTGTGGCTGCCCCATCCCTCGGATGGGGTTTGAAGCAGCCTGGGACGGTGGCAGGGGCCCCTTTTGGGGTGTTTTCCATGGCAGGTGCCCCTTTTGGGGTGTTTTCCGTGGGGCAGAGCTGTTCCCGTGCCCAGGCAGGAGCATCCCTCGCTGCTGTGGGACCGTGCTGCTCCTGCCCCGCTCCCTGCGGGGCTGGGAATGTTGGGAATTTCCACGGGGTGGAAACAGCAGCTCGGGACAAAGTGCCGTGGGGCAGGAGAGGAGCCAGTGCCAGGGCAGTGCCAGGGTGTGCCCAGGAGGGGAAGGTTCCCTGCAGATGGGAATGGGGAAGGCAGGAGCTGCTCCTGGCCGCCTTCCAGGCAGGAAGGTAAAGAGAAGGGCAGCCATGGCTTAAAAAAGCTGCTCTGCCTCCTCCTGTTCTCCCCTGAACCGCGGGGGAGGGATCCTCCCCTTCCCCTCCCTCCTTGGGTGGCTGCTGGAACAGGAACCAGATGGGGCTGGAGCTGCTGGGATGTGGGCAGGGGACAGGCAGGGGACACACAGGGGACACACAGGGGGCAGGCCGGGCTCTCTGCCCTGCTCCCCTTTGCCAGTGGCTTTCCTAAGGCTGGNGAGGCTGGAGGGAGCAGCAGAGCGGCCAGGCCGGGGCCCTGCTGCTGCCACACCCCCGTGTGCCCCTCTCTCCAAGTCCCTCCGCGGCTGTGGAGGATGGAAGCAGCACCAGGGGTCCCTGGGGTGATGCTGAGCCCTCATCCCATGGGCTGGGATGCTGGGGAGCTCCAGGGGCTGTCTGGGCTGCCAGGGAGGGGATCCCACACTGGCATCTCCCCTCCCGTGTGGAGCTCGTGGCCAGAATCCCGGGATCAGAGGGGAAGGGGGTCCCTGGTCTCTCTTTTCCCGCCCTTTTCCCATCAGCAGCTCTTCCTCTGACGATCAGCACGAGGGGCTGACTATCCCCTTCCCATCCCACCCCAGCGTGGGAGCAGAGTGTGATCCTGAGGGATCACTGGGGTGCAGGAGCCTCCCAAACCCTGACTCTGCCCCTCCCAAACCCTGACTCTGCCCCTCCCAAACCCTGACTCTGC
>VXBC01001857.1:0-10789 GCA_013399945.1 Ploceus nigricollis | reverse complement strand
GCCTTCACTCCAAATGTCTCCCCCTTTTCTCCTTCTTCCCTTGTCTTCATATACTGAGCATGATGTCATAGGGAATGGAATATCCCTTTTGTCGGTTGTGATCAGATGTCCTAGCTGTGTCTCCTCACAACTTCTTGTGCATCCCCATCCTCCTCACTGGCAGGGCAGTACAAGAAGCAGAAAAGGCCTTGACACTGAAAACCCTGCTCAACAATAATAATAAAAACCCCCTCTATGTTATCAACAGTCTTTCCAGCACACAACCTTATACTAGGTACTGTGAAGAAAGCTAACAACCCCAGCCAAAACCAGCACATCAGTAAGCTTGTTATTTTTTTCTCCAAAGAACCTAAGATCTGAACACCAGTACTCATGAAGCCTAGTGAAAGCTGTATGGTCAAATCCTCTATCTGGCTCTAAAATAATCTGGCTGCTTCTGTCCAATACAAATGATGTTTCAGTGGTTCTGTGGCCTTACTGACATACTACAGGGTTTTGTGACACCATGTGCTCTGAAACAAGTGACACTGCTGCTCTCCTGTTCTCTCATCTCTTTTCAGACTTCGGTAAATGCATTATTGATTGCGAATTACAGTATTCTGATAACTAGTGTATTTTTCAGCACAGGAGAACAGCTGTTTATTGATCACTAGAACAAATTTAATACTGTAAACTTTGGCAGAAACAGCAGCATGCTGAGCAACTGCTCACTTACAGATCACAGGTTTGAGAGGTGACTATCATCGTACGTAGCTCAGAGGTGAAAACACATCTCTAGGGGTTAATATGACAGATCACTTACAACTAGATGACCACATTTTCACTCTTGACTATTCAAATTGCTATGCTGGATTAGAACTTATTAAAGACTAAGAGCGAAGGTATATTCTCAAGAATCACAGAATCACAGAATGCTGTAAGGAAAGATACAAACTGATAAACAAACAAAAAATAGTCTTATTAGGAGAAGTAATAAAGATCTTCATTTGAAACTGTTTCTACTTTGGAAGTAGCAAACCAAGAAATAGGTATGCCAACAGAACTAGACTTTAGAATGTACTTGTTTCATATTTCCACAATATGGTCCCAGTGGCTGGAAAAGGACAGCTGAGTTGCAAGAAATTGAATCACAGAATCATTTAGGTTGGAAAAGACCTTTAAGATCGAGTCCAACCTTTGACCAATCACCACCTTGTCAACTAGACCAGAGCACTGAGTGCCATGTCCAGTTCTTCCTTGGACACGATTTGTAAATGCAACAAAATTTTGAAATTGTAATTGAAGTAAATGTAACAAAAGTCCTCAGAATGTGAAAATGATAGAAGGAAGTCACAGTCATCTCTATGACTGGGACCAGAAGGGGCATGTCTCCCTTCAAGGTTACACAAGAATAAGCCTGTCCTTTTTAGAAAGCCTCAGAACAATTATATGTCCCAGTGTATTTCACAGTGGTTTTTATATAGATTTTTTTTTTCTCACAAGACTAGAAATTGTAACTTTGGATTTGGAGTTTCCACTGGAGTTTATACTTTACCAGTGAATTTGATCTAGGGTTCTTTGGATGGAAATAAACTTGTGATTTCTCCGAGACTGCACTGATTCTGTTCTGGGTGGTCCCCTCTCCTCAGTGTGTTTATGGTGGGTTTTTTTTGTCTTGGTTGTTTGGTTTTGTTTGGGTTTTTTTTTGAAGCTCACTAGTTTGCTTTTTGCAGCACTGGCAGAGGGGAGAAATGATTAGTGAAGTCAGCAGGTTGGAATTAAACAAAGCTGATCAGAGACCTGATTAGTATGATGCATTTAAAGAAATCTGGTTGCTGGAGAATGGGGCGCTCCTGGTAGACCATTCAGAATATATATTGCTGCAATAGCATGATGTATGCAGGCACACCAGCTGCAGACAGGGCTCCCGGCCTATAAAGTCCCTAAAAG
Source organism: Ploceus nigricollis (assembly GCA_013399945.1). Lineage (NCBI taxonomy): Eukaryota > Metazoa > Chordata > Aves > Passeriformes > Ploceidae > Ploceus > Ploceus nigricollis. The sequence goes on along the minus strand of VXBC01001857.1, from coordinate 8,860 downwards.
TAGGCACAGTGTACAAGTACATACTGAAAGCAATGTATGTTTGCTTCTTGAAAGGCACTGAAATGCAAGTTTGAGATGTAAGGGGGCATGACTGCTGAATGACCAGTCCTAGCTTTGTCCCCCAAAATTCCTTTAGCTGTTTCCCTCCTCCACTGGAAATTGCTGACCTCAAACACAGGTTGTTAAGCTCAAATACATTGAGAAAGAGGAGTTGGTCCTGGACTCTTGAATGTCTAGTCTAAGAAGCAGTCTTGGTTTTCCTGGCTGCGGCATTGATAACGAAGCATCATCCTTCAGTTTGATAACCAGCTGATTTCAGGGCTACTCTAGAACCCCACTTCAGTGTATCCCATATTCTAGTGCTTTTTGCTTTGGCAAAAGTGTCTGGAGGAAGGGGGTGTGTGAAGAGCTTTGAACCCCTCTACCACCATGAGGAGAGGTTCCTGCACAAACCAGTCCATCGGACCAAACATGATTTCTTGGGCTTTGTGTCCTAGAAGATAAATTATTACCCTGGAGATAAAAATGGGTAGAAATGCAGAACAAGGCCTTTTTTTCTCCCCCTCTTTTCTTCCCTCCCCCAATAGATGGAATTTGCCAAAATCCTAACATATAGTCTCAAAATTGTTTTTCTATGAATAGCGGTTTTTTTGTTGTGGTGGTTTTTTGGTTTGTTTGGGGTTTTTGTTTGTTTGTTTGCTTTTTTCAGTTTGGGCCCAAAGAAGGCTTTTCTGAAAGATGTAGACAATCTATGTTGGCTTAAAAAGATATTAAGGAAAGGCAATAAACATAGGCTCTTGGTCCAAAGTAATTTTTTGCAGTCTTTTAAAATTTGATTTAAAATGCAGGAAGACTTTGAAATGGATTAGTTGAAAAGGGCAGAGTTCTGACTTTGCACTGTTGTTATCTTGGGTAAAGTAATATAAAGTGGAGGGTTGGTTCTGCCCTCTGGCAGCCTGGTTCTGCAGAAATGGAGCAGGTGTACAGCAAGGAACATTATCCAGCCTTGTTGGTGGACTGAGAATGGGACCAAGTTTTGGGCACTGGTAGAAAAATTGCATGCTCTTTTTAGCCAGTGTGCCATTTTGCTCATATATGGTGGTGGTGTGGATAAGTGATTTAGGTCACTTAAAGAATCACCATCAAAAGTATTAGCAAAAGTGGTTTTAATATGAATTTATAAAAGTGCGATTTAACAAAGTTTGATGGCAAGGTTCACTCTATTACTTACTACATGGATGAAACATACAAAAGAAAACCAAGTTAGAATTGATTTAGAATCATTTACACAGAGACCGAAGATGCAAAAGGGTAAGAGAGACCCTCCTGTTGAGTCGCAAGGTTCATAGTGGACCCCCTTGGTTTCTAAACTCCTGACAGAGCTTAGGTGCAACTAGGTCCAATTTTAGTATCAGGTTTGGAAAATGGCTTATGTCTAATGGAATTAGCTACATGGATTTCATTAGTATTAATTCAGCATGCTATCAGTCACTTACCAAGGATCTGTTGTGAAATAAAGGGTATATCCACCTCAGGTAAAGAATCTCAAAAACTGAGAGACATCCCAGCTCAAGGGGAGAGCTACTGGTGTGCAGTCCAGTTGCAATTTAGAGAGAACTCAAATTGGACTCATCCAAAGATCTGTTGTTGATAAAAAGTGTCTTTGCCTCCAGGAGCAACCTTGAGAGGTGTCCCAGCTCAAGAGGAGACGACTGCTCTGCAGCCATGCTGCCTAGCAGGGAGAGCTCAAAGGTGGCTCACTTAGACTGTCATATTTATGGGATAAAGTGGTTGGCTTGTTGTCAAATTGCATATGATGGGAAAAGTATGCATGAGACTCCTTAAACCCACAACTTTCTTTGGTCCTTGATAAATGCATCTTGGAAAAAATCACACACAATTCATGTGTTAATTACACAATCATATTCCAAGCTCATATGCATTGATGCTCTCTGCTCCTTTGTGTTTCATAGAACTACAGCTCAGACCTTTACCTCCTTTGGAGCCTGTATCAAACTACTGCAGGTTTAGTTAAGGGGGTTGAGTGCATCCATCACAGGTGTATGAAATGAAGTGCTTTGAGAGTAGAAAAGAGGTATGTGTTTCTCTTACTCCTCATGGTCAAAAAAAATTAAGGGAAATCTCTAGGCAATGATTTTAAAATTATCACTATCATTCAGCCAGCATGTTACACTGAGCCTTGTGAACACATAGAAGTCACAGTGACAGAATAAAAAAGCTTACAATTATTATGAGAGAGGACACATCCTTCTTGACATATAATCTGTTTTTATAGAGTGCTGAAAGAAGAAATTATCCTTATGGTGTCTATTCTATAACTTCACATAACTGTGTAATGTCTGCATCTCACATGTGGAAACCTGATCAGACCACAAGTCTCCCTAGTATAGTAGACTTATTCCCAGATCTCTCTCATAAAACCCTTCCTCCCCAGCTGTAGCAAATTCTGTTCACTGGTGCATAATGTTTATAGTCATCTTATTTGTGTGTTGTCCAACAGGTGCACCCAGACTACAAGGAAACAAAAATACTTACGGTAAGTTCCCAAATACCTGTGTGCTTGCATTGGATCATGTTTCTGAAAATCTCCAGAAGTAGTGTTCCTTTGAGTACAGAAAATCATAGGTGATGAGTAAACTGGGGGTAAAGGAAGCAATCTGCATGCTTCTGCTGAGGTACAGGGTTTGACTATATCATATGGTTGGGCACTGAAAGGTTTTCATCCACTGGTGGGAGAGGATATATTGGAAAGAATCTGAGTTGTTGGTTGCTGTTTTGACAGTTAAAAAAGTATGGTGGGAATCAGATTGTGCACTGCTTGGTTTCATCCGAACAGTGAGTAACTTCCCAAGGGCAGTCTAAAACGCCTCTTGGATTAATTATATGGGGTATCCTGGTTATGCACTAGCCAGAAACAGGATGAGGGGATGCAGATGATCATCACCTCAGCCTCTGGATTTTCCCCTTTAGGTAACACAGCAAAATTTCCCAGTGTCTAAAGTGCCCAATAATATCAGCTGCACAAAGCAGTCAGGTGACACCGCTTCTGAACTACAGCAGGCCCTCTCTGCTAGTGAGAGGCAGTGCATAGAGACAGTTGTCAACATGGGATATGCGCCTAAGGACGTCCTGAAAGCCATGAAGAAGAAGGGGCAGAACATAGACCAGGTAAGAGCTTGTGCAGTGGGGAAGAAACTCTTGATTGGATGCTGATTCTGCTGAGAAACAAGCCTAGGTTTGCAAAATGTATAGGGGGAATATATTTATTCTAACAAGGGGTTGCAGCCTGTAACTGCTGTGATGTTAACCACTAGAGAAGTTGTCAGCTGGTAATAAAGGCTCCCAAAACCAAAGAAAAGAGTGTCCACACTTGTTTCTGATGAGAAACTGAGTCAACCACACCTGTGGGTGCTGGGTAAGAGCTGCATTGAACTTGGGATGGGCCCTTAGCTCCATGTCAAGCTAGGAGAGGTACTGGGCCTTCCCAGAAGCCACAAAACCATCCAAAGTAAGCTTAGCATGGCTCTATGCCATGCTTAGTGCCATGTGACAAAAACCCAGCCAACTTCCCTTGTTCTGAGCATGGGTTGCAATGCTGATGTCTCTACTTGTAGAGAAAGATTTTGCCCCTGCAGGCTTACAACATCCCTGAAAGCCTCTTGCAAGGCACCACTGACCAACTTTCTTTTGTGTGCTGTGTTGCTTCCTGCCTCATGTGTTGCCTCAAACACTTGCTAAAACCAGGTCATTGAACATTAAGTGCTGCAGGGTGAAGTGTGGCTCTGTGTCTTGGATCCGCTTCAAACATTTTAAAGCAGGAAGAGTGTGGCCAAACTTTCTGTGTGGGAAACCCTTGGTGAACTGTGTGCAGAGCATTGCCTGGCAGGACTGTGCCTGTTGCCTGGGGAGGAGGAGCGTCCCAGTGACTCCTTGCGGAGCTGATCTGCTTGCCCACTACCTACATATCGAGAGTGATTTAAGCTGTGTGCTGGAGTGAACTGTAGTATCAAATGAAAAAAATGTCCCTTAGGATGGTGGTTTTAAATCCTGCTGTATTTGCAAGCTGTGTTCTTTTGTGGACCTAGCATTACCTATCAGACATTTCCCCCACCTCTCAAAATTGAGGACAGATAAGAAATTTGGCAGTGGTTTCTGTGCATGTGAGCTGGGATTTGCAGCTCACTCACTAGTATGCTGAGTTGATCTTTAAAAGTTGAATGCTTTCAGATTGCATTAGCTCTTGTGACTGGCTGAGAGGAAGCTAAAAGCTGAGACATCTTGACTGTTGAATCTACAGTTTCATCTTAAAAACTTGTAGTATAAAAAGCACAGTTAAACTTCTAAAAATTGGTTTGTGAGACTGTTTTGACTAGAGCAAATGATGTTCAGAGCTGGTGGGAGAACACAGGAGGACAAAAGGGCTCATCTGCTTTCTCTGAACAAGTTCTTGCATAAAGACTGTCTCAGATCTACTAGGAAGAATTTTATCTGAGTCCCTGGTGAAGCCTGGGGTAAAGTCATGCTGAGCCCCTCTGCATGTACAAAGACAGTATTCAGCCATGTGCTGCAGATGCTGCTCTGCAAGCTTAGTTTCTTTTCTTCATTCCCCACAGGTTTTGGATTACCTGTTTGTACATGGACAGCTTTGTGAGAAGGGCTTTGATCCACTTCTTGTTGAAGCAGCTTTGGAAATGCACCAGTGTTCAGAGGAGAAGGTGAGGACACAATGTGTGCAGGAATAGAGAGAATGTGCAGTTCCTCTGGCTGATGTAATTCTGGCTTTTGTGGTAATGCCACCTTGTTTCCAAAACTGACTGCTGAAGGGCATTCCTGTTGTGATAAAGTGACTATGTGTTAAAGCATTAGAATTATACCGTGTTCCTTTATCATTCTCACTTGTGTGCATTTTTATGGAGACAGGATTTTTTCAAGACCCTGCTTATTCTGGTTGCAATGTTTCGAACCCAGAGTTCTCTTGTGGGTGAGGTGCTTGATACAGAAACAGTTAATTTCAGAAGAAGCAAATTATCTTTCAAAACCTGCCAGCCTCCCATCTGTGAATTTTTTTAATTGTTTGGCTGTTTTACAAACACCAAAAGTACAGAGACAGGAGCAAGTAGCCAGCTCAGAAGACAGCAGGATCTTTTAAAGTTTGGCTGTCTGTTGTGTGCCCAGTTATTTTATGAAANCCAACAGGTCCACATCTTTCTTATGCTTGGGACCCTAGATCTGGATGCAGTACTCCGGATGGAGTCTCACCAGAGCAGAGGGGGAGAATCACCTCCCTTGACCTGCTGCTCACACTGCTTTTGATGCAACCCAGGATACACTTGGCTTTCTGGGGTGCAAGTGCACATTGCTGGGTTATGTCCAGCCTCTCATATACTAGCACCCCCAAGTCCTTCTCAGCAGAGCTGCTCTCAATATTTATCCCCCAGCCTGGATTGATCCCAGTGTTTGCCCTGACCCAGGTTCAAGACANTAAAGATCATCTAGTTCAAACCCCTCCCCCTTCCCCCATAGGCAGGGACACCTGGAAGGTGCTCAAAGCCCCAACTTTTCTTGGCAACCTTNCCTTCCCTCCAGTGTGTCAACTGCACCACACAGCTTGGTCTCATCTACTGAGGGTGCACTCAATCCCTGTCCATGCCACCAACAAAGATGTTAAACAGCACCGGTCTCAATACCAACCCCTGAAGAACACCACTCATCACTGGTCTCCACTTGGACATTGAGCCCTTGACTGCAACTCTTTGAGTGCGACTGTCCAGCCAATTCCTTATGTACCGTGTGGTGCACCCTTTAAATCCATATCTCTCCAGTTTAGAGACAAGGATGTCATGTGGGACAGTGTCAAATGCTTTGCACAAGTCCAGGTAGATGATGTCAGCTGCTACTGATGTCATATATATGCCTTCTTGCCTTTCTTGGACTTTGTGATGAGCTTGCAAACAGAGGAACAACAGTGTGAAGATGGGAGCGGTGATGTAGTTCAGTAAATGAATTTGCTACTGGCTTAACCCCAAAACTGGAAATGGCTAATCTCCTGATTGTCCATCTCAACCAATTTGATTTTGGTTTGATTTTGTCATCATTTGGCATCCCTTCCCCCAAAGTGGAGCAGAGGTCCTGTAAATTGCAGAGGATTCATAAAAGTCTGATCATTCGCTTCTTGTTACTTTATTTTCTTTTTAAATTCGGGGAGGATTTGTGGTTTATGTTGTTAGTATTGTAAACAGTGTGTCCAATAGGATTTGTGCTAATCCCACAAGTTTGTCCTAGATCTGAAGAGCCATTTGATAACAAGGGCTACTGTGCTGTTCCCAAAGTCAATGTAACTTTTAAAAAAAATCAGATGCAGCAGTAGTTGGTACATGTGGGAGAGCAAGGTGACATTAATCAGAGTCTGTTAAGCCGGGCTCATAAATTTCCAACTGGGAGAGACACCCCCGCAGACCGAGCTTTGGTGCCCTTTGATGAAGAGGATTTTGGAAATGCAGGCCGGCAAACCCAGAGGACTGAAGGTGAGGCTCTGTGGGCTACTGCCCCCAGAGCTCTGCCAACAGTGGTGTGAGCAGACTTTCTCCAACCATTGGAATGGGCTGTACTTGGGGTGTAGAAATCCACCCTATGGGGTGCCCAGTCACTGAAGACTGGCTGTGTGCTAAACCTCCACTGAGCACCGATCCTCTTTTCTCTTGCAAATAATGGACTGTCTGTGTCTTTCAGATGACAGAGCTTCTCCAACTAATGAGTCAATTTAAAGAAATGGGCTTTGAACTAAAAGACATTAAGGAGGTCTTATTACTACATAACAATGACCAACAAAAGGCTTTGGAAGATTTGATGGCCCGTGCAGGAGCCAGCTGAAAACATAGTCCTGGATTCTCATCATGCAACAGAGCAAGAACAGGGTGACCTAATCTCAGCAAGGAGTTTGGCTTTTTTGCATATAAGAGAGAATGTCTGAGCAAGACCGCCCATGTGCATCACTCCAGCATTTCTCTTTCCACTGAGAGCCAGCTTTCTTTTTTAAATTAAATTTTTAAAGTGTCCTTTCCTAAGTTTCTTTTTTTCCAGCTTGGTCACAGAGAGTTTAGACTGTCCAGTCTCTACTAGAATTGTACATAGGTAGAGATGGGGTGGTTTCTCCCAATCACCTTTGCACTGGAGTTGAACAGATCGTTAGTTCTGAAATTAGGATGCTTTGATTCTTTGAAGCTGCTTTCATGGTGTCTGCTTGTACTGAATCACTTGATTGTATCATAGTCCAGATTAACTGGTTAAATTTGACCTTTAGTGCAATGGAGTTTTATTTTTTTGGGGGAAAGTTAGTCTGCAACTTAGTAAAACACTGTTTCAGAAACTGTTGCTATGCATAAAGAGAGAGCCTATTCCTCTTGGGTTTTTTTACCCATGCATCCAACACTTCTGCCAGACATGAGCGTTCAGTGCTGAGTGATCTGTAAATTCCCTTGAAACGGGTAAGTTGTGAATTCTGTCTGGACCTGCAGCTTATGTTGGTTTTTGAACCTGAAGGCAGAGAGCTGGAGCTTAGTATTCTTAACCCCCCAGGTTTGTAGGATATTTAAGGCAATGCTCTGCTAGGAAATCAGTTCTCTTTTTGTTTTAAATAATACTCAGTGTGAAGCAGGAGGTTCCTTTCAAGCACTTTCTTTAAAAGAGATATACTCACTGCATTAGTTCCATTTCTCACACTGCTATAGAATTGCATAATAGCATCTAGTACTAGAAATCAGCTTTTGGGTTGGTTTTGATAGTTGAAGTTCTAAGTACTTAATATATCAACAGTCTTGAGGAATCTTTAAAGTAATTCACTAAATATTTTGATTCTGTTGAAGAAAAACTAACAAAATCCTCAATATAACTCCCAGTGTCATGGTTCCCATCTCATGCTCTTTGGCTTCAACAAATGAACAACTTGCTGGATCCTGTCTGCTCCTGTAGGCACACGTGCACACTGTGTGTTGGGCAGAACAACCAGAGGTCTCCAGGCAGATGGATGCAGTGGTGCAAAAGCCACGCCTAGGGATCCAAACCAGTGTTACAGCATGGAGCTGGGAGCACTGAGAACTTAGGCAGGGAAAAATGACTTGGCTCATTTCCTCAGTTTAAGTTTTTCAGTAGGAGGTTTTAGCTCATCAGGACCTTGAAGGAGATGACATTTGTCTCTATTATGTTGTTAATTTATATGACCAAAACATGTAATTTGGGTCCAGTGTTAACTCCTGGAGTTGTCTGTGAGATTCTTAACTACATTAATTACCTTTCCTTAAAACAAAATGATACTGAGAAAATATGTACCTGGTAAGTATCTAGGAGGTGTGGAGATGAATGATGAATAGGACCAGGACAAATTGCCTTGCATGTATCCCATAATATTGAGCTTCACCAGCTTCTATTAGTGGGACTGAAATTAAAACTTATCTAAGAAGGACATTCAGCAGCTCGTGGATCAGCAGCTGCTGCCACTGTGGGTACAGGTAAAGCAGTTGTCCAGCTTTCCTTCCCAGGTGAGAAATGTGACAGTTTGAAATGAAGAAATGGGATTCCTGATTAATCAGAAAAGCTGGAAAACAAAACTTGAACTGCTTTACTGTCACTGCTGAGAGCATTCGGTTGTGTTGCTTGTTTCAATTTTCTCACAATTCATATCCAAACAAATCTGTCTGGTACTAGACAATCTTGAAAGGGCAAGAAGTCTTGCCAGCAAAGAAACAACTATTTAGACCAAACTTCTGAATAAAATAATCTCTTCAGTTGTGTTAATGTGTGTTGTTTTTCTGGTCTCCCCACTGTTAGCGTACAGGAACACACA
>VXBC01001856.1:1309-51651 GCA_013399945.1 Ploceus nigricollis | reverse complement strand
CTCTCACTATACAGGGTAACTTGAGGATCACTGTCCTTTGTCAGCTGATAAGCTGAACACTTCTCTCTTTCATTATTTCAAGCCTTCTTGGTCAAGCAGTAGAGGAGTTAATCTGTCATAAGCACAGGGTTCTCCAGAAGTATTGGCAGAACACATGAGTAGGCCAGTCAGCCACACAGCAAAACCCATCCTATAGGTAACTTTGTGTGCTCCCAGGCATAAGAAATTTGCTCTGTGCTATTGCATTTTAAGGGAAGTTATAACTGTGTTAGATGTTAACACTTAGAGAAGCAATTGACAAATGTTACACATTGCTTTTCTCTGCACAGCCTCACTGTGGCAGACACTGATCCCAACTTGTGAACCACCTCAAGCCCTGCATGTCTGCACAGCAGCTGGGCCCTGCCAGCACTGGAGGATTATACAGATGTTATCAGGGTGTCATGTCCTTGACTACATGTGCTGCTCATGGACCAGGTAATGGAGAGAAGGAGAAGGAAGGGATGAGGCTGTGGGCTGCTAACCCCAAAGTGAAGATTGTTTCTCATATTCACTGCTGCCACTCTTTGCATCCAGGATCTCCCTGAGGGCCATTGGCTGCAGAGTAGCCAGGGATGTCTTCATCAGCTGCAAGGGAAAGGACACAAAGTAAAATCCATTACAGAGAATCTCACTCACAGCTTCTCCACCTTTTTCCATGAGCAGACTGAAAGTGTTGCCACAGAACGAAGGATGACTTGGAGGCCCAGGTTTGGATGCACAACATTAATGAGTCTAAGAAAGAAAAGGAGGCGGCTCAGAGAAGGAATCAGGAGCAGCCACTAAGACGCAGTGGAGCTCCTGCAGGGTGTCTACCTGCCTCTCAGGCTGAGGGAGAGAGGGCAACACATCCCCACTAAACCAGCATGGGGACACACAGAGAACAGGAGGTAAGAAGGAGCAGAGTAGAAGACAGAAAGAACATCAAAAGCTCTGTCATATCCCCTCATGTTGCAGTTATTAGGCATGTGACCAAGAAGCACAAGAGCGGTGCCCATTTCCTGACAACTTTGCCATAAACAATCCAATCAGAAATTACCCAAGAACATCACCAGCCCACAAGGGATGCCACCTGCCCCTGATCAGAGCATTCTGCCTGTGCTGACATTTCTGCCTCGGAAATCACTGACCATCTCATCACAGCAATTGCAGAAGGAGACCTTCATACAGGAAGCCATAAGGCAGAAGCCAGGAAATGAAAAGGCAGCAATGCAGGAAACAAGGACACAGCCCCATTATTAGCTTTGATGGTTAGCATTTGACATGAGCTGGTCACAAAATTATGACTTCCACTAAGGTGCCTCTGGGCCTGAGGCAGGGCAGGACTGCTATAAAAGGCAGCCCAAGTCTCTGCTCTCTCATCCACTTCTCTCACCTCCTCCTCCTCAGGAATCAGGTGAGTGGGAAGCCTCTTCTCCTCCTAATCCTGCTGCTGCTTCAAGAGCAGCTCTTGCCTGGCTGGAGGTCTCAGCTGAGAGGGGCTGTCGTAGCGCGGGGCTGGGAGCTGCTTCTGCTGGGAGCGGGCAGGGGAGAGAAGGTCTTGTGCAGACAGAGAGAGGCTGGGACTTGGCTGAGGGGGCTCCTGGGCTTTGAGCTGGGCAGTGCAATGTGGGCCAGGAGGTGCCTGGGCTGCAGGGTGTTTGGGTGCAGTGCTGCTTCTCATGTGTCCTCCCTTTGTGCTTCTCCCTGCCCTCTGTGCCAGGTGCACCTGTGACCCCGAGCCATGTCCTGCTGCCGGCCCTGTGACCCTTGCTGCCAGCCCTGCGGCCCCTGCCCGCTGGCCAGCAGCTGCAATGAGTGCTGTGTCAGGCAGTGCCAGAGCTCCCACGTTGTCATTGAGCCGCCTGCTGTGCTGGTGACCCTGCCCGGCCCCGTCCTCAGCTCCTTCCCACAGAACACCGCCGTGGGATCCTCCACCTCTGCTGCTGTTGGCAACATCCTCAGCTCTGGTGGAGTGCCCATCAGCTCTGGGGGCTTTGACATCTCCTCCATCGCCAACTGCTATGGTGGCAGCAGATGCCGTCCCTGCTAAATGTGCTGGCAATGTCTTCGGGCAGGAACCTCCACGACCTCAGGACCTGGTTCTGGTCAGGGGATAGAGCTTTGGGACATTGTAATTAGAGTTTCAAGCCGCTGTCCCCTTCTCCTCTCTCCTCTTTATCTCTTTCTTTTGCTATCGATGTCTCCCCAGACCAACATGGGAGAACTTGTTGCCCTTCTTCTTCCTCTCTCTTTAGAGTGGGCAGATGGACAACCTGCATCTTAATGGTCTTCCAGGTGCTCTCTGTGAGGCACCTCCTTTTCTTCTTTAGACTTTAATAAAGTTGTTTTGCAACCAAGCCATGGCCTCCAAATCGTCCTTCTTTCCTCGGCAACTCTTCCAGTCAACTCAAAGGAAAAGTTGGAGAAAGCAAGTGTTGGGACTCTCTGCAGTGAATTTTACTTTGTGCCTTTTCTTTTGGAGCTGTCAAAATTTTCCCTGGCTACCACACAGAGAATGGTCTTCAGGGAAACCCTGGCTTTGAAGGGTCGCAGCAACAGAGATGGGAAACAAAGTTCTGGCGACAGCCCACAACCTCACCTCTGCCTTCTCCTCCCCTCCATCATACAGTCTACAGGTCTGTGGTCAGCACAGATGGTCAAAGACAGATGACATATGCAGCCCATACACTTCTTCATCATCTGGCAAGGCCTGGCTGCCTTCCAGACATGCGAGACTGAGGTGAATCACTAGCTGATGTTGATATCTGCCATATTCAGGCTACGCAGTCACAGTCCCCATTTCTGTGAACCAAACACCCCCATGGGCTACTGCCTGGCTGGGCTCTTGGTCTTGCTTGGGCAGAGGCTTCTTCATTTTTGGGCTTTCTTTTTGTTTTTGTTCCCTTGTCTCAGAGAGACTACAGGTAGCAGTTTTGAGCTGCCTGGAGGTGAATCACACAGGTGCTGCCTGTCACCGCAGACAGGCATACTCCAGCAAGCTGGTCAAGATGGATTAGCCCCCACTCCAGGAAAGAAGAATATGGAAACAGAGACTCTTTCTCTTTCATGGCACCTTTTTCTTTTCTTCACCTTCCTTTCTCTTTTTCTTCACCTTTTGGTGAAGGTGGGATCTTGGCTTTGAAGGCAGTTACCTTGGATTTACAACTGTAGCCACTTGTAAAGACTGCATTTCACAATTAGAAACTTTTTTGAAATGAACTTCAAAAGCTTTGCCAGCAGCGAAAAAGTGAGCAAGTTCCTGGGGTCAGACCACCCTGTGCTGCTGTGGACAGACCTGTCCTTTCCCCTCCACCACAGGCACAGTGCAGAGCACAGCAGCAGCACCAGGGGAGGCCCATGAATGGCAGGAGGAAGCAGCAGCAGTGCAGACCCCACCTGAGCTGGCAAGTCTTCATCAGCCACTAAAACTATAGGTTCTTGCCTTTCCCAGAAGGATTTACCATTATCTTGTCCCTTTTATTCCCAGGAAGGAATCTTGGAAGGAAAGGGTGTGATGCCATCTTCCCCTTGTCCCTCAAGCCATGAAGACGTCTTGGGAAGGATATTTCTGGAATTTCATGTCTCTCTTGGTTCCCATGGGTTTTTTGAGGTTCAGCAATTTTGTATCCAGCAGTAATTTACCATTATTTTTTGCCTGTTCTGTTCATTAGTAAACTGTTATTTTTCTCACTTATATCTACTCATATTTTTTTCTTTATTGGTGGAAAGGGATTCGTTGGAATTAAGGGAAGATTACTCATTTTAGATTGCCCAGCTCTTTAAATTATCTTAAACCAAGACAACCCCTATCAGTGAAATTTTCAAAACCTTCTCTGTTCCATTTTCTTTGGGACAATTGCAAATTTTCCCTTGTAACTTAACCAGTTCTGTTGCAGAGTGAGATAATATTACTGTGCACTCTGCCTCCTGATAAATGAATTTTGTCTTTACAAGTGGGCAGAGCTGGGGGTGAAAGGAAGTGAAGGAGGGTTGGCTTTGCTGACTCAAACCCCTTGTCTGGAGAGTGGAGTGAAGAGATACCAGGCTCAGGGAGTCCTGCCTCCCTCTCTGCCTCCTCAGTTTTTACAGGTGGATGGAGTTGAGGGTGCAGGGAGGATTTGGTTTTGCTGCATTAAACTCATGAGGGCTGAGGACTTCGACATCACGTTTAAGGAGGTCAACCTTTTCCTCAGGGCTGAAAAACCTAATTCATTCTTCACACCTTCCCCAACAGTGTTAATTTGCAACTCCAAAACTCTTTGGCTTTGGACAGGTTTGTTTAACTGGTTTTTCAGGTTTTGGGCTAGCTTCTTCTGGGCATTCCATTCTCAGTCTGCCCTGAGGTGGGCTATTGTTTCAGCCCCCAAGGCTATTTGCAAATCAATCAGATCTTTCTGTTGCTGCTCCACAACATATTTCTCTTTGCGTTCAGCCTCCACTGGTATGGACACCAGGCCTTTTCCCTTACTGGGGTTTCCCCCCATCTTTTGCCAAAGTTCAAGTTTTCTCTGCAACTAACTGCAGATTTTGCCAATTTTCCTTAGCCCGCATCCCTCTTTATGAGGCTGGACAATGTTTATAAGCTTTTAGCAATTCTATCAGTGGATGTGAGAAACAAGGCTCACTCTTTAAAATTTTTTAAAGTTTAATAAGGGATAAAAGGGACAGTAACCAGCGCTCAGGTGCTTGGCAAACTGCCAGGAGCAGCCCATTAGCTTAAAACAATTTTCTTACATACTTTTTCATTACATCAGTTAAATGCATATTCATGAGGATTATACATATTCAAACATTCCTGTGGGTTTACAAGTTCCAGGAATTTTTTGGCTTGGCTCGACTTTTGACTTGTCTTCATGCCATCCTGTATATGAAATTAATATATTTAATTTCTTCTCAAAGCTCTGTTCCATTGTTTGACACTTTCTTATAACCTGGAGGGTCAATATTAAAGCTCTCCTTGCATTTTTCTCTTGGTGTTTATTCTCCTGGTTCTTTTCACTGTTATAATTCAGATAAGATACTCCTCAACTACATTGAATCACATAGCTCTTAACATAGATAAAGGCATTTAACATTAACACATAGTCTCTGTTTTAATACTTTCCAAAAGCCTAAGCTATATATAAGCTATATACTGCATTAAAAACCGCATAGATTATACTATATTAAAGAAGTTTAAAGTAGTTACAAATAGTACTATATTAAAATTGTTGTGATTAATAATAATTTGCAAAAGCCAATACATAAATGATAAAGCCAGCAATTACATAGTTATTTATAACAGTGGAGAACAGGTCAGATCAGTTTTTACCCAGTGTTCTGTGATCTTTTTGCTGGAGAATATCGGTTTCAAGCAAAAATTAATTTCTCCTTTATTGTGCAAGAAGCAGTTTTCTCTGTATAAAATATCTCTTCATCACCTCAAGATACCCTACTCACTGTGCCAATTAAAATGTAAGGCCCCAGAATCTCTTCAGTGTGACACTTAAAAGGGTTTTGGTTTTTCATGTGCTCTGAGTTAGACACACGGGAGAAACACCAAGAAGATATTCTCAAGAGGTCACAAAAAAACGTGAAGCCCTTTACTGGCAAATTTAGAAAATCAAAGAACTTGGACAAAAGGTTTCAAGCAGCATCCAGTCAACACAAAACACTTCTCAAAGCATTAATCTATTTAATTTAACATACTTTAAGCCCATCTGATTTTAAGTTACTCAAAATTCTGAAAAGGGAATTAGAAGAAGAAGGGGAAAGAGAGAAAGACAGAAAAGGAATAAAAAATAACAAACACAGCTACAATTTCTGGTTCCAATGGTGTTCAGCATATCGAAATTCCAAGAACAGGTAGGATCAAGGCAGGTGCTTGCCTTGTGTCTCAGGTTAAATATCCTTTGACTTTTCTGGGTCCTGGTGGGGCTTCCAGCCATCTGGCATAACTTGGGACCGATCGTCACTGAACCAATGAATCTCTGTGGGTTTTGACTGTACAAAGTTTGTGAAAAATAGGGTAAAATTCATGTGTCATAGAATAATTTCCACTGCACACTGAGGCTATGTGTGGACAAAATTATTTCTGTTTCACATCCTGGCCAGAACAACATCCTGGCCAGAATAAAGTAATACCTTCATTCTCTAGCACCAAAAGTGTTGTTGGAGGGTTTGTGTTTTTCCTGCAGCTTCAGTGAGAGTAAGGTCAAGATATGTGCTTGCCTTGTGTCTCACAAGGTTAAATACCCTTTTACTTTTCTAGGTCCTGGTGGGACTTCCAGCCATCTGGCCACTCTGGGGCTAGTTTGGGTTGCAGGGGTAGGGTGTGGAGCATTGCCTCTGATTTTCCAGGGACTGGCAGCCTCTGAAGGGTCGGGATACAAGTCCAGGGAATGGGGTGTATGGAGTAGGATATCGCCTCACCAGGGCAGCCTAAGCTGCCCCTTCCTCCATGCAAAATCATGTGAAATATTTCAAGTCAGCAATCCTTCCAGTCTCTCACTTATGGGGCTGGGAACGTCCTGATCTAGATAAAGGCATTTGTGATTCTGGCATCTGGGTGGAATTAGATTTTCTGTATGATCCATTCTTACCCAAACCATTCTATGACATCATGATCTGTGGGCTGTCTCTGGCAGATCATTTTTTCACCAGGGTCCACCATCCTTTACCTGATACTCTTGGGCACTGGTTTGGTCAGAAGGGAAGACGACGTTCAGATAACATCCATCCACAAGTGGAAGAAATGTGAACCTTTAGGGAAGTAGTCATTTGCACAGACTCAACCAAAAGTCATTTACCACTGCGTACCCTGAGTATGGCTGATACCAATCCCAACTTGTGAACTGTCTCAGCCCTGCATTGTCTGGACAGAAGCTTTGGCTACGTGTGCTGAGGGAACACATCTCAACTGCCTGTGCTTCTGTTTGCACGGCATGGAGCCTCAACCGGTTAAGGGAGTGGTGGAGAAAGAAGAGATGAGGTTGTGGGCTGGTCCCAGGAATTGTTTTTCCCTTCCCCATTCCTGCCACCCTTTGGAGCAAGTGTCCCTGATGGCCTTTGGCTGCTGAGAAGCTATGGATGACTTTGTCAGCTCCAAGGGAACAGGCACATAGGAAAATCTCCTACAGGGAATCCCACCATTTTCTTTCTCTAGCTATTTTCCCTGAGCAGACTGAAAGAGTTGTTACAGAACAAAGGAGGACTCAGAGGCCCATACATGGATGCAAAAAAGCTTTATTGAGTGTAGACGAAAAAAATACTCAGAGTAGCTCAGAGAGGGCACCAGAAGCTGCCACTAAGATGCAGTGGGGGTGTCCCTCTGCTTGGCCGCAGAGGGAGGGGAAGGCAACAGGTCTCCACTACACTGGCTTGAGGAGACATGGACAGCAAAAGAAAGAGCAAAGGGAGAGAGGAGAAGAAGGGGACAAAGGCTTGAAATTCTAATTACAATGTCCCAAAGCTCTATCCCCTGACCAGAACCAGGTCCTGAGGTCGTGGATGTTCTTGCTCAAGGATGTTGCCAGTAGATTTAGCAGGGACGGCATCTGTTGCCACCATAGCAGTTGGCGATGGAGGAGATGTCAAAGCCCCCAGAGCTGATGGGCACTCCACCAGAGCTGAGGATGTTGCCAACAGCAGCAGAGGTGGAGGATCCAACCACGGTGTTCTGTGGGAAGGAGCTGAGGATGGGCCCAGGCAGGGTCACCACCACGGGCGAGGGTTCAATGCCCACATGGGAGTCCTGACACTGCCTGACACAGCACTCATTGCAGCTGTTGGCCAGCGGGGTGGGGCCGCAGGGCTGGCAGCAAGGGTTGCAGGGCTGGCAGCAGGACATGGCTCGGGGTCACAGGTGCACCTAGGATGGAAGGCAGGGAGAAGCAGAAAGTGGGGAAAAATGAGAACCAGTGCTACCACTAAACACCCTGCAGCCAAGGCACCTCCTGGCCCACATTGCACTGCCCAGCTCAAAGCCCAGGAGCCCCCTCAGCCAAGTCCCAGCCTCTCTCTGTCTGCACAAGACCTTCTCTCCCCTGCCCTCTCCCAGCAGAAGCAGCTCCAAGCCCCGCGCTACGACAGCTCCTCTCAGCTGAGACCTCCAGCCAGGCAAGAGCTGCTCTTGAAGCAGCAAGAGGAGAGGTTTCACACTCACCTGATTCCTGAGGAGGAGGAGGTGAGAGAAGTGGATGAGAGAGCAGAGACTTGGGCTGCCTTTTATAGCAGTCCTGCCCTGCCTCAGGCCCAGAGGCACCTTAGTGGAAGTCATAATTTTCTGACCAGCTCATGTCAAATGCAAACGATCCCAGCTAATAACCGGGCTGTGTCCTGTTTTCCTGCACTGCTGCCTTTTCATTTCCTAGTGCATTCCACGTGCTTTCTTTTATGCAAACTTCTCTAAGTGTCAAGTTTAAAGGTTCAAGAACTTCAGGGCAGAAAGACATTAGCATAGGCACAATGCTCAGATCAAGGGCTGGCAGCATCCCCTGTGGGCAGGTGATGTTAACCTGTTTCATGCCTGTAGATTTGTTTATGGCAAAGTGGTCAGGGAATGGGCACCACTCTTGTGCTTCTCACCTGCATGCCCAAGGTCTCCATTGTTTGGGCACATGACAGAGCTTCAGGTTGCTATTTCCTTCTTCTACTTTTTCTTTTGTGGTCTTTATCTCCCAGGCCAGTCTAGTGAGGACATGTTGCCCTCTCTCAGGAGAGGCTGATGGACAACCTGCAGGATCTCCACTGCATCTTAGTGTCTGCCCCTCATACTCCCTGTAGGAACTATTCCAGTCTGCTCAGGAAGAAGATAAGAGGAAGAAGAGTGTGGGAGCACCTGCAGTGGATTTTACTTTGTGCCCTTTCCCTTGGAGCTGATGAAGACATCCCCTGCTACTCTACAGCCAGTGGCAATTAGACTACCAATCCAAAATATACTGGCAGTGGGGATAGAAAACAACGGTGCTGGGGAACAGCCCACAGCTTCATCTCTTCCTTTTCCTCTGTTCTGTTGCCTGGTGTACATGGCCAGCACACAGGGACAGATGTACCTCATACCTCCTTCAGCACATGGCTAAAGGACCCAGCTGCTGTGGTTATAATCAGTTCTCAGATATTTCACAAGTTGGAATTGGTATCAAGCACGCTCAAGCTATGCAAGTGTCGTGGTTTGACACTGGCCCAACGCCAGGCACCCAGAAGAGTTGCTCACTCACCCTCCTCTGCCACAGCTGGGCAGTGGAGAGGAAAAAAAAATATAACGAAGGATTTATGAGTGAGATAAGAACCAGGAAAAAACTCTTCAAGGGCAAAACAGGCTCAACTTAAAGTTGCAAAGTGACTTCATTACTACCAGAATCAGAGGAGGATAATGAGAAGCAAAATAATCCCTTTAAACACCTTTTTCCCCCCCGGCCCTTCCCTCCTTCCCACTGACAGCACAGGGAGACAGGGCATGGAGGTTTTGGTCAGTTCATCACTGAGATTTTCTTCTGCTGCTCCTGGAGAGGAGTCCTTCCCCTGTGAGGCCATGGGGCCCCTTCCATGGGAGACAGTTCTCCATGAATTCTCTGGCGTGGGTCCACTCTCGTGAACACCAGCCCTACCACACCTGCTGCAACGTGAGTCCCTCCCACAGGCACACAGCCCTCCCAAAACTGGTGCAGCCTGGGTCTCTCTTTCCACGGGGTGCAGTCCTTCAAGGGCAGGCTGCTCCAGCCTTGGCGCAGGGCCCCCTCTCTCCACTGGGTCTCCCACATCCAGAGCTAGGTTACTAGCTGTAACCTAGTACTTGCCCTTGTTGAACTTCATCTGGTTGGTGATTGCCCACCTCGAATTTGCTGAGGTCTCTTTGCAGAGCCTCTCTGCCTTTGAGGGAGTTGACAGCTCCTCCCAGTTTTGTATACTCTGCAAACTTACTTAGTATTTGTTCAAGTCCTGCATCTCAGTTCATAAAGATGTTGAAGAGGATTGACCCTAAAAGTGAGGAACCTCATTGGACACCAGTTGCTAGTCTGATGTCACCCCACTACTGTCACCCTTTGTGCCTGACCCATGAGCCAGTTGCTCACCCATCACACAATGTATTCATCCAGCTGTGTCCTGGACATTTTGTCCAGAAGGATCCTTTGAGAAACAGTATCAAAAATGTCAGAGAAACGCAAAAAAGATTGGATCAGTTGGCTACCATTCATCAGCTAGGTGGGTTACCTTGTTGTGAAAGGAAATTAGGTTTGACAAGCAGGGCTTTCCTCTCATGAACTCACACTGGTTGTGAAAAATGACTGCTTTGTTAATCATGTGTTTCTGAATACCTCCTAGAATAATTTTCCCACCAATTTGACCAGGGATTTTACTACAAGCCTAGACTGACACACGTGTGCTCACACGTGTCTTTATGGAACAAACAAAAAACTGTACATTCAAATAAGGTCAGGAAACATCATTAGCTGAGAACTCTGTTGTGGAGACGCAGTATGTCCCCTCACAGCAGAGTCCTTGGGCACGTGGGAGAGAAGTACAAGAGCAATGCCCATTTTCTGACAACTTTGCCACAACCAAGACCTCAGGAATGACAGAGGTAAACATCACCTGCCCACAGGGGATGCCAATAACAATTAATCTGAGACTTCTGCCTGTGCTGACGTCTTTTTGCCTCAGAAATCATTGATGCTCTCATCCCAGCACTTACAGAAAGAGATCTTCATATAGGAAAGCACGCGGAATTAGCCAGGAAATGAAAAGGCAGCAGTGCAGGAAAACAGGACACAGCCCCATTATTAGCTGGGATCGTTTGCATTTGACATGAGCTGGTCACAAAATTATGACTTCCACTAAGGCGCCTCTGGGCCTGAGGCAGGGCAGGACTGCTATAAAAGGCAGCCCAAGTCTCTGCTCTCTCATCCACTTCTCTCACCTCCTCCTCCTCAGGAACCAGGTGATTGGGAAACCTCTTCTCCTCTTGCTGCTTCAAGACCAACTCTTTCCTGGCTCAGGAAAGAGAGGGAAAGAGAGGTCTCAGCTGAGAGGGGCTATAAGAGCCAAAGTCTAGGAGCTGCTTCTGCTGGGAGAGGGCAGGGGAGAGAAGGTCTTGTGCAGACAGAGANGCAACATCCTCAGCTCTGGCGGAGTGCCCATCAGCTCTGGGGGCTTTGACATCTCCTCCATCGCCAGCTGCTATGGTGGCAGCAGATGCCGTCCATGCTAAAGCTGCCTAAAGTCTTTAGGGAAGAACTTCCAACACCTCAAAACCTGGCTCTGGGCAGGACATAGAGCTTTAAGACATGGTATTTAGTGTCTGAGGCATTGCTCCCTTCTACTTTTTTTTTGTCTTTCTTTTGCTCTCCATGTCTCCCCAGGCCAGCCTAGGGGGACACGTTGCCCTCCCTCCCTCTTTCGGGCAGGCAGATGGACACCCTGCAGGAACTCCACTGCATCTTTGTGGCTGCTCCTGGTGCTGTCTGTGAGCCACCTCCTTTTCTACCTTACATTCATTAAAGTTGTGCATCCAAGCCTTGGCCTCTAAGTTGTCCTTCTTTCCATGGCAACTGTTCCAGTCTGCTCAGGGTAGAAGGTGAATGGGCAGAGCGTGGGAGTCCCTGTAGTGGATTTTCCTTTCTGCCTTTTCCATTGGAGCTGCTGAAGAACATCCCGGGCTACTCCACAGCCAATGGCAAACAGGGAAAAGATGGCTCCAAAGGCTGGCAGGAATGAGGAAGGGAAACAGCAATGTCTGTCTCTTCCTTCTCCTCCCCTGCATTACCCAGTCTAAGGTCCATGAGCAGCACATGTGCTCAAAGGCAGAGGAGACAGGTACCTCACAGAGTCCTTCAGCACCTGGCAGGACCCAGCTGCTGTCCAGACCTGCAGGGCTGAGGTGATGCAGAAGATGGGATCGGTATCTGCCAGTCAAGTTACCATGGGGTCCCACCCTTAAGGTGTAGAAAACACTCAAAGTTCATAAATGCTCACAGTCAAAAGGAATGGCAAAAGTCAGAGGGTCTGCGTAAAAAAAATAACCTTTTATTTGTAAATTATACACTTAGTGTGGATCTTGATATGTTATAGTAGTCCCAGACCTACTACAGAAGCACATGGCAGTGGATTTTGGATTAAGTAGCTTGGTGAAAGAGAAAAGAGAAATTAAAGAGGGAGATATGAACTAATGAGGGAAAGACAGAAAGAAATAGAGGGAAAGAGAGAGAAAAAGAGAGAGAACCAGAGAGGAAAAAAAAGTCCTGGTACCAGCATCAATCCAGTGGGTGAGATGTCAGTCCTGGCTTCAGCATCCATCCATCTGTGCTAGTCCAGTCCTGGATGTCCAAGGTCCTGAGGGCAGTGCCCAGATTTGGGGGGATACCTTTTCATGGATAAGTTTGTCTGCCCCAATTATAGGTTTCTTGCTTTCTATGCAAATGAGTTCTCATTCACAGTCTGTTCTTTCAGACTTTCTGGAAATGAGTCAGAAGTTTCAGGGGTCTTTGGTGACCTTGATCCTCCCCTACAGCGCACGTGCACATTGTGACCTCATTCGTCTCCCTGTACCGTCCCATGTTTTGCTTCTCTCCAGGAACTACAGCAAGGTTGGTTGGCTGTTCCAGGAAAGTGCTGTCCTACCTCTGTGTGGCCCCTTCTCCAGCCACATCCTGTTTTTTCTCACAGCATCTTCAGAAACTCCTGAAGGCACAGCTGGGCTCAAAATAACAGCTCAGGCACACAATGTCCCCATGGATCTTGTTTGGTTCCCCCATGCTCTTCCTGCCTAGAGTTCATGGCACAGACACCATCTGTGTCCATCTCACTGAGCACTGGTGTAAGAGCACAGAAGAAGAGGGACTCTTGCGCATGTCTCAAACCCATAGATTGATGGCTGTGCAGCCACCTGAGGGTTCTTGCTAAGAAGATGTGAGAACAAATGGGATATGGCTGGAGAAGGAGCCATGTGGAGGCAGGACGGCACTTTTCTGAGACAAATGGCCTTGTTCTGCCTGGATACTCCATCAGCTGAATCAATGCTCGAGCCAGGACTGGTGACCTGTCTTCCTTTCTTTCTCTCAATTAATGTCTCTCTCTTGCTTCTCTTTCACTCTACCATATATTGACAATTGTCTTNGAGAAGCAGTGAAGGACAAAACTCTGCTGTGGCATCAAATTCTCCCCACAGCAGCAGTCTAGCACAAAGACCACAACCATCTCCCCTTCAATCCCCCAAGAGAGAAGGCGAGAGAGGGCTGAGCCCAGTCCCTGACCCTCAGACAAGTCCCACAGTNCTGCCAAGGAAGGCGGGAACCTTCATGGAATGGAAAATATTACACCCTTCCCTCCAAATTATTGTAACTTTGAAATTACGGGGCTGTCAGACAAAGATATAGGAAAAGGAACAGCAGTTCTTTACTAGAATATGTATAACAAGGCAAACAAACAGCAACAGCAGCACCAAACAGACGCAGACACCCGGTCCCAGCCGCGCTTGGCCGCANATGGCAGGAGTAGCGGGGGTCCAGGCGGAAATGGGGTGTCGAATTAAAATGTAGCAAAAACCACCAGAGCAGGGGCAGAAAACAGCGGAGCTCGGCAGCCCCAAAAGGAGAGAGAAGGTGGAAGGAGCAGATTGTTTTGAGTTTTCCCCTGGTTCTCCATGTGATGTCCTGGGGATGGCAGCAGCATCAGGGCTCGTGCAAGCAGGGTCCCAGGNCAGTGCCACGACGGGTGGCGAAATGTGCTGCAGCAGGAACCTCAGAGTGGCAAGCTGGAACAACAGAGGTGAGCTGGCTCGTAGAGGCAAATGAAGTGTTGCAAAAGACCCTGAAGCCATGGCAGGAGTAGCGGGGGTCCAGGCGGAAATGGGGTGTCGAATTAAAATGTAGCAAAAACCACCAGANAGCCAAGAGACTGCAGCCAACTGCACCCTTCCCCCCTCCTCCCCATCCCAGCCACATCTTTCCTCTCCCAAGTATCATTGTTCTCATGTCTTAGGCAAGAAATGGGAGAAAAATTCCCTGGGAGAAAGAAAAAAAAAAAGGAAAAAGCCTAACCTCCAACAACAGTGCACTACCCTGTTTTTACAGTAGAAGATAATTTACACCAATTTCCATGCCAAATGCNCACTACCCTGTTTTTACAGTAGAAGATAATTTACACCCATTTCCATACCAAGTGTGTTATTTATAATAAAGTCATTTTTATTACTCAACTCAACTGCATTTAAAGAGACAAACAGAGATACTCTGAGTGGGAAAAGGTACTTCTGTCATTACTCCAAGCTGTTATACACCTTGAGCGATTAAGGGGTAATCTGTCTAGGCCAACTCTGCTGAGACTTGTACTGTTTTATCTTTCCAGGAACATTACTGGGAATTGTGCCAGCACATCCCACTGAAGATTGAGTTACTTATCAAAGAACTGCTTATCATTTTTGTAGGAGCAATCATTGCCAACAGGAACCAAATTTGGTCGACACATCAACAAGCTCAACCCACAGGTTGAAACCCTCGCTTCTTTTGTTTATGTTAATCAATATGGTAACCATATGCATCCTGCACTACACACACTTCTCTCTTGTGGGTGCAATTTACTGGGGCAGCAATTACAAACGAAGGTGGCATTCCAAAGGTAACCTGGGATAATACAAAAGGGAATTCCACTCCTAGCAACTAGATAATAGTAGCAACTATTAATTTTCCTTTATGACCCCACTAATAGTAAGCCACAGTTTTTGTTCTAACAGTACAATGTGCTTCAGTATATACCATATACCAAGTCACTGTGTCAGGATTAAGTCCCAATGGAGACGCACTCTAACCCCTAGAGCACAGAGTATGGGCCTGATGGAATGGATGGGCTTGTGTGAGAACTCCTTGTGATTTTGTATTTGTAGACAACATTATTGTATGTACAATATCCTAGTATTTGTGCTTGTAACTTTGTTGACATTATGGAATGTGATTATAGTTATTTAGCTCCTCTTAAATCTTACCAATTGTTATGATTTAATTATACATTGACTTAGGAGCAGCAGTCTATTCCTACTGAATGAACTTCACTTGGATGTGAAAAATGCTATTGAAGAAAGCTCGAGAAAATGGACAGAAAATTTTGATTACCATTTATCCTGATGTAGAAAAATCCACAGGGTGATGGAGCAACCAAAGAAAGACAGGGAACACCAATGTTGGGACATTTTATTTGGATGGTCACCAAGAGCAACTGAAGTTCTTAATAAAATGTTGCACCCTGTGATTGTCCTTCTGATGTTAACCTTTTTGCCTTTTATTTTTGTAATCAGACTGTATATTAAAATGTGGGGGATTATAAAGAAATTAACCCCCAAATTCAGAGATAGGTTATACAGCTTTCACCCCTTCTCTATCTCTTTCTCTATTTCTCCTTTTTCAGTCCAAGTCCAGGTGGATGTTTGAGCCACAGGTGGTGCAGAAGTCCAGATGATAAGGTGTCTCAAACACCAGTAACAGATAGCCAGGGACCCAACCAAGGACTGTTGGCAAGAAGGCACTGTGAGAAACAGGCTGTGGCTGGAGAAGGGGCCATACAGAGGTAGGCAGCCCATTTTTGCAACAAACATCCTTGTTCTTTCTCCTGGAGACAAGCACAATACAGTACAGTGCAAACACAGGGATGAGGTGACAAAGTGAGCGTGGACTGTCAATCAAAGGTTGACCCAGCAGCAATGGGCACTGGTTTGATCAAACGCCTCATCCAGAAAGAACTCGATGGACAAATTACATACATTCATACAGGTGAGAAATGTTACAAATTTATAATAAAGCCATAAAACATTTGCATAAATTCAGCTGAAAGTCATTTACCAATGCATTAGCCTGAGTATGGCTGATAGGAAACTTGTGAATTACCTCAGCCTTGCATGTCTGGAATACCAGTTGAGTCCTGCCTCTGCTGAGGGAGGGTATCTCATCTACCCGTGCTCCTGTGTGCAGGACATAGACTGTAGACCAGGTAATGGAGGAGAGGAGAAGGAAGAAGTGAAGTTATAAGCTGTCCCCAGACATTGCTGTTTCCCTACACAACTTTTGCAAACTTTGGAGCCATGGTCTTCGTGATGACCTCTGGCTGTCGAGTAGCTAGGTATGACTTTGTGAGCTTCAAGGAGTTGAATCCTCTTCTTCCTCCACCATCTTCCCAAAGCAATATGGAAAGTTGGACAGAAAATGAAGGATGACTCAGAGGCCAAGGCTTGGATGCAAAAGTACTTTATTGAGATTAAAGAAAAGGACATGGCTCGCAGAGACCACCAGGAGCAACCACTAAGATACAGCGGAGCTCCTGCAGGATGTCCATCTGCCTGCCCTAAAGAGGAAGAGAGCCAAACAGGTCCCCTGGGCTGGCCTGGGGACACATGGACAGCACAGAAAGAAGATGGAATAGTAGGAGAAAGAAATCATCCTAAAGCTGCAAATAGAATGTCCAGAAGCTCTGTCTCCTGCCCAGAATCATGTTCTGAGGTCTTGGAGGTTCTTGGCCAAGGATGTTGCCAGCAGCTTTAGCAGGGACGGCATCTGCTGCCACCATAGCAGTTGGTGATGGAGGAGATGTCAAAGCCCCCAGAGCTGATGGGCACTCCGCCAGAGCTGAGGATGTTGCCAACAGCAGCAGAGGTGGAGGATCCCACGGCGGTGTTCTGTGGGAAGGAGCTGAGGACGGGGCCGGGCAGGGTCACCAGCACAGCAGGCGGCTCAATGACAACGTGGGAGCTCTGGCACTGCCTGACACAGCACTCATTGCAGCTGCTGGCCAGCGGGCAGGGGCCGCAGGGCTGGCAGCAAGGGTCACAGGGCCGGCAGCAGGACATGGCTCGGGGTCACAGGTGCACCTGGCACAGAGGGCAGGGAGAAGCACAAAGGGAGGACACATGAGAAGCAGCACTGCACCCAAACACCCTGCAGCCAAGGCACCTCCTGGCCCACATTGCACTGCCCAGCTCAAAGCCCAGGAGCCCCCTCAGCCAAGTCCCAGCCTCCCTCTGTCTGCACAAGACCTTCTCTCCCCTGCCCTCTCCCAGCAGAAGCAGCTCCCAGCCCTGCGCTACGACAGCCCCTCTCAGCTGAGACCTCCAGCCAGGCAAGAGCTGCTCTTGAAGCAGCAGCAGGATTAGGAGGAGAAGAGGCTTCCCACTCACCTGATTCCTGAGGAGGAGGAGGTGAGAGAAGTGGATGAGAGAACAGAGACTTGGGCTGCCTTTTATAGCAGTCCTGCCCTGCCTCAGGCCCAGAGGCACCTTAGTGGAAGTCGTAATTTTCTGACCAGTTCATGTCAAATGTGAACTATCCCAGCTAATGGTAGGGGCTGTGTCCCAGTTTCCTGCACTGTGGCCTTTTCATTTCCTGGCTTCTGCCACATGCTTTCCTATATGAAGGGTCATTTCTCAAAGTGCCAGGATGACAGCATCAAGGATTTCAGGGCAGAAAGACATCAGTGGACAAAGACGTTTAGATTAAGGGCCAGTGGCATCCAGGTGACTTGTACCTGTGTCATTCCTCTGGACTCCCCTGGTGGCCAGAAATCAACCCTGCTCTCATGCTTCTTACACACATGCCCAAGATTTGCATGTGACACGAGACGGTTTTTCTTTTGCTTCCTTCATTACTCTGTGATCAATGCTCAGTGTTATACTCAAGTGGGCTTCTGCTGGGAGGGTTTGACCCTAGTGCTGTACTAAGAGTACTCAGAAAAATTGTATTCTCCCCTCTTCCCAGTGACATGTGATAAAATCTCCACCTATGATCTACCTTTTAGAGACAACTGGATTTATTTTGTCTGGAGAAAAGGAGGCCAAGGCGAAAGTTTATCATTCTAACACTACCTGGAAGGAGGCTGTAGCAAGGTGGGTGTCAGTCTCTGCTCCAGAGTAACAGGTGATAAAACAGGAGGAATTGGCCTAAAGTTGCATCAGGGGAGGTTTAGATTGGATATTAGGGAAAAATTCAATATCAAGCATTGGAACACACTCTTGAGGGAGGTGGTTGAGCCACCACTCCTGGAGGTGATTTCAAAGAAATGCAGATGTGGCACACGGGTTAGTGTGCACAGATGGGAACATGGGTTAGTGGTAGAGTGGGCAGTGTTCGATTTATGGTTGGACTTGATGATCTTGAAGGCATTTTCATGATTCTGTGACTGTGCAGCTATCATGAGTCTTGGGCATTTGTATTAGACAATTAAGAATGAGACAATCAAAAGGTCAGTGTAATCAGGAATTAGCACACATACAATGAACCTTTTCTTCTCCATGTATCTGCTAACCCTAGTGAAGAATGGCCCTGCATGGAGCAATCAGTACCTGCAGATCTAACTGCAGTTGTTCTTCCTCATCATGTTTCCTTTGTGAAGATCTGGCACTCCTCCACTGCTGCATCAAAGCTGATGGAGACTTTTCCTTGTCACCAGGAAAACCATTGCTTCCTGCAAGCCCTGGTCATATGTACATTGGGCTTGTGGTCATCTTCACCCAGGTGGTTCTGCTGACTGGCCCACCTGCACCCAGGAAAGCCATTGCTTAATCGAAGTCCCCTGATGTGGCCTCTGCTGATCCTGATCCAGCAGCTGCTTCCCCCCTCCATCCCTCCCATTCTGTGTGTCAAAGAAAAGCAAAGAGTTGGAGAATCTGTGCTATGAGGAAAGACTAAAGGAGTGTGGCCTTTTCTCCCTAGAGAACAGGACTCTTGCGGAGGACCTTACCATAGTATTTTAGTGATTAAACGGGATCTACCAAGAGCACTGAGAGTTTCAGCACAAGGACCAACATGGAGGGGCTGTCCATGAGGGTCACACACTGAGTGAAGAGGAACTGGAGATGATTTGAGTGCTGGCAACTGAGACCAGTGCTTGGGTCTCAGCAGAGCATCTGCAGGAGCAGATGAAACCTGGGTTTCTGGACATAGCAAGATGTGCACAGGGGCCGGTAATATGGAGAAAGATCATGTCTCTCCCCTGAACTGAGGGCAGAAGCATGTGTGAAACCTCACAGGCTTCATGGGACACTGTACCCAAGTTGTTATTCTGAGCCCTTGAAGAGTTCCTTTTCTGCATGCAGGAGACCAAGGATATCCGGGGGATGACATGGATTAGAGCATTACTCAAGGCTGAAGGCAAAGGAATTTTTATATCCTCTCCCCACTGCTGCCACCCCTTTGAACTTGTGATTTCATTGGTGGCCTCTGTTGTAGTCAAGGATGTCTTCATTAGCTCCAAGGGAAAGAACACAGAGGAAAATCCACTGCAGGGACTCCCAACCCCTGCCTTTTTTAACTTTGTACATGAGCAGATTGGAAGAGCTGCCACAGCACAAAGGAGAACTTTAAGGCCAAGGCATGAAAGCACAACAACTTTAATGAGTCTAAGGAAGAAAAGAAGATCACCAGGGGCAGTCACTAAGATGCAGTGGAGCTCCTGCATGGTGTCCATCTGCCTGCCATGCAGAGGGAGAGAGGGCAAAATATCCTCACTTAGACTGGCCTGGGGAGACACAGAGAACAAGTGCTAAGAAAGAGCAGAGGGGAGGAAGCTCTGTCATGTCCCCTCACGTGGCAGTCCTTGGGTATGTGGGCAAGAATCACAAAAGGGGTGCCCATTTCCTGACAACTTGGACAAAACCAAACCACTCATAAATTGCCCAAGTGAACATCACCTGCCCACAATGAATGCCAACAGACCTTGATCTGAGACTTCTACCACAGAAATCCTTGAGTCTCTCATCCCATCACTTAGAGAATGTGATCTTCACATAGGAAAGCACGTGGCAGAAGGCAGGAAATGAAAAGGCAGCAGTGCAGGAAACCAGGACACAGCCCCTACCATTACCTGGGATGGTGCACATTTGACATGAGCTGGTCACAAAATTATGACTTCCACTAAGGTGCCTCTGGGCCTGAGGCAGGGCAGGACTGCTATAAAAGGCAGCCCAAGTCTCTGCTCTCCCATCCACTTCTCTCACCTCCTCCTCCTCAGGAATCAGGTGAGTGGGAAGCCTCTTCTCCTCCTAATCCTGCTGCTGCTTCAAGAGCAGCTCTTGCCTGGCTGGAGGTCTCAGCTGAGAGGGGCTGTCGTAGCCCAGGCCTGGGAGCTGCTTCTGCTGGGAGAGGGCAGGGGAGAGAAGGTCTTGTGCAGACAGAGAGAGGCTGGGACTTGGCTGAGGGGGCTCCTGGGCTTTGAGCTGGGCAGTGCAGTGTGGGCCAGGAGGTGCCTGGGCTGCAGGGTGTTTGGGTGCAGTGCTGCTTCTCATGTGTCCTCCCTTTGTGCTTCTCCCTGCCCTCTGTGCCAGGTGCACCTGTGACCCCGAGCCATGTCCTGCTGCCGGCCCTGTGACCCTTGCTGCCAGCCCTGCGGCCCCTGCCCGCTGGCCAGCAGCTGCAATGAGTGCTGTGTCAGGCAGTGCCAGAGCTCCCACGTTGTCATTGAGCCGCCTGCTGTGCTGGTGACCCTGCCCGGCCCCGTCCTCAGCTCCTTCCCACAGAACACCGCCGTGGGATCCTCCACCTCTGCTGCTGTTGGCAACATCCTCAGCTCTGGCGGAGTGCCCATCAGCTCTGGGGGCTTTGACATCTCCTCCATCGCCAACTGCTATGGTGGCAGCAGATGCCGTCCCTGCTAAATGTGCTGGCAAAATCTTTAGGCAAGAACCTCCAAGACCGCAGGACATAGATCTGGGCAGGAGATAAAGATTTGGAACATTGTCTTTACAATATCAAGCCATTGTTCCCTTCTTCCACCTTTTTTCCTGTTTTCTTTGCTGTCCATGTGTCTCCTCAGGCCAGTCTAATGGGGACATGTGACCCTCCCTCCCTCTTTTGGGCAAGCAGATGCACACTCTGCAGGAGCTCTGCTGCATCTTAGTGGCTGCATCTGATGCTCTCTGTGAGCCACCTCCTTTTCTTCTTTACACTCAATAAAGTTGTTTTGCATCCAAGCCTGGGCCTCTAAGTCTTTCTTTGTTCTCTAGAAAATCTTCCAGTCCAGTCAGAGAAAACAGGTGGAGGAAGCAGAGAGTGGTATTCCCTGCAGTGGGTTTTTTCTTCCTGCCCTTTTCCTTGGAGCTGACAAAGTCGCCCCTGGCTACTCAGCAGCTAAAGGCCATCCAGGAGACGTCAGGCAAGAGTTGTGAAGGGAAACAAGAATTCCTGGGTCCAGCCCACAGCTTCATCTCTTCCTTCTACTCCACTCCCTTACCTAGTCAAGTCACACAGCCACTGGAGCCTGGGCTACCTCTGGAGAAACTCTGGCACCACACCAGGAGTGGGGAACAACTGAGGTTTGGATTTTACCTGCAACTGAACCTGAAGAGCAGCTTTGTCTATAGTGAAGAATGCCACAGCCACAGCAGGGATCAGGCAAAGAAGAAGGAGGAGGAGGAGGCTTTCTGGTCTCGAGGTTCCAAATGAAGGGATCAGGAACAAAAGAGCCTCAAGTACTGCTGTGCTTGGGTTTTATACAGTTACATATCAGAGGGTGGATACAAATGAACAACCAATGGAGAGATATCAGGGGAGGAGTGAGGGGATTACATAAACAGATCAGAACCAATCAGGGTAGGTGAGAGGAGAGGATAAGTCACATGGGCCAATGGGGCTGCGAAGTTTAGGGGAATTCCAAAGGGGTGTTGCAGTCTGGGATTGGCCCAAGGTAGAGTGGCAGGGAAGGTTCAGGAATAAGAGGCTGGGTTGCCTTGACAGGCAGGGAAAGAGCTGGAACAAGGGGTGGGGAATGGCATGAGAGACAGATTTGAGGGCGGGTAAAATCCAGCACTTGTCCTTGTTGAACTTCATAGGGTTGGTGATTGCCCAGCCCTCTAATTTGTCCAGGTCTCTCTGCAGGGTGTCCCTGCCTTTGAGGGAGTTGACAGCTCCTCCCAGTTTTGTATCATCCACAAACTTGCGTAGTTTCCCTTCCAGTCCTGCATTCCTGTCATTTATGTGGATGATGAAGAGCGCAGGGCCAAGGATGAAACACTACAGAGCCCCAACAGTGACAGATCACCAGTCTGATGTCACCCCAGTCATGCTTTGTGCCTGACTTGTGTGCCAGTTGCTCACCCATCACATGATGTCTTTATCCAGCTGTGGGCCTGACATTTTGTCCAGAAGGATCCTGCAGGAGGCAGTATCAAAAGCTTCACTGAAGCCCAAAAAGATGATATCAACTGCCTTCCCTTGATTAAGCAGGTGGGTTACCTTGTCATAAAAGGATATCAGCTCTGACAAAGCAGAACTTCCCTCCCATGAAGCTGTGCTGGCTGTGACTTTGCATGTTCTTATCTCATGTGCACTTGTGTGCAGCTGGGACTGTGTGAATATACATGGGTGCAAAAATAATTGTGCATGATGCCTTTCAGATGTGCTTAAGTGTGTGTGTGTGTGTGTCCCTCCTCATGAGGGATTGCTCTGCTTACAGCAGTGACATTCTCCACTGCTCTGCCAATAAGCTCCACAGAGCACCCAGAGTCTGAAGGAACTTCAGTGTAGCTAAACGAACCTGGCAGAGAATTACCCTCACCTCAGGCACTGAGGTGAGGGTAATTCTTCAATCCTCCTTTTCCTACTGCTTCACAGCTCACACTCTGCTGATGATGATTCCTGGGCCAAATTAGGATAATTTCATACCGGTTTGGATCCTTAGTTTAATTCACTGTAAACAATATTGGGAATGCCTAAACATGGCTTGCAGTCCTCATTCCCTGCTTCTTCAGCCCAGGACACAACTCTCCCAAGTTCTAGAGACTTCAAAAGGATGAGGCTTGCTTTATGGACAGCAGAAAGGCTAAGAAGTCCTGCCACCTTCATCCAGGCTATGCTCAAGTGAGTCTGCTTGCACTGCAGTGTCAGTGCTGTCTGGTAAGAGACACATCTCTGCCTCGTGTTCAAGCCAATGCCAAATGTGTCAGTGCAGTCCATCAGCCTGGTGCTGTGCCAGGCAGAGGCTGAGACCTCAGATTTAACATGTTCTGATCTAAAGGACCATGGCATGGGGAAAAGAAAGTGCTCAACAGGTATTTGTCCTCACTTTTTACTGAGTCATGAAGGGGAGAGGAAAATGGAGTAGAAACTATGGTCGAATGCAAAGGTTGTTTTCTGCATTCCAACTCCCGTTATTCTGCAGAGGAAATTATGTCCACGACCGTCACATCAACAGCCCCAGTGCAGCTCTGACCGTGGAGCAGGAAATCATGGGGCTGCTATTGCTTCAAGGTCTCCCACCTTTCTGGATATTTGTGGACAAAGATACATCAAGACAAGTCTTGATGGTGTCTGGAAGCAGAGCAACCAGGGGATGTCTTCCTCAGCTCCAAGAGATTGTACCCTTAATAGTTGTACTTCCATGGTGCCCCAAAATTCCATTCCTCTGCGAATGGAGAAGGGTCTCCTTATGCCCTCATCCGCTTCCATGACTAAGCAACACTTTTCTCCTTTGGCATTCAGAAGTGCAACCGGGGGAAGGACCACAGAGACGCCAGACTTGAATGCAGCAGAACTTTAATGAAATGAAAGAAGGATACAAAGCCACTGAAAGCGGAGGTCAGCAGCACAGGCAGCACCAAGGGCAGCAGAGAGTCTGCGCTCCTTGGCTCTGGAATAGTTCCTGCATAATATTGATCTACTTGTCCCACAAAGGGGAGAAACCAAATGGTCCCTATCAAGCTGACCTTTGGGGAACGTAGAAGCGCATAGGAACCAATGCAAACAATGAAAAGGGAGAGAAAGATAAGTTCGGTCAGCTATCGTGCAAACAGCACTCAAAACCTAGATCCTCTGCCCAACACCGTGTTCTGAGTCCCTCAAGATGTCTTGCTGGGGCTTTCTCAGCACCTTTAGCAGGGACGGCATCTGTTGCCACCGTAGCGACTGGTGATGGAGGAGATGTCAAAGCCCCCAGAGTTGATGGGCACTCCGCCAGAGCTGAGGATGTTGCCAACAGCAGCAGAGGTGGAGGATCCCACCACGGTGTTCTGTGGGTAGGAGCTGAGGATGGGCCCAGGCAGGGTCACCACCACAGCAGGTGGCTCAATGACAACAGTGGAGTTCTGGCACTGCCTGACACAGCACTCGTTGCAGCTGTTGGCCAGTGGAGTGGGGCCACAGGGCTGGCAGGGACGGCACTGGGTGTTGCAGGACATGACTTGAGGCTTCAGGTGCACCTGGCAGAGAGAGCAGAGAGGAAACAGAGCACAGAGCTGGGTGGGTGGGCGAGGAGCAGCCTGGTTACCCCATCACAAAAGAGCCAAGGCCATCGTGAGTGGGAAGCTGGAGACTGGGCCAGAAGCCCTACAAAGAGCAGCCTGACTCAGGAAGTTCTCTTCCAGGGCATAAAGCAAAAGGCACCACCATCACCAGCCTCTCTCTATGCCAGCCTCCTCCCCGCTTTCCTCTCTCATGCCCAGATGCTCCAATCCCCAGATATGAGAAAACACAGTCAGTTGAGATGTCCACCAAGTGGAGATCTCACTTTGAAAAAGAAAGAGAAGGGGCTTCAGACTCACCTGGTTCCCAAGCAGAAGGAAGCAAGAGAAGTGGATGAGAGAGCAGAGACTTGGGCTGCCTTTTATACCTGCCCTTCACTGCCGCAGGACCAGGGGCAGCCTTTGCAGAGGTAACAATTTCCCAGCAAGCTCATCTTGAATGCAAACCAGCACACCTAATGATATGGGCTGTGCTTTCATTTCCTGCACTGCTGCCTTTTCATTTCCAGGTTTGTTCCATGCCCGTTCCCCAGTGAAGGCTTCTTCTGATCCCTGGGATTAAAGGCCCCAGGATTTCTAAGGCAGGAATGCAGCAGTGCAGGCAGAAGACTCAGTTTATGTACTGCATGGGCCCAGACCAGGAAAGTGATGCTATCCTGATCAGTCTTCTGGGGTTGTTTGAAGTGTTATTTTCTGGAAGAAGCTGCAGCACTCATAGAATCATATAATCATAGAATGGCTTGGTCTGGATGGAACTCCTTCATAAAGAGAAGCAGTGACACTCACTAGATGAGGTTGTTCCAAGCCCCATCCAAGCTGGCCTTGAACACTTCCAGGGATGTGGCAGCCTCAGCTTCTATGTGAAATTCCATTGCCTGACCACCCTTTGAGTAAGGAATTTGTTCCTCACATCAAATCTACATCTTTCCTTTTTTAGTTTGAACAATTCCACTTTGTCCTATCAGTATCTGCCTGTGTAAAAAGTCGGCATCCATCTTCTTGTAAGCCCCGTTCACATACTGACTGGCCTCAATGAGGTGTCCTCAAAGCCTTCTCTTCTCCATGTGGAACAACCCCAACTCTCTCAGCCTATCTTCATAGCAGATTTGCTCCAGCCCTCTGAGCATCTTTGTGGCTTCCTTTGGACCTGCTCTAACAGGTCCATGTCTTTCTTGTGCTGAAGACTCCATATCTGAACCCATCTGGGGTCTCACAAAATCAGAGTAGATGAGAAGAATCACTGCCCTCAACCTGCCAGTCAGGCCTTTTGTGATGCAGCCCAGGATGGCTTTCTGGACTGCAAGTGCAGACTGTTGGCTCATGTCCAGGTTTTCACCCACCAGAACTCCCAAGTACTTCTTCACAGGTCTGCTCTCAATGAGTTCATCTCCCAGTCTGTCCTCGTGTCTGGGATTTCCTAATGCAGGTGCTGCACCCTGCACTTGAACTTCTTAAACCTCATCAGGTTCTCATGGGCCCACTTCTAAAGTTTCTCCAGGTCTCCTTGGATGGAAATCTTCTGTAGTGTCAGCTGCACTGCTCGGCTTTGTATCATCTGCAAACATGCCAAGGGGACACTCGATCTAATATCCCTGTGATTGAAAAAGGTACTAAAAAGCACCAGTCCCAAGACAGAGCCTTGAGACATGCCCCTCTTCCCCTACCCCTATTTGGTCATAGAGCCACAGACTAAAGCTGTGTCCATCCAGCCATTTTCATATTCACAATAGTCACCCTTCAAATCCGTGTGTATTGGGTTTGCATGGCCTGGTTTTGGTAGCAGGAGGGCTACAGGGGTGGCTTCTGTGAGAAGTTGCTGGAAGCTTCCTCAGTGTCCAGCAGAGCCAAAGCCAGCTGGCTCCAAGACAGACCCACCGCTGGCCAAGGCTGAGCGCATCAGAAATGGAAGTGATGCCTCAGGAACAACACATTAAAGAAGGAAAAAAATTATTGCACGGGTGTAGTTGTGGCCAGAGAAAAGCAGAGTGAGAATATGTGAGAGAAACAGCTCTGCAGACACCAGTGGAGAAGGAGGAGCAGGAGCTGCTCCAGGCTCCAGAGCTGAGATTCCTCTGCAGCCCATGGTGAGGCAGTTGTGCCCCTGCAGCCCACAGAAGGCATAGGAGTGCAGAGATGCACCTGCAGCCCCTGGAGGAGCCAACAGCAGAGCAGGTGAATGCCTGAGAGGAGGCCATGACCCTGAGGGAAGCCTGTGCTGGATCAGAGTCCTGGCAGGGACCTGTGAAGAGAGGAGCCCATGCTGGAGCAAGTTTGTTGGAACGCCTTGTGACCCTGTGAGGGTTCCTGAAGGACTGAACCCATGGAAGAGTGGCCCACATTGTAGCAGTTCTTGGGGAACCATAGCCTGTGGCAAGCCTCTTCCTTCTCATTTTGGAGAAGTTAATGGAGGACTTCTCCCATGGGAGGGACCCCACCCTGGAGCAGGGGAAGGACTCCCACTCCTCTCCTTGAGCAGCAGCAGGAACAACCTGTGATGAATTGACCATGAGCCCCATTCCTGTCTCCCTGCTCTGCTGGGGGGGAGGAGGAGATAAAGCTGGGAAGGAGGGGGAGGTAGGGGCAGATGTTTGGTTTTTTGGGTTAGTTTTGTAAGACTTATTTTACTTCTCATTATCCTCGTCCGATTTTGTTGGTAATAAATTCAGTTAATATCCCTTTTGCCTGTGACAGTATTTGGTGAGAGGTCTCTTCCAGTTCTCATCTCAACTCATGAACTATTGTTACATTTTCTCTCCCCTATCCATTTGTAGAGGAGAGTGATAGAATGGCTTTGGTGGGTGCCTGGCAACCAGCCAGAGTCAACCCACTACACCATCTCTCCAATTTGGAGATCAGGATTTTGTGTGGACTGTGTTGAAGGCCTGACGGAAGTTTAGGTAGATGACACTGGCCAGTCTTCCCTTGCTGACTGTTTCAGTCACTCCATCCTTGAAGGCAACCAGATTGCTCAGACATGACTTGCCCTAAGAGAAGCCTTGCTGGCTGTTTGGATCACCTCCTTGTCTGAGTATGACTTACAGTTGCTTTCATGAGGATCTGTTCCATGATCTCCCCAGGCACAGAGGTGAGGTCTACTAGTCTGTGATTCCCTGGGTCCTTTGTATTGCCTCTTTAAAAATCCAGTCTGCTGCTGGATAACCAAGGATTCCTGTGCATGGGGATGGGCTATGTCCTTCCCTATCCCGCCCTCCTCAGCTCACCCTGATGGTTATTTGTTGTTGTCTCCCCATGTGTGTGCATTGGGCTGCAGGCTCTGACCCCATCCTACCTAACTCTGCCCTCAGGAAAAGCTTCTGGCTTGTTTTGACTTGTCCACTCTCTGAGCAGTCTGTGACTACACAAACAGTGCTGTGAGCTTGCCTGAGGCCTTGCCCTTCCCTACAAGGCTCCAGCCCTGCTGCGGCTGTCTCCTGGTGTCCTCAACAGAGTTCACAGTAGGGTGTGTTCCTACGTGTGTTCATGTCTTTGGTGCTCTTGTGTGCAACCAGACTTGTGTGAATGTACCACAGGTGCACATTTGACAGGTGTATAAGAACATGTGTCCTTTTGTGTCTCTCCTTACCAACAGGTTGTGTTGCTCATGGTAGGGACACTCTCCACAGCTCTGTTCACAAGCTCTGCAAAGCAGCAGGAGCTCAAGTGCAGCTGAAAGGAAATGGCATCACCCTCCTAGAAATCTCTCAAAAAAAAAAGAGGCACTGTAATCAACCCATTTTCTGAACCCTCCTTGTCCTGATCCTCCAGAGCTCATACTCCACTGATGATGATGCCAAGTCCCAACAAGGACTACCAATTTAGATCCTTAATTTAGTTGAGTGTAACAGGATTGGGACTGCCTCAGCATGATGGGCAGTCCCCCTCTGCCTGCCTCACCAGGTCAGGGCACAGCTGCTAGAGAGTTCAAAAAGATGGGGTTTGCTTTATCCTGGAGAAAGAATAAGGAATCCTACTTACTCTCCTTGTTCAGGCTGTGTCCAAATGGATCTGCTCCCACTGAATTGTTGGTGCTTCCAGGTGTGGGACACAGCCTTCCTTCATGCCAAAGCCAATGTCAAATGTATTCATCCAGATCATGGGCCTGGTGCTGTGTCAGGCTGAGATCTTGGCCCAAATAGGTACTGAATTAAAGAATCACAGTGCATGTTATTAGTGTGCACTGGACTGGAAGGGCAGAGACACTGTGTGTGTTGCACAGGGGAAGCCAATAAACAGGGTTATTGGGCAGATGGGCACCAGTGGGGGATGCCCCAGCAGTTGCTCTGTGGTGCAGATGTCACAGTGTCCCCAGGTAGGAGTGGTGCTTGTGCCCTGGGTCTGCCTGTGGAGCAGAGAGAGAATGGGGGACTCCAAGGGTGCCAGGCAGAGCAAGGAGCTGGATTGCCCCTATAGTAGCAATTTACCTGGTGACAGCAGTGCAGGTCTTGTGGGTGAAATGGTGAGGCTGGGCATCACAAGAACATTGGCCAAAGAGATGCAGGAGTTCAGAGACTCTTCCCTGAATCTCCAGCAGGAAGAATATGCAGGGAACTTTTCCTGTTGGTCCTTTCATGCTTCAGCCCCTGTTTGAGCTTAGCTTTGCCTTCATCAGCTCCTTCCCTACATTCAGGGAACTGTAGACACCTGAGATGTCCCAACCTTTTAATCACTCACTTAAGCTGAGGGTGGAAGTCGAAAAAGAAATTTTGGAGTATCACAGGAAAAAAACCCCAAAATGTCTGCATTAATAGTGAAGCCAGATGCTCTTCACAGAAACTCAGAGATACTGCCATGACCACATAGTGGAAAGGAAGAAGAATGTTGTACACCAGTAGGCCCAACTTTCTTTAGGGACACTCTGAGCCATGCTGTCATCAGCTCTGTTTCCCACCATCTATAAACAGTGAAGGGATGGCTAAAAAGTGAGCATTTCCAACAGGTGTGCACAGGGTACAGATATTCATTAGAACTGCAGCCTGCAGAACTTGGCTTACACAGTCCCCATCAACCTGATTGCCAAGAGAGATGTGTTCAGTGCCCTGATACCTCTGTCATCCTGACTGACTGTTGGTCAAACAGGCAGGAGGAGGCAATGTCATCAAAGGACTTTAAAACCTCACTTTCTGGAAGAAAAGGACATCTGTCTGCATTCCAGACTCCCAGATGGGGAAAGGGCAATTTACACTGTCTCCATGGTGGATGGATGGATGGATGGATGATGGATGGATGGATGGATGGATGGATGGATGGATGGATGGAAGGAAGGATGGATGGATGCATGGATGGATGGATGGATGGATGGATGATGGATGGATGGATGGATGGATGGATGGATGGATGGATGATGGATGGATGGATAGATTCTGTTTATCCAGCCCTTCGTGACTGAGGCCTCCGATGTGCTTTTGCTCAAAACAGTGCCCAAGAGCACCAGATTAAACAAGAGGGACATTTGTGAACAAAACTTGTCCACCACAGACAGCTCACAGATACTGCTGTCCAGAATGACTTTGCGCAGAGCTTTTTGGAGCAGCGCTGGTCCTTACACAGCAGGGCCCTTGAGGCCCTGAGCCTGAGCAGAGCTGCTCCATCTGTGGTTGGGAGTGACAAGGTACTGCCGAGCAGTGAAGGGTCTGTGGGCATCCATTAATGTCCTTGGACTGCCCTGGCCCATGAGGGTTCACAGGGACTCCAGTGTGAGACCCAGAGTGGTTAATCCCAGCACTGACTTGTGAATTGTGCCAGGCCTTCACTCCTGCCAAAATGTGGGCCCTGCCATGGGCCTTACGTGTGGCTGCAGTGAAGAACTGATCCCAGCTGCCCATACCCATTTGTGCTGGCCACGGTCTGAGACTGGGCAGTGGAGTGAAGATGGGGATGAGGCCTTGAGCCAGCTCTGAGGCTATTCCACACAACCACACTTCTGACATCCTTTGGGAACATTTTCTGTCTACCCCAGCACAGCACTGACCAGAGCAAGAGGTGACGCATTCCCATGATCCTGAAGGTTGGTTTGTCTCCAGGACCTCCCATGGAATTCTAGTTGTTACATGAGGACAGCAGAGGTTTTTGCAGGAATTGTTGGGGGTATATCTGGGCAGAAGCACTGAAGGGAAAGGGCTGATCACTATGGGGTAGCTGGGGATGTTTTGCATCCTGGCCCAGGATACCCCACATAGGACCCTCTGCAGTGTATCCCAACTTCGTATTTTTCTGGATGAAGGATCTCACTACATTATCACCTTATCCCCTGCCAGAATCAACACCATTCTACCCTGGCAGCTTGCAAGGGCATATGTGGGGGGAAGGACCACCTGGAGACCCAGACTGAGATGCAAAAATCTTTATTGAGTTTAAAGAGGGAATCAAGGTTGTTACAAGCACAGGCCCTCAGTACAGGGATCTGGAGGGATGAGCAAGACACTTCACCTTTTGGCCATGGTGAAGTCCATGCAGGGCATCCATTTGCCTTGCCTGTAGAGCGCAGGCTGGCTTGGAGGAGCCTTGCAGCCGAGGGGAGCAGAGGGACACAATGAAAATAGAAAGAAGGAGACATGTAGGAAAGACATAGGGCATGCTTTTGAAGTGCCTGAGCTGGGCTCTTCCTTCCAGCATTTTCAGGAGGAACTAAAGATGGTCAGTTCCTCTGAAAGAAATGACCTGAAGATTCTTCCTTTGTCCAGCACCATGCCTGGAGATCCTGGGGACACTTCCCGAGACCGACATATGCCCAGCACCATTAGCAGGGAAGGCCCCTCCTTCCACCGTAGCGACTGGTGATGGAGGAGATGTCAAAGCCCCCAGAGTTGATGGGCACTCCGCCAGAGCTGAGGATGTTGCCAACAGCAGCAGAGGTGGAGGATCCCACCACGGTGTTCTGTGGGAAGGAGCTGAGGATGGGCCCAGGCAGGGTCACCACCACAGCAGGTGGCTCAATGACAACAGTGGAGTCCTGGCACTGCCTGACACAGCACTCATTGCAGCTGTTGGCCAGTGGAGTGGGGCCACAGGGCTGGCAGGGACGGCACTGGGTGTTGCAGGACATGACTTGAGGCTTCAGGTGCACCTGGCAGAGAGAGCAGAGAGGAAACAGAGCACAGAGCTGGGTGGGTGGGCGAGGAGCAGCCTGGTTACCCCATCACAAAAGAGCCAAGGCCATCGTGAGTGGGAAGCTGGAGACTGGGCCAGAAGCCCTACAAAGAGCAGCCTGACTCAGGAAGTTCTCTTCCAGGGCATAAAGCAAAAGGCACCACCATCACCAGCCTCTCTCTATGCCAGCCTCCTCCCCGCTTTCCTCTCTCATGCCCAGATGCTCCAATCCCCAGATATGAGAAAACACAGTCAGTTGAGATGTCCACCAAGTGGAGATCTCACTTTAGAAGAGAAAGAGAAGGGGCTTCAGACTCACCTGGTTCCCAAGCAGAAGGAAGCAAGAGAAGTGGATGAGAGAGCAGAGACTTGGGCTGCCTTTTATACCTGCCCTTCACTGCCGCAGGACCAGGGGCAGCCTTTGCAGAGGTAACAATTTCCCAGCAAGCTCATCTTGAATGCAAACCAGCACACCTAATGATATGGGCTGTGCTTTCATTTCCTGCACTGCTGCCTTTTCATTTCCAGGTTTGTTCCATGCCCATTCCCCAGTGAAGGCTTCTTCTGATCCCTGGGATTAAAGGCCCCAGGATTTCTAAGGCAGGAATGCAGCAGTGCAGGCAGAAGACTCAGTCTATGTACTGCATGGGCCCAGACCAGGAAAGTGATATTTCAGTCTGGATAACTCTGGTGGGGCTGTTTGAGTTCCAACAATCCTCAGCTGGCTGCCCACGGACTCCTGTGCATGAGGATCTGTCCTATCCATGTCTTTCCCTCTCTATGGTCTCTTCTTCCCTCCCCATGTCCATGGACTCTGCAACTGGTTCTTGCCCCAATGTGCCTAACTCTGCTATCAGGACAAAATTCCAGGTTGTTTTAACTCATGCCCTCTTTGTGCAGCACAGAAAATGTCATGGGCTTGTCTGGCTCCTTGTCCTTCCTCACAATGCTCCAACCCTGCTGCAGTTGTCCCCAGGTGTCCTCAGTAGAGTCCACAGTGTGTTGTGCTCCTACAACCTTGACTTCTGTGGGATAGAGAGGTGGGCCCATGTAATCCTCATGAAGCTCAAGAAGGCCACGTGTAAGGTCCTGAATTTGGGTTGGGTCATTCCCAAGGATGGACAAAGATTGGGTAATGAGTAAAGTGAGAGTAGCCCAGCCAAGAAGGACTTGGGTGTACTGGTGAATGGGAGTCTGGACGTGACCTGCGATGTTCACATGCAGCCCTGGCATTGTATCCCAGAATTGCATTGCATCAACAGAGGAGTGACTACCAGCTATAGAGAAGTGGTTCTCCCTCAATACTCTGCTCTTGTGAGACTCCAGCTGGAGTGCTGTGTCCAGTTCTGGGGTCCCCACTGTGAAGGTGCTGAAGTAGGTCCAGAAGAGGCCACAAAAATGCTCAGAGGGCTGCAGCCCTTCTGCTTGGGGAAGGGCTGGGAGAGGTGAATGTGTTTAGCCTGAAGATGTTCTGGGGATACCTTAAATCACATCCCAGTGCCCAAAGGGGATCCAAGAGAGATGAAGAGGGACTTTTTTACAAGGGCATGGAGTGACAGGACAAAGGGGAATGGCTTCCCACTGAAACAGGATAGGTTCATACTAGTTGCTAAGAAAAAATTCTTCCCTCTGAGGGTGGTGAGGCCCTGGCACAGGTTGTCCAGAGAAGCTCTGGCTGCCCCATCCCTGGAAGTGGATGCTGTGCTGCTGTGAAACACATAATCATGTGAGTTTCACAATTGCTTCTAGATCCAGGGATTTTGATGATGAAAACTGTCCAAGAAACCTGACTTGGGGCAGATCTATTGGAGGCTACACCATAAACAAGCCAAAGGAGCCTTGTCAATGTTCTCTGCTTACAATAACACTGCAATTCTCAGAGCAAGTAGCCTACTGGCTCTTCTTCCTGTTTCATCTCCATGGGCCTCCACTGATGGCCACAGCTGGAGAGTGAGGCCTTTGGTAAGAGGCACAATTGCTCTTATGGTTTTGACACTGTGGTCACAGAAGCCCAAGATGGGAAGGGCTCTTCCTTACCCTGCATCAGCGAGTGGAAAACAGCCACCAGCCAGACTCTGGACAAGATTCTTCCTGCATTCATCCACTGCCTGAGAGTAGTCCCACTCTTTTTAATGTCTCTCCTTTTTAGGGAAATCACCAAGTGCTGAGGGGAGCTCCCATGTTCTTGGGTCCATGCCAGTTTCTCTGTCCAACAGCTGGTAACAGCTCAGTGATCTCCTTTCCTCTCATGAGCTAAAGAAAGGGTTCTGGGGACCTATTTTCAGGCAATCCCACTACAGGACTTCTTATGGAAACTCAGCTCAAGGGTGCTGAGGTTCCAGATGGATCCCACCCTTTGAATTGGAATCTGTTGCTCATGAAGTATCATCCCCCTTGCCCAAGAAATCTCAGGGTACTCATTTGTTTTTCTGCTGTTGTTCTAGCATAGCCTGCCTCTCCCAAGTGACAAGGATCTGCTCTGACAGCCCTGTGTGAGGCTTTGCATGCTGCTGTTTATCTCAGAGGGCTCTAAGCAGTGTGGATGAGGAATTCACAGCAGGTCTCAGACACTCTGCTGTGTCTTGGATTTCTTGGACATTTCAGGTCCTGCTTTTTGTTGCTTTCCAGGACTGTAGAAGGATTCAACACTCCAAATATAAAATTCTGTCCAAAATGTGTCGTTCCTAGGCAGAAATGACAAGCAGTGATGTCTGTCTGAGGATAAATCCAGTCTCAGACTCATTCTGCTGTCCCAGGCATTTTCCCAAATGCCACTGAAAAAGAGCACAGCTGGCAAAGGGTGGGAATCAGCCAGTGCCTTGGTCAGTGGTGCCTGGGCCTGGATACAGGACTAAGTGCCAAGTGCCCAGGCGGATGCAGGAGGTTTGTGAATCTCCTCCAGAAGTGCCATTGCTTCTAGAAGGGAGGAGTAGATGTTCAGTTCAGACTCAATCATCTCAACTGGAGAGCTCTATGCTCAGGTGAAATTAATCCCACACTCTCCATAAAGATGTGTTTACCATGATGAGAAACTGATGCCTCCTCATTATGAAGTGGTTACATGGACTATCTTCACTGTCAGTGTGCAAAAAGAAAAGCTTTGAGAACATGGTTAATCTGTTCTAAAATGAAAATTAGGAGGGTAAAAGCAAGTGCTGTTTGGAAGTGCTAATAGCCTCCCAATGAGTGTAGAGAGAGACTTGCTTCCCAGCCAGCCTTCCACAACTCTGTACTTTGAGTGCTTTGCCAATCACATTAATGTTTTTCCACAACAAAGCCCAAAATGGGTGGAACAATGTACTGCTAAAAATTATGTGGGGTTTTAGATGTGGAAATGCCCTGACACATGTAGTATGAAGCACACCATTTTGCATAATTTTAATTAAAAATAAAAGAGTAGATTCAGATGCTAAGGAGAGGAAAGAAGAGGCATTATGCAAATTTTGTTTGCAGTCTTATGCTAGGAATAATGGCTATAAGTAGAGATATCAGACATTGCCAAATTTTATCTTAAATCAGAGTATGATTTGATAAAATAGCTACAAGAATGTGGCATAGACACATCACAAAACATCAGGCTAAATGGAGAACACATGTCTACTTCCTAAAGCAATGTTTCCTAAAGTTGCTGGGATTTCTTTAGGAGATTCAGACAAACCCTGACAAAATTAAGCACTTGGCAAACTGGGGTAGAAACCTGTGGGAGTACCACTCTTCCAGCTCTGTTACAGAACTATTTATGGATGGGGTTTGTGACCCTTTCCAAGCACGGCACTGTAAAGGACTGGGAGGCATTCTGAATTAACTGGGAATGATCTGAGGGTGATGGGAGAGCAGAACTGAGGCTCAGCCCAGCCAGAGATGGCTGTAAGGTGATATGAACTCATTGGGGAATTGGTGACTTCTCACTGCCTGGGATGCCCACACAGACCTACACTTCAGAGGGGATCTTCTGCAGGGAAGAAGTCATGGGAGGACAGGGATGAATCTGTTTGTACAACTGATGAAAAGTGAAAAGTCACTTCATTTTTTCTGGAAAGCCCGTCCCACAGCGAGCTTCACCTCTTTGTTTCTGAGTGTGTAAATGAAGGGGTTCAACAAAGGAGTTACCACTGTGTTAAAGGTATTGACGATTTTGTTCAGATCCAGAGAGTTCTGGGCTGATGGCTTGACATAGAGGAACATGGTGGAGCCATACCAGATGGTGACAACACTGAGATGGGCAGAGCAGGTGGAAAAGGCCTTTTTCCGGCCATGGGCTGACTGGATCCGCAGGATGGAAGAGATGATGTACATGTAGGAGACCAGGGTGACCACACAGGAGGCCACCACAACAATTATGGAGATGAGGAAGGTTGCCAGCTCCACAGGCCGT
Organism: Ploceus nigricollis; assembly: GCA_013399945.1. Classification (NCBI taxonomy): domain Eukaryota; kingdom Metazoa; phylum Chordata; class Aves; order Passeriformes; family Ploceidae; genus Ploceus; species Ploceus nigricollis. Next base: position 15,985 of record VXBC01001856.1, on the reverse strand, counting down.
GTGTCACTGCAGGAGAGGGCAAGGCAGGAATCTATATCACATAGAAAATGATTGATGACATCTGGCCCACAGAAAGTCAGCCTGGATGTCAGAAAGGCCAGGAGGGAAATGGCCAAAAAGCCTCCCAGCCAGGAGCTGAGTGCCAGCCGAACAGAGAGGGCACTGTTCATGAGGGAGCTGTACCTCAGGGGGTAGCATATGGCTAAGTAGCGGTCATAGGCCATGACAGACAGGAGAAAACACTCAGTGGAGCCTAGAGACAAAAGAAAGAACAACTGGAGGATGCAGAGACTGAAGGAGATGGTCTGGCTAGTCCCCAGCATGACTCCTATGGCTTTGGGAACAACACCCGTAGTGTACCAGATCTCCAGAAAGGAGAGATTACAGAGGAAAAAGTACATTGGGGTGTGTAGGTTGCTGCTTCTCCACACAAGGGCTATGATGGATGCATTACCTATTACTGTCAGGGTGTACATCAGTGCAAACACCACCACAAAGGAGACTCGGAATTGCCATATGCCTGGGAAGCCAAGAAGGATGAATTCTTTTACACTTGTCCCATTTGACATGTCCTTCCAAGTGTTGAGGTCTGTCTGCAAAGAAAGAAAAGTTTCTGTGAAAGTTTGCATGCTTGTGCTGGTCCTTCAGATGCTACAAATAGTGAAAAAAAAATCACCATCCCTGAAAATGCAGTTGGTGCACAGCATGGGAAAATGGCACTTTTCCTATGTTTAAATTTTCATAGAAATCTTTCCCTGCTGAAAAACGTTTGAGAAACTAGATCTAACCCTGAAAATTTGTATCCCAACAAATGAACACTTGGAGAAGTATTTATCAGATCATGCACCTCCTTTACAGCATGGGGAATGTAGTCACTTCTGTGAGATGAAAATCCCACTTAGGAAACTGTGGGCACAGGCTGAGGCACTCCAGCTATGGGAAAAGCTATTACAAGTAGGAAGGCAATAACATAACCTGTAGTCTCCGAGGCAGGCAATACTGAGGTGTGGCATCATCAAATGCAGCTGAGGAATACAAATACTGTCATGATAATGTGACACTGCAAGAGATTTTCCCACCTCTTCTATGTCAGTTTATTACAAGGGATTGAGACTGAGCTGCAGCCACACAGGGCAGCAGGTTAGTATGCCAGTCACTACTCAAGGTCTCCTATACTTGCTTTCTTCCAAGCCTCAGAACAGGCTTGGAAGCTTTTGCAAATATCCATTTCCCTCACTGATGTCTGCTTCTCAGCATAGCTACTAGGGGTATGATTCAGCTCTTTGCAATTTTGCCATTTCAGAGTCAGGAGAAGGACTTCTGCTGACCAAGCTGAAATATCTACGGTGAAATACTCCTATCTCACCTCCTCAGCTTACCCCCTCTTTCTTCATAGACAAAGAAAAACATGAGGCAGACATGGTTCATTTTGTCTTAAAAGCATGGCTAAAAGCCCTCCAGAAGTGCCAGGTTGTCTCTGAGGTCTAAGGTCTAGAAAGCACCTGGATGTTAGACATCTCAACTTGGACAGAGATATTCAGCCTCAGCAACTGAAGGCAAATCCTCTGAGTTGAATCCCATTAAAGGTAGCTCTGCTGAACTGTTCCTGCAGACAAGGGAGGATTCTTGATCAGTTCTCTAGAGAGAACATATTTTCAGGTGGATGTGGAAGACAGATGGACTAAATCACCATCTGAATCATCTCTTTCTCTCCTATCTTCCTCCACAGCAACATATATCAGAAATCTCATGTACTTAAGGAGTAAACAAATCTCCCTTAAACCAGCTCCTTAAACATGCAAGGCATTGGAAGTCTGTGCTATATGTCTTGGGCAGGCTTCACTCACCGGATTTGCCAGTGGAAATGATCCAAATGACTTTTTTTCATGCACCGTCCTCCCAAGGTAGCCATGGTCCCCTTGGCTAATGGAGAGCATTGGAAAGAGGTAGATTTATTGGGGGGAGCTCTGGATTCAGGTGAAGGTGTGTGGATGAGCAGCTCTCCCCTTGCTGACTCACTTCAAGCTGATGGCAACTGCCTGACCTGGTTTCTTCTCCAGCCAGTAGGATCTGACAGCTTCCACTCCTGATCTTCTCCCTCTCACTGCCACCACTGTAATTCCGCTAAAAGGAGCTTTGTGTGCACACACACAAAGTGTAAACTCTCCTCAGCTCAGCTTCATATAGTGAGATCATGCACCAGAGAGTCGCCAGCATCATTAGCATAAGAACATCCCCACACCCACCTCATTAACACAATGAAGCTCCAGCTGGCTACACCTAGGAGACTGTTTTCTGTTTTCCCTCTGGTGTGCTCCAGGGAATTTGACCTCTGGGAGGCCTTATGGGCTTGCCAGAGATGAATAGCACTCTCTCTTCACACAGGCCAATTAAAGAACAGCAATGCAATTCCCTAAGTGGCTGCTAGGCTGGGTGTTTGACTCTTACCTGCAGCTGTGGTATGAGAACCTTGTCAGGAACTCAGCTGACATGGAGATGTCTGAAATAGTCATGTTCCAAGAGGCTGGTCTCAAGCATTTGGTGCTGAGTATTAAGGGGGTTGTGAAACCTCCAGGGTGAGAAGTAACTAAAGGCAACTGTGGGCACAGGAATACAGAGACTGTAAGGTAAGGGACTCACCTACCTCATTTCAGAGCCTCTAAGTGCAGTTAAAGCCTCTGTCTTCAGCTTTAACTGAAGTGAAGAATTAAGTAAAGATCTAAGTTCAAAATCAGACAAGACATTAGTAAATGGAAATTTGATTTCCCCTGACTCCCGAAAAGGTGTCTTGTATTGAGGTACTCATCTTTGCTCCATTCATCATCAGCTGAGAGAAACAGGCACTCTCAAGCCTTAGTTCTACCTTTAGAAAAAATTATCTCTTACAGATCAGGCAATACAGACCTTACAGACACCTATTTTTCTTCTGTTGACACTCAAGATAAACTAGTCAGCTGGTTTAGACCACACACACACAAAAATACACACACTTCTCATCCTCTAGACATCTTGAGTTAGATTCACCTCCAGAGAAAGTCTGTCTGCACTGTCCAGGACCACCACACAGGTGTTGGACTTGGCAGAGACATTTTCTGCAAGTTCTGTGTCCCAGGCTTCTGTGTGGTTGAGAGAAAACTGACCTGTACTTGGTTTGAGGTGGAGACGCAGCTAATGGGAGTAAAGTTCTCAGCTTGAGCCTATTTGCTGACCTTCAAGCCATCTCCCCACTATCTATCTGTCCTATCCATGGAAATGGATGTGGGGTTTAGCCATGGGGTGGAGGTGTTGGAGCCTGTGGGTTCACTTGTGATTGCTTAGTGAAGCAATCCATGCACACATGACCAGGTATGCAGGCCCTGCTGTGAGCTTGTCCTAGTTGGGGAGTTCAGAGGCCACCACTGGTCAGCTGCAGGATTTGTGTAGTCAGAAAGATGATTTTTGCCATTTCCTGGCACACCTGCTTTGGGATGGGGTAAGTCCCCTGGGTGACCTGATGTTCCATCACTGACTGTGGGAAGAGTCTACAGAGTCTGTTAGATCCTTCTGGTCCTGAAGATGGGTTGTACTCCCCATCTGCAGGACATGCTCTGAGACCAAGGAGTCATATCTGAGCAGAAATGTTGGAAGGGTGAGCCTGATCTCTGCTGTCTGTGGAAAAGTCAGGGATGTCTTCCTCAGCTCCAAGGGACAGTGCCTGAATGGGCCCCACTTCTGTGTTTCCCACCCTCCCCTTCCTCTGGGAATAATCAGTGGTCTACTTGTGTCCCCACCTTTTCCTCCACCACCCATGGCAACACCTTTTGGTCTCAGCAATTTGAGACAAGGACACCAAAAAAAAGATTACATGGAGGCTGAGGATGAGATGCAGAAAGCTTTATTGTCATTGAAGTGGGAAATTAGTTCCCTTGTAGAGGAGGCTAGTGGTGGTGAGAGACCACATGCAACTGCAGGAAGTCTGTGCCCACTTTGGCACAGACACTGGAGAGCCACTGGAGAGCCAACGGGGCATCCATCTGCCTGCCCCACAGTGGGTGGGCAGGGGTTAGCAGATCCCCCAGAGAGGCTCTGAAAGTCTTGCAGTCCAGAAGTATGGAAGACAAGAGAGAGGTGGAAGAGAGAGTAAGGCAGGGAAAGCAAACACTGGCCATGGTTTCAGAGAGCCTCACCTGCCCTCCTTCAGAAGGGCAGCATTGGTTGCTCAGCACCTCTGAATTCGATGGCCAGGAGCTCTGTCCTCAGTCCAGCATCAGCTTCTGGGTTCCTGGGGTTCCTGAGGGCTGCACCAGTGGCTTTAGCAGGGACGACATCTGCTGCCACCATAGCGGTTGGTGATGGAGGAGATGTCAAAGCCCCCAGAGCTGATGGGCACTCCCTCAGAGCTGAGGATGCTGCCAACAGCAGCAGAGGTGGAGGATCCCACCACGGTGTTCTGTGGGTAGGAGCTGACGATGGGGCCAGGCAGGGTCACCACCACGGGCGAGGGCTGGATGAACACGGTGGAGTCCTGGCACTGCCTGACACAGCACTCGTTGCAGCTGTTGGCCAGTGGAGTGGGGCCACAGGGCTGGCAGGGCCGGCACTGGGTGTAGCAGGACATGTCTTGAGGCTGGAGATGCACCTGAGAGAGAGGGAAGGGAAGGAAGCAGAGCACAGGCACATGTGAGGAGCCATCAGCCATGAGTCCATCAACCCACTGCAAGAATTGCAGTGATACCTGCTTAAGCCAGAAGGGAGAAACTGGGCAGTGAAAGAAAGGGGTTTTCATCCTCATCCTGACACAGTACTGCAAAGTGTCACCTTATTTCTTCAATAAAGAGCTCCCTCAGCCAAATCCTGACACTAAGTCAGACCTTAGTTCTTCTCTCAGCAGCAGCACTAAGACCTCTGACAGACTATAGGAACATACATCTGCTTCACTAGAAAAGGACAGCAGAAAGAGCTTCAGACTCACCTGGGTCCCAAGGAGAAGGAGGCAGGAGAAGTGGATGAGAGAGCATGAAGTCGGGCTGGCTTTTATAGTCGCTCTGAGTTGCCCCAGGCCCAGAGGTGGCTTCTATGAAAGTGGTAATTTCCTAAGGTGCTCATGATGTATGGAAAGCATCCCAGATAATGACATGGGCTGGGTGCTTGTTTTCCGTGTTGCCACCTTTTCATTTCCTGGCTTATGTCATAGACATTTCTTCATGGAGGCTTCTTCTGAGTGCTGAGATTGAGATGCCTCAGGATTTCCAGGGCAGGAATGTGTCAGTGTCTGCGGAATCCTCTGCTCAAGTGCTGGATGGGTGCAGTGCAGGGAAATGAGGCTGGCCTGGAGCTCACTGATGGCGTTGCCTGTGGCCTTGTTGATTGGAAGGGGCACAGCTGCTCCCAGCACTTCAACCCTTGACTGGTCACCCAAAGATATGCCATGATACCATTGCAAAATGATATGCCATGTCTCTTTCCTCCATGCCTCCCAACTTGCTCCAGTGTTTGTTTGTGTTCAGAATCTCGGGCATTTGGGCTGCACTGTTGCATTTCATTTTCTTGCTCCTAAAGCTCTCCTTATGTCCTTCCAATAGCTCCAAGGAGGGAGAATCCTCAAGTCATCTGGGCAATGTGAGCCAGGGCTTGGTCACTCTCAACAATAAGAAGGGCTTTCCTATGTTTCACACATAGAGCTTCCAGTGTTCCAACCTGTGCTTGTTTCCTGTGGTCCCATCACTGGGCACCTCAGAGAAGTGCCTGGCTCTGTTTGCCTTGCACCCTCTGGATTTGGGTTGCATGGCAAGGTTTTGGTTGTGGGGGAGCCAACACCAGATGGATTTAAGACGGATCCACCACTGGCCAAGGCTGAGCTCATCAGCAGTGGTGGAAGCACCTCTGGGATAACATGCTTAGGAAGGGAGAAAACATAACTGTGGAACAGCAGCCAGAAGAGAGGTAAGAGAAGATGTGAGAAAAACAACCCTGCAGACACCAGTCTCAGTGAAGAGGGGAGGTAGATGTTCCAGGTGACCCCATAAAAGCTGATGCTGAATGAGGCTCCTGTCAGGACCTGTGGCCGTGTGAGTGACAGGCCCATGCTAGCACAGGTTTGCAGGCAGTTCTTGTGAAGAACTGTAGCCCATGTGAAAAACTCACACTGGAGAAGTTTAGGGGGTACTGTCTCCCATGGGAGGGACCCCATGCTGGCATAGGGGAAGTGTGTGAGAGTTCCTTCCCCTAAGGAAAAAAGAGCTGCAGAGATGTGTTGAACTAACCACAACTCCAAATCCCTATCCCTCTGGAGAGGAGAACATTAGGAGTGAAGTTGAGCTGAAGAAGAAGGGAGCAGTGGAGGGGAAGGTGGTTTCAGATTTTAGGTTTATTTCTCATTACCCTATGCTGACTGGACTGAAATAAATCAAATTAATTTCCCCAATATGAGTTGGGTTTTCCCATGAGGGTAATTGATGAGTGATCTTTCCTGTCCTTATCTAGATCCAGGAGCCTCTTGTATTTTCTCTCCTCTGTCCAGCTGAGGAGAGGGAGTGATGGAACAGCTTTGGTGGGCATCTGGCACCCGCCAGTGTCAAAGCACCACACCCTCCTTTCAGGTGTTTATATATGTTGGTAAAATTCATTTAAGCCTTTTCTTCCCTGTAATGAAGAGTCCCAGCTCTTTCAGGGTCTGCTTGATTTAGTTGTGTGCTTTTCAGTCTTGTGGCCCATTGAGCCTAACACCAAGAGACTCAAGTGTTATTATGGAAACCTATGATGATTGTCACATCTTCTGTCATGGGACAACAACCAGGTTTTCTGGGAGCAACTGAAAGTGACTGATGAGGGCTGAGAAGTATCACATACAGCACCTAATAAAAGAAAAATCCCTAAATGCAGTGGCACACCCTGTAATGTGTGAGACTAAAATATTCATAGAATCAAGAAGTCGTAGGTTGGTTTAGGTTAGAAGGGACATTTAAAAGGTAATCCAATCCAACCCCTTCAACTATAAGGTGTGTGGAGTGGGTAAGGAAGTTGTATTAAAAAAATTTAAGACTTTTTTATTTTTAATGTGCAATTAAAAAACACGATGGAGTGGGGTGAAGCAGCCTGACCTGGTCTGATCTGAAAGATCACACATTTCCAGTTGGGTAATAAGTTTTATTTAAAGAACACATTAGGGAAAATTGCTGCAAGAGATGCTAGACTGAATATTCTGAAACATATTTTAGGTAGCTGGTCATGGGAAAGATCCACCTTCATATTTTTCAAAAAGCATCAACATCCAATAATTTTTCATCTGGATTGCTAAAATGAAGTTTGCAAATCTGTTCAAAAAGAAAACCCTTTTTGCAGTGGCACAGGGCAAAGACACAGTCATACCCACAGGCCATGGAGGAGGGACACCACAGAGCTTCCTCTGGGAAGCAATATCCATAGAAATGTGCTTAAAAAGACTCTTTCGGGAAAGGGAGCACTGTTTGGAGGGAAGCCATAGGAGTCAAAACCTTGCAGAGTTCAGATGTGCCAAGAAAAGCGCTGGCCAGTGCTCTCCAGGCTGTGGATGTGTATTCATCACCAGTCCTGAGGAAACGTATGTCACCCTTCTGCCAAGGATGACACAAGAACAGACAAGAGACAAATTGTAAAAGGAGAAAAAGAAGCTTCAATACAAAGGATTCTTCGGTTTAGATAGACCAATACGATACATTCTACTTGATTGGCTAGTTAATAAAAACATCTTTCTCACACACCGTCCCTGAGAAGAACAGAAAAGCAAAGTGGAAAAGCACCACTTGCAGATTGTTTATACTAACAAGTTATCACATTTCCTACAATTCCCTAAAAATTCTCACAAGCCACTGTGAGGAACGATGGCCGATTCTCTCTCCCTGACCAGGCTGGCATCCACAAACGTGGGCCTTAGGGAGCCAGTTGTTGAGGGAAGTGCCTCTACTGAGAAAATGCAAGAGATCTTGTCCATCTCAGACCTCTGTCTTAGGAGAAAATTCTGCCCCAAATCACAGAAGTGTCTGTTGATTATTGCCCTGATCTGTTCTACAGATGTGCAGGAGGTCCCAGGAGGGCCAGATCTGGGCAGGAGTGCCAGGGCCAGAGCTGGTGCTGGGGCTCAGGGCAAGGCCAGACTCAAGAGAGGCCCACGTACAGGATCCATCCTGGGACTGCCGTGGTGGTGAAGGGGCCTGGCCGGGTCAGGAGAACAAGAGTAGCTCAGGCCAGACACAGGCACTGAGAGGGCAGAGCTGGGACAGGCCTGGGCTGCCATAGAGCCCCTGGAGGGACCAAGGTGGAGCTGAGCCCATGGCTGAATCGGGTCTAGGCCGTCTTGGTCCTGGTGCTCCCTGTCCTGGGGCTACCTGCTGACTCTGCTCTGACTCCCACAGACTCTGTCTGGGGTAGAAGTGCACTTGTGGCTGGCTTGTGACACCTGTGAGGCCATAGAGTTCTTGGGCCTCAGGAAAGCTGCTCTGTCCTGGGGCAAGACAAGGCAGAACAAAGCCCTGTTGTGTGTTTTGCCACCACTCCCTGTCCCGGGGCTGGCTTCACCTGATGGGCGTTGGCTTCAAAGGGAGAGGGGACTCCAGCGTGGGGCTGTGCTGATCCCACTGCTGCCCTGGGAACACCTCAGCCCCACGAGGAGCATCAGGTGTGCCAGGCCAGAGGCTGTGCTGCAGGGGGAGAGGGCTGCACAGGGAAATTTTCTCTGCTACCCATGACCAGGCACGCTGACCATGGCCCCTGGATCAGGGGATGGAAGAGAGAAGCAGTGAAGTAGGGAATGTAGGCCATTCCAAGGCTATTCACCCATTTCCAATTCCTGCCATTCTTTGGCTTGTGAGCCTTCTTGCCCTGCACAGCTTCACACAGAGCAAGAGAAGCACTCTTCCCCAAGAACTTGTGGAAATGCTGACCTCCTCAGGGCTTCCCACGTGTCTGCAGTTCTCTTCTAGAGAACAGCAGTTTTCAGGAGTCCTGATTGTATGATGTACTTCAGGTCCAAGTGGTATTTCTGAGAGGAGATGCAGCCAGGCAAGGACTGACAGCCATTGGCAGTGGAATAACTAGGGATGTCTTCCTTCATGGATGAAAGACTGGATATGAGTTGAAAATGCGCTCTTGCAGCCCAGAGAGACAACTGTTTCCTGATTCTGCCCCTCTACTCTGAGACTCCATCTCGAATACTGCCTCCAGCTCTGTAGTCCTCAGCAGAGGGAGGACATGGACCTTTTGGAACAAGCCCAGAGGAGGCCACAAAAATGATCTGAGGGCAGGAGCACTTCTCATGTGAGGACAGGCTGAGACAATTGGGCTCGTTCAGCCTGGAGAAGACATGGCTTTAAGGAGACTTTGTTGCAGCCTTTCAGCATGTAAAGGAGGCTTAAAAGAGATATTTTAGCAGAATTTTTTGTGATAGGGCAGGGGAAACAGTTTTAAACTAGAAGAGGGTAGATTCAGACTAGCTATGAAGAATTTTTTTACAAAGAGGGTGGTAATACAGAGAAACATGTTGCCCAGAGAAATGATAGATCCCTGTACACGTTCTAGGTGAGGCTGTGTGGGGCTTTGAACAACCTGGTCTAGTGGAAGGTGTCACTACTCATTGTAGGGAGATTGGACCAGGAGAAATTTAAAAGACCCTTCCAACCCAAAGTTCTATGAAATTCTGTGCTGCTTCAATGTGTGGAAGCAGTGCTGGAAAGAAGAATCATTGCAATTTGTCCCACCCCCCCAGTGCCACTAGGAATGATGAAGGGTTCCCCTATGCCCCTCAGTGTACATATGAAAGACAACTAAAGGACACAGGCAAGGTTGCAGCAAGGTTTTAATGTACACAAAGGTGAAAATTAATTAATTCTAAGTAGAGGCTCCAAGTATGAAGAGGAGCAGAAACAGCCCAGAATCTCTTCCCTTTTCCTGTGGCAGAGTTCCCACAGGGAATCTTTTGACTTGTCCAACAACAGGACACAGTCCAGCATGCCCCTGCACACTGGTTTCTGGGGTTCTCACAGCTGGTTTTGAACGAAGCACTAGAGAACAAAGGCGAGAATGAGAAAGGGTGAGAGTGAAAGAGAGGGGAGGTAGATACTACCAAGTTTTCAGAGAGCCCAGTATCAGCTTCCTCAGGCTGATCCCTTCAAGTTTGCCCTGGGAAGGCAAATCAGTGATAATCAGCTACTCTTAAAACAATGACACAAAGGTTTGATCCTCTGTCCAGCTTCATATTCTGAGTTCCTGGGGGTCCTTATCTGAGGCCATTGCCAGCAGCTTTAGCAGGGATGACATCTGCTGCCACCATAGCAGTTGGTGATGGAGGAGATGTCAAAGCCCCCAGAGCTGATGGGCACTCCCTGAGAGCTGAGGATGCTGCCAACAGCAGCAGAGGTGGAGGATCCCACGGCGGTGCTCTGTGGGAAGGAGCTGAGGATGGGGCCGGGCAGGGTCACCACCACGGGCGAGGGCTGGATGAACACGGTGGCCTCCTGGCACTGCCTGACACAGGGCTCATTGCAGCTGTTGGCCAGCGGGGGGGGGCCACAGGGCTGGCAGGGACAGCAAGGCTGGTACTTCTCTATGCAGGACACATCTTGGGGCATGAGGGGCACCTGGAAAGAGGGCAGGGAAGATACAAAATAGAAGGATACATGAGGAGCAGCCTGTCACCACATCAGGAGTCAAATAACATGCAGGGCCAGGAGGTGGAGGCTCTGCAGAAATGTGAGGGCTCATTGGCCTTGATAGTAAAAGGTTTCTAAAATCATGAAATTTGGGGAATTAGAAAGCAAAGTTAGACTTAGTAGGCCTGGAGAATAGACCATGGGAAAATACTCTGGGAACAGCTAGGCCTTGTCTTTGGTAGATCATGTGAAATTATACCTAGGTAAACAGTACAAGATGAACTATATGATTGTTAGATGCAATTAGATATAATTGTTGTTTAATCATGGCAAGAATCATGAGAAATTGCGTTTGGGGGCTTGGGGGGCTTGAATGGGATCAATGTATACAATAGAACAATATAAGCTTAATAATTAATACGTAGTTATATAACGAAAAGGTATAAAACATGTTCGGTTCAAAACCTATGGCGGAGTCAGATTTGGGTCGGTACCCCTGATTCCCAGAGCTCTTCAATAAAGCACCTACATAGAATCATATCCTGTGCTTGTGTGTGTTCCTGAACGCTAACAGCCTCATCCTGCCAGGGCCTAAAAAGAGCCACGAGCTCCTATGCAGCCACTGCCCAGGCCCCAAGTCAAGATGACAACTGATGACAGTCCCAGCCCCCCTGCACTTTGAACCTTCTCCCCACCTCTCTCTCCCATGACAAACAGCCCCAAGAGCCATCACAGAAGACAGCTGGAATCAGCTGAGTGGTCCATTGAGGTGAGATCTCCTTTTAGAGAAAGCAGAGAAGGAGAAAGGGTTTCAGACTCACCTGATTCCCAAGGAGAAGGAGGCAAGAGAAGGGGATGAGAGAGCAAAGAGCTGGGCTGGCTTTCACCATGGACCTTTACTGACTCAGGCTGCCAGAGGTATCCCTTCTAGGGGTGATCATTTTCTGACAAATTCATCTTGAATGCAAAACATCTCATTTAACGCTGTGAGCTGTGGCTTGGCTTCTTAAATGGCTGTGTTTTCACTTCCTGCTTTATTTCTGGCACATTCCTCAAGGAAGGCATCTTTTGCATGACAAAATGAGAGGCCCAAGCATTTCTGCATCAAAACACATCAGTGTCACACAGGACTCATGCCTCATGCTGCAGGAGTCCATTAAAAGTAAATTATGTCAGTCTGGGTCATTCCATTGGGATCTTAGGGGCCTTAGTCTTGAAGAAGTCGCCTTGTTCCTGGGTTTGACTGAATCCCACCAAACACAGAGCCCAGGACAATTCAGGTGGCTGGCTTTGCCTTCTCCTGTCATGCACCAGGGATACAGAAAGGGGGAGAAAAGGTGGAAGGTTTTATTCAGCTGTCAGAAAGAAAGGCAAATGACATCATAAAATGGCTTCCATAAGGACAAAGGTGACAAAGGGAAGAATAAGGAAAGTGTAGGACTGCTGCTGAATGAGATGAGGGCCCTGGTGACACAGGACAGAGAAAAAGCTGAGGTGCTGAAGGCCTTCTTTGCCTCAGTCCTTATTAGCAAGACTGGCCTTAAGGAATACCAAATGTAGACTGTGGGTAAAGTCAGGATCAGGGAACACACACCCTTGATGGAAGGAGATCAGGTCAGTGAATCCTTAGCAAATGGCACATGTTTGGGCCCTGTTGGAATGTACACACGAGTGCTAAGGGAACTGGCTCCTGTCATTGCCAAGTCACTCTTGGTTACCTTCAGCTGAGCATGGTGACTGGATACTGGAGCAAAGCAAATGCCATTTCTGTCTTCAAAAAGGGGAAAAGGAGAAGCAAGGGAGCTACAGCCTTCTCAGCCTCACCTTAGCCCCTTAGAAGGTGATAGAGCAGCCAGTCCTGGAAAGCTCTCCTAATCAAGGCATGTCAATGTGAGAAAGTCACCAGGAGCATGTCAGCGTGGCTTCACCAAGGGGAAGTTATGCCTCATCTTCTTGATAAAGTGCTGTGGTGATGTGACAGGCTGAGGAGAGGAAGAAAGAATGGTGGGTCTTCTCTACCTGGATGTGAGCAAAGCCTTTGACAGTTTTGTGTGGGTTCCTATAGGAGACTCACAGAGAAGCTGTTGACGTTGGATGAGCAGACGGTGAGGTAGAATGAAAACTGACTGGCCAAGCACAGGGATCAGTGATCAGCAGCACAAAATAAAGTTAGAGACCAGTGACTGGTTGTGCATTCAAATGGTCAAGACTTGATGGGTCCTGTTTATCAACTTCACTGATGATGTGGGTGATGGGACAGAGTGGACCCTCAGCAGGTTTGCACACAACACCAAACTGGGAAGAGAGGCTTATGCATCAGAGAGTCAGGCCAGCATCCAGAGGGACCTCAGCAAGCAGGAGAAATGGGCTGATGGGAAACTCATGCAACTGAACAAGGGAAAGTGCAAATTCCCTTGTGTCAAAGTCCAACAGTATCCCCAGCTCCATCAGACCCGGTGTTGCCAGGAGCTCAAGAGAGGTGACTGCTCCCCTTTATGCAGCACTGGGGGGGACACAGCTGCAGTGGCCTCCTCTGCCACCCTTCCTCTGTGACCATACTGGTGACAAAAGGGATCAGTAAGAGAGTGATAAGGTGAGTGGAAAACTGTCTGGCCTACCAGGCCCAAAGACTTGTGGCCACTGCTTCAAACCCCAACTGGCAGACAACTCTGGGGTCTCTCAGGGATCAGCAGTAGGACCATGAGTGTTGCATGCTACCATGAATGTCATGAATAGTGAGAAGGAGGACACTCTCCACAAGTTTGGAGGTGACACTGAACAACCAAGAACAGGCAGTGACCTGGCCTCTGTTGCTCAAGTTGTTCCCAGAAAATCCTGGATCCACCTGTACAAAGGAAACAGGGAATACAGACTGGACAGAAGTTCTCTGCAACAGGAGACTAGGCTACGAACAGCTGCTGGAACATGGGGCTTTCAGCCTCATCACTGCCATCTGCAGAAAATCCCTGGCTGCTGTTTCCAGTCCCTGAGCACAGAGGCAGCTCGGGAAAGCTGCTCCATCTCCTGGTTCAGGGCCCTGTTGCTGCCTCAGGCTGCAGCTGGCGCTGTGCCGGCTGGTTCTCGCTGGGATGTCCTTGCTGGAGGAGGGGAAGAGTCCATTTGCCAGGACAACAAGCTGTGCCCATGTGCTCTGAGCCCGGGCGAGAGGCTCAGCCCCGGGGCGGAGCTGGGGGCGATGGAGAGAGAGGAGGCGAGAGAAAAGGAGCCGGCACAGTCACAGCACAGAGACAGGGCTGGCGCGGGCAGCGAGGCTCGGCCGGCGGAGCGGCGGCATGCGGCGGTGTCGGGGCGCGGGGCTGGCGGCGCTGACCGCGGTGCTGCTCGGTGCGCGGGGTGGCGCTGGGTGACCCCGCAGGTCCCTGGAAATTACCGTCCCCTTTGGCTTCTTCACGGATCTCTGCCGCATAACCATCCTCGAGTCCATCGCTTCCTCTGCACCATTCCTTATTCCGTCAGAAAACTCATCTCTCTCTTCTTTGTCCAACCATTCCTTTCCTCTGTGTCTTTTTGCATATTTTATGTAAACTCATCTCTCTCTTCTTTGTCCAGCCTTTCCTATACCTTCCTTTCCTCTGTGTTTTTTACATATTTTATGTAGTTATTAATAGTATTAATGGACATTTCCGTTCCTGCACATGTTGACATCCTCTGCAAACTATTCTACTCATCATCTCTGTATGTTCTGGCTGCTTCTGCGGGATCTGGTTCAGGGGAGGGCGGGGGAGAATGTAAGGATTGAGGTTAGTAATTTCTTTTCTCCCCGACAATGGATGCAGTTAGTGCCCAGGTACAGCAGGAGCCATTCCTGGAGACCACCGAGGGCACCGGCATCAACATCACCTGCTCACACCCCAACATACGGATGGGCGAAACGATCCAATGGTACCGACAGCTCCCGGACAAAGGCCCCGAACTCCTTGTGCTCACAGTGAGAGAGCCCAAAGCGCTGTCGGACAATGTGGGTCATGTGTGGGTGTCGGCAGACCGGCGTTGGAGCGCGCTGTGTCTCAGGCAGCCCCGGCGCGGGGACGCGGCCGTGTATTACTGCGCGCTG
>VXBC01001852.1:1896000-1913165 GCA_013399945.1 Ploceus nigricollis | reverse complement strand
CAGAGATGTGAGCACTACAGTGAGAGATTAAAAATGTTAGGGTCACAGTTTTACTGAAGCAAAACTCACAAACAGTGGAGAAAAACGTTTTACCTACAAAACCAGCAAAGGCAAGATGCCACCTGGTCCCCCACCTCTCAGGCAAAACCAAAATTTCCATGTGGCCAGGAGGCCAAAGAAGGCTATTCCATCTGAAGGGATTTACTCTGCCTGGGCGCTGGTGTAAGACCCAGTGCAGCAGCAGCCAGTGAAGCGGTGCAGGTATCACTGCAGAAGCGGCCAGTGAAGCGGTGCAGGTATCGCTGCAGCAGCGGCCAGTGAAGCAGAGCAGGTATTGCTGCAGCAGTGGGGTGTCGGTGTGAGCAGGGGTCTCCCAACGCCACGGTGTGGTTCCAGCAGCAGCCACCTCTCCTCAACTGGGCCAGTGAAGAATTCTGCTTCTGCCTACTGCCCCAAAGAGACAGTCCATTAAGGTAACGTACATGGGTGTGGAATACTCAATTGGGTGACCCCCACGTAGTGCTAAACTTTGCCTCCTATCCCTCTGGACAGTGATGAGGAGAACTGAAGATGTGTATCACAAATGCAGCTTTGAAAAATGAATTTGAAAACATTTCTGAAAGTGATTTCTTTCACTGAAGCTGATGCTATTGTAGAAATTACATGTATCACAAGACAATCTTCAAAGAAACTGGAAATAATGTATAAATATCTCAATGTACAGAAAGTTCTGATGAGTTTTTGGTTTTGTGTGGTTTTTTGGTTTGTTTTTTTATTATACCTGCTAGAGACAGGTATAAAAGGAATCATAGCTTGTAATTATAAAATCTAGTAAATTATAAAAAAAAGGTATATTTTTTTGATGAAGGGAAAATGCAATTAAATCAAGTAGAAAATGGTGTGAAGCCCCAGTCCTCACCCGGCAAGTTTATTTAAAAGGGTCTTGAGGTCCCTGAGGTAGGTGCATGGGAGAAATGCGACAACATTCTCAGGAGGTTAAAAAACCAAACTTTACAGGCAAACTTCAGAAGATCAGAAATTTGGCAAAACTTTAAAAATCCTCATTCAATCAAAAGAAAGTATTTCTCTGAGAATAGGCTTAGCAAACTCTACTCATCCAGCCTTAAATTACCCATATTTCAAGAAGAGCAAATTAGGAATAAGAAAGAAGATAAAGAGAGAAAAGGAAGGAGGGGAAAGCAAGATACAGCTAGTGTTTTGGATCCTGGTGTGGTTTCAGATGCCATAAAATCCAATTACAATAGGGATACAACCATGTGTGTCTCATTGCAATGAGTTTTATCTGCTCTAGCCTCTTGTTGCCACCCCCACCCAGGTGGGGCTTCCAGACATGTGGCCACTCTGGGGCTCAGCTGGGGCCGCAGGGGTGGGGTGGGGGCACTGCTTCCCATGTGCCAGGCGTGCCAGCAACTGACAACCATTCTGGGCTGGACTAGAGGCTCCAGGGGGATGGCGTGTGGAGCAGGGCACGTCCTACTTCCACAGAACTTGCACTGCTCCCCCCCACCCCACATTTCAGTTATTTAGAGCCAGTAATAATTTTTTCCAGTCTCTCACAAATGTTAAAGCTTCCTCTTTCTGACTCTTTGAATAAAGACTGGATTTCTTTTTAAAGAGATGATTTATCGTTATGCAATCACTGAGATCAATAAAAATTACCTTTTACAGAAGTCAAGCTCATAGTATAAGAGCTTTGTCTGGATCAATCCAGACTGAGTTACAGCCTTCCAACAAGTCAGCAGACAGATGCTATATCACTGCAATGGGCTACATGTCATCTTAACATTGCCAAAAGATAAGGTAAAATTTATACCCCCATGAAATTACTTTAAACTAATGCATTTTACCTCAGAAGATAGGGTGAGCTAAGTGTGCACATATGAGCTATTGTAACTCACCTCATGAACAGTGACTTGTAAAGCTGCTGTAAATCGTTAGCTTTTGATTCTGTGCCCCCGTGCTTCCATGAACAGGGAATACTCCATTCTTAAAAGCTTTTACTGATTGGCTCACCATGGGCAGTAGCATTTTTAAGAGATATGATGAATCTGTAATTCTGATGGGAATAAGTACTTTTTAAAATAGGAACACAAATCAGTTTTGAGCCCCTTACTACATGAAAGACATTAGAGGGGCTGAAGTGTGTCCAAAGAAAGGCAACAAAGCTGGTGAAAGGTCTGGAGCAGCCTGATGAGGAGCTGCTGATGGAGCTAGGATTGTTTAGTTTGAAGAAAAGAAGACACAGAGGAGATCTTCTCTAAAACTCCCTAAAAGAAGGTTGTAGCCAAGTGGGGATCAGTCTCTTCTCCAAAATAATAAGCAACAAGACAAGAAGAAATGGCCTCAAATTGCACCAGAGGAGATTTAATTCAGATATTAGGAAAAGTTTCTCAACTGAAAGGATTGTCAAAACTTTTGAAGAGGCAGCCCAGAGAAGTGATTGAGCCACCACCCCTGGAGATATTTAAAGATGTGTAGATGTGGTTTTTAAGGACAAGGTTTAGATGTGGATTTGGAGTACTTGTCTATGTAAATGGTTGGACTCAATGATCTTAGAGGTCTTTTCCAACCTAAGCAATTCTACAATTTTATAATTCTAAGTGCAAATGAATGTACGTCTGTATTAAATTAGTTACAGGATCAGTTTTTGTGAAAATAATATGGTTCATAGATGGTAATAATGCCATGCATTTGCTACAATTTGATACTTTAAGACCTTTGATAAAATAATTTATATTTTAAATCCACTGTCTACTCCTTGTGAACTTCAAGAAAACAATCTTTCTCTTACCAGCTGACCTCAAGGGTAAACAAAATTAATGAAAAGGTTTGATAAGAAAGGCCTTAAAATACAAAAATACTACAAGGCACTACAATAAAAATATTTTCCAACAGTGCAAAATGTTTAAGAGTTCAAAACTATAAGCTAAACAAATTATTTGTATTACCACAGACAGATGATTACAAATTCATGCTGTACAGATGACCTGTTAGAAAAGAAAGATCCTATTTACACTTACACTGCTTAATAACACTGCATGAAATAACAAGTTTTTTAAAAGGGAAATTAAAGAATGCTTACATTGTTCATCAACAAAGCATTGTCTAAAGAGTGCTACAGAGTGTGTCTCCTGCAAATTTGTTCCTGCAAATTAGAATTTGAAAATAAAAAATAAATTATATTATCTCTACTTTTCTCAGGCTATACAGTGATTCATCAAATGTTTTTCAGAAGAAGCTATTTTCACACAATAACTGGCTTCTGTGTCACCCTTTCTTGTTGAACGAAGTAAGTCAACAACCTTCATACACTCTCTTGGATGTGCTTCTTCCAAAACAAGGCTGAAACACCTACCGGTATGTTTATGTGAGAGGCTAAAAGTAGTGACACCTGCTCTGCAGATAAACATCAGTCTTCAGAGCTCTCACTGCAGTATCTGCTGATGCTGTGCAGTTTTATGTAACCCATTTTCTTATTTTCCATATGGCCAACAACCTTGAATGAAAACAGGATCTTATCTGCTTATTGTCTCTACTTGAACTAATAATCTTCTGTTTGTGATATCTCAAATTATTGCTATGAAAATGATTATAATTTCACAGAAGGCCATGGTAAAAAATAAGATGTGAATGCTTCTAATCAAAGATACTCTTCATGCAAATGAAACTCTAATTAGAAGAGGAAACAATCTGTTTTAGCAGACCACCATGAGAAGAGCTGCTCAGCATTAAATATAGCTTGATAACTACATTAGTTTGCAAAAAGATACTGGAGTAAGTAAAAGTCATTGAGTATTTAATCTGGCTTTTAGGATATAATCCTAGAATATTCAATCCATGGACTGAATTTAAGAATTGGATTTAGGGTTGAATATAGCTGGAATCAGAATAATTTTTGCTGTGAGGGCCTTTACAAAAATAAATCTTTCATTGTCTTACACATTTTGAAAGCTTTTTCATTAAAATGGGAAATTCGTGTTAGATATCAGAGTTTAGTCTATTTTCACACAGAATTCTATCATATAGTCTAATAAGATTGTCTTGAAATGCTGAGGACTATTACACCAGTGTTCCAAAGTAACTGTCACACTGCATATAAAACAATAATTTAGATTAACTATTAGTTTGCATATTTTTTTTCCTTTCTGTTGTCTGAAAGGTTTGCAGTAGGGATTCTTTGTTTATATTTCTAACTCTAAAGATGGGGATTTTTTCAGCTCTGTTCCTTCAGGACCCTTCAAACCCATCATTCTGAGAAGCTTGCAGGCATGCATTTATCATTAGAGTTGGTAGACACCAGTATTACAAGCAGACACTGGTATAATAACAAAATGTATTCTATTAGACAATACAAGTTTGTCAAGACAAGATCTCCCGAGAAGCAGACTGATTTTATGTAAAATGTAACCAAGACAAATATTTAATTTCAGAACAAAAAATTTGAAGATCATGAAACAGTGAAGCTGAATAAAACCTTGGAATAATAATATGTTTTCATAACTGAAAACATTCAGATCAAGTCTTCCCATTATTCTGTCTTCCCACATTAAATGAATCTTATTCACAAAATGTCTTTTGTTTGCTTTGACCCTTTGGATTTTGCTTTGTCTGGTTTGTCTTGCTTTTCTCAGTCTTTTTTCCTGATCAATGGAATGTGATCACTAGATCATGGAGAGAAACCCATAGCTCACAGGATATAACATGTGGCTGGGTTATGTAGTTTAGGTATATCCTGTTCAACTGAATGAGGCAAAGCAAGTATTTGAAATTATGCTAGTTATTTCCTACATTGGTTTGAAGGTTTCTTTATTCAAACCAAGCAAACCAGGGTTGTGAACAAAGTCATAGTTACAAACTGACTATTTGCAGCTTTATAGGATAGTACTGATTCAGAAGTATAGCCAGTTCTAATAGGAACAGAACTAAGTTACCTTGATATAACCAAGAAACCACCTCAAAAATGCAAAATCAGACTTAAAAGCCTCCACCAAAACTGTGCTATAAGTTTGGGATGCTCAATTAATTTTCATATCTGGGATAGAAGACAATTAAATTCATGTTTTTAAGCACAAAAGAAGTTCAAAGAATAAAAAAATAATATAACGCATTGTGCATATTCCAGTTATGTGAAAAAACATATATATGATGAATATATATTGTATATAATTTATGAAGTGCATGGTATAGTATGGAAAACTTTGTTTAAAATCTTATATTGTGAAAAGACTATTGGAATCTAAGCATATTACCCATTGAAATACACCTGCATACTACAGCTCCTTTAACTGATAATTATAATGCAGAAATGTTATCTAACCTTTAATATAATGTTTCTCTATACAAAATATACATTTTATAAATGTACTCACATATGTCAAAATAAATTCTTAAATTTATAGGGAATGCTGCAAAAAAAGTCCAAATAAACAACCAAAACCATCAAAAAATCCCTAACCCCCACAAAAGCTAAAATCCAAATAAAAGACATAATGTCTATATAATTTTTATTTATAATCAGATATATTATTATTACAGTCAAGAAAAAAAGGGCTTAACCAATATGATCAGTATTTTAAAAAATGTGCTAAGCAGTGAAATTTGTGAATTTGGGAAAAAAATCCAATGAACAGTGTCACCTGGGAGAAAATCCTGTAATGGGAAACTCTTAATTTGTACTTGATCATGCTATTCTATCTGATTTTATACTTCCCAACATGAATTTCTTACTGAGTCACTCAGCAAGGTGGGTGTGGAGGTGGGAGGGAATGAGAACCTGAACTCTATGTCAAAGATTGTTTATGAATTTCATGTTTAAAGTTAATTGGAGAAAAAGGATGATTACCCTTGGGAATGTTGGTCAGAAAAAAGAAAAATCTTAAGTCTCAGAAGAGGCCTTGTCGTATGGAAGCCATCAGGCTTCTTTTTGCTTATTCTCTGTATGACTTTCCTGGTACCTAAAAGTATTCCCTTTCTATCAGGAAGGCTAACTGCTCAGCCCCAGGCTCTGCAGTTTGTAAGTTCAGACACTTTCTCAGAAAGCAGAGCTATGGGTTTAAGGCTGCTCTGGGCAGGAAAGACTTAATATCTCAATTCTGTTATTTTCAGTACTTAAGGTGCTATTACTACAGGACTGCTCTGTGAAAAAAATTGTTATGTTTGTTCCACTGGTCTTGTTTGATCAAAAAAGTACTTGACAAAATATTCCTAACGGAGTATTTTGATGTGACTCATGTTTTCTGTTGCTTGGTTCTGTTAGTTGATAGAGCCTTTGGAAATGCAGGTAGAGAAATATGTTGGTGAAGAAAAATAACTTCTCCAGAAGATCTTTTTGGGAAGCTGTGGAAGGAGACTGGCTGCCTCATTAGGAGGTCCTGCTGGAGCCAGGAAACCACTTTCCTGTGATAGGTAGGCTGCATCTGGCCCTGGGTTGCTTTTAAGTTCATGGTCAGAACCTGAGCTGATAAAAAGGATGATGTCAAGCCGGAGCCTCTAATATTCATTGGTAACACCTTGAATCCTTTTAGTGGTATCTTGTCTTCATTAACTTTCTTTTCTGGTGACACATCAATTCCAGTATTTGGACCTACAGCTGGCTTTTTATATTGATTTTTAAAATTAATTTAGAAAAGGTTGTGAAGTTCTTCCGAGTAGATATGAAATGATTTATCACTACCAAGAACTGTATGTCTCTTCAGTGGAATTGAAAAGAATTCCAGTGAGGCTCAGCTCCCACTGTTAACTAAGAGCTCTTCTGTATATTGAGCTACACTTAAAAAGCGCAGGAATTACTAGAATTTATTTAGTTAGATTTTATCCTTTAAATATATGTATTAGGATAAATCTACACATTTTCTATAGCCTTTGGAGAATCAGCATGCTTCATATAACTAAGGAATAACTGGTTACCTTGCCATTTAGTTATTTCAGTTCATTTATTGTGATTCCAATTCTTCTGGAGAGAGGCAAGGAATACACTTTAACCCAAACACTGGTCTAAGAAACCTTACACACTTGGGGATAAAAGAATTAAAGTCCCAATCTAATTTTAGTTGGGACTAGCTCTTCTTTTGACAAGCAGATCTTTAATCTAAAACAAATAACAAAATCTTTTATCTAAAACAAGTAAGTAGGCAAATTAATGGTAAGTGTTCCTAAAGTGGCAAAGGTGACAATTATGAATACAGGACTTGATGACACCCCATGTGGTGATAGCAAATTCAGAATGAAGAATGATGCCCTCTTCTTCCCTGACATTTGCGGTGGTATTTGACACGGCGCTGGGGTGCAGTGCGCTAATACCGGTCCTTTCGGTATCAGAGCCCCTGACAAGGCTCTTCACTGCTTCTTCATCTTACCCTCACAGCACACCTATCCCTTGCACCTTTAACTCCTTTTCTCCTATTTCTCTTTATCAATTACTTTTCTAATCCAGTTCTCCTGTGTTTTTTTCACTTTATCCAATCATTTTCTGTAAATAAGGTTATTTCCATCACAGGTAGAAGGGCCACAGGTTTTGAGGACTCAGGATGATTGTACTTGTCTCCTTTTAGATATATTAGCAGTTGCTTAATTATCACGTAACTGAATTTTTTTGCTTTAGCCTATAGTGAGAAGATGTAGTTATTCTGTGCAGATTAAATTGTCTCTGAATAAAATATGGTATGGATGAGTGGACACAGAATGATACCAGAGGGTACTCCCTAGTACTGAAATCTTATTATGGGTAAACACTTAATATATGTAGCCAAAAATTTCCTTTTCATACAGTTGAAATCTTAACAGTCTATTCAAATATTTTTTTTAATTTAATTTCATGTCTTTTATTATCAGATTCAGTTATTGCAGAGTAAGAAAATAAGGAGTAATGCCATTATAAAAAAAAAATCTTTTAGAATACTGTTGAAGTTATCATCACACATCCTGGTGCCTAACCCATTTTTTCTCTTTTTACTATCTTTTCACTGTTTCTCTATATCCTGAGGTAAATGGCTTCAATATAATTGGGGTATTGTAAGTCACCAGCATCCTAAGTCCTTTCATATGGAGGAGTATGGTGTTAATTATGATGATTTTTTCCTCCTTCTCTCTCTTGAATTTACTTAGGGCTATTTTTATGCCCTTGTTAAACCCACTTTGCAGTTTGAACTCTCTCCTGTGGTCTGTGACCATTTCATACATATGGTGCATTTTATATATATATAGTTTCAGTTTCCTCTGTTCTCTTTATGAACAAACCCCAAGACCAACTCATGTCTTCATTTATTCAGTTGTTTATAGCCCTGAGGTCTGGAGACTGTATTCTGTCTCTTTGCTGCCTCCATGCTTGTACTTCTCTCTATATAAAAACTGCAGCTACACTATACAAATATAAGTGAAAATAAACCAAATTGGGTATAGCCCCTGTCATTGGAAGAGTTGCTGTTACAGAGAAATCAAATAAAAACAAATTTCCAGGAAGGTTGAAGCAAATTTAGACAAAGTAGACTTTGTAAGCGTCAGTCTGGAGGTCCCAGCTAAGTCATTACACAGCCTGTTACTAACAATGTCACTAGTATATTTACTGAGCTACAGAGCTAAAAATTGTAGTTCACAAACAAAAATCACAAATCACACCAGGTATTGTTCAAGATAAAATCGGTTTTAAAGTTAACAAGAGGCATAGAAAGCCTGAATAATCAGGAATCACTGAACAAAAGGACACATAGACAACTAAGAGTACCCCAACTGACAGAGCCAAGCTGCTGGAAGACACCTTTGCACTCTGAAGGCTTGCTATGATGCTCTATTTTATTTTTAGATCTGCCATTTTTGAATAGACTGTTAAAATTATTTTAATTGACTATTTTCTTGGATTCTCAAATAAAATATGTACTTTTCATGCCCAGGACAAGATTTTTAATGCAACACTCTTTTTTTTTCAAACAAGGAAAAGAAAGCATTGATCAATTATTAGAATAGACCTTTTAAGTGATTATTCTGGGTTTTATCAGTGCTCAATATCTCAAGAAGTTTTATCGGTATCTTTCTAAAATCTACAAAAAGGAGAAAGATTTAGTCCTAATTTACTACTTTCCAATGAAGAAATTAGTATTAATTAGCTAGATCCCATTAGCTTTTGGGATCTAGTTTTATATACTTTGAATTCAAACATCTAGAGAACTGAATACTAATCTCCACATTCCACTTTATGTTTTTGCTCTGCCTTATTCTAAAGCTAGTCTGTTGTTGCATTGTTGTGAAGGTTGTGAAGGTCATAAACGACACCTTTTTAAAGCATTCTTATCAACTGACTTTGTCATATTTGCCTTTGTAAGCAGAAACATAATCACAAAAGTAGCTAGGAGAAGTTTCAACTAATACAACAAAATTCCTGAAAGTATGCTTCCAAAAGTTGACTTAGCTCCTCAGCTGAGACCTGGTGAATGGATAATATGGAGAAAACAAAGAACAGATGAAAAATTTTAATAGTGGTACGAAAGTCAAAATCTGGACTGATTCAATGCCTTTTTTTTTTTTCCTGTGTGTTTGAGGGCTCTCATTTAACCTGTCCTTGGTATCTAAATTCACTCTGTGAGAGATCTAAAACCTGCTCAAATTTCTATGCCTCCTAGTTCTGTTATGTAATCTGTAAGGACTAATATGAGCAATAAATATGATTAATGCAGTGAGCAGTATTTAGTATAATTGAAATGACTACTAATTAATTAACTACATATCCAATTTAGACATTTAAGTAAGGGGTAAATCCAAGCTTTTCGAGAGTCTATTTCCTTTATGGATGAAGAAAGAAACAATTACTTGTAAGGAGTAGGACTAAAATATGGCAGCTTTGAAGACTCCAAAAAGGTCAGTCATACCAAAATCAGACAGAAAATAATTTCAACATCATGTTAAGACAAAGCTATAAAAAAATGTATGTAACCAGGGAGCTTTAGTAGGAGCAGGATAAATTATGGTGTTTTGTCTACCCAGGATTTTATTTTCTGAATTATTTATTGGGAAGGGGGGGTGGGGGGTGTTTCTTATTGTGTGTTCTTTTTTAGTGATTTTTTTCTCTATGCAGATTTCATGCTGAGTTCCAGACAGACGGGTCTCAAATACCATGTTTGCTTATCTTCAAAGAGGCTACAAAATGTACAACAGTCTGAATCCTGATTAAGGTGTTCTGCCTGCATGTCTGAGTTTAGCTATGACTTATCTATAACAGCAAAGCATTCAAAACTTGGATTTTGAATAATTATTATTTTTACAAGAAAAAAAAAGAGAAAAAGGAACTGGACTGAGTCTTGTTGATACAACTATCTACTGCTATTGTTGATGTATTTTATAATCCACGTTGTAGTGTAAAACATACAAACTTTCCCTCTTTCCATTTGGAAATACTCCTTTATTTCTTTGAATCTTGTTCCTGGAATGGTGTACTGGCTTTCTATATTCTGCAGTGTTTTTCTGTTATCAAAATCTCCAGACTACCTTATCTCTCATTCCTATCTCTTGACACCTTTGTTTCTTTTTTTTTAATCTACAGGGATTTTACAGTTTTTGATGATGGCACTAAGGTTATTTGATGTTTAGCATATAACTTGGTTTTCAGATTGCATTTTCAAATCTGCTTTTCAATGGTGATTCAATGCTAAAGGAAAACAAATAAAACTCCTTTTGCATCTTATATTTATTTTCATAATAGCAAAATTCCACCAAGTGAAATTCTTTTAAAATGCTTACATTCTCATGTCTACTTTTGTTGAAGTGTTTTCTTCTTTCTGATAGGTGTTTTGTAATTTAAACAGTTTATCTTTTTATCATTTTACTTGACTTTATACAGCAGCATTTTTTTCCTTTTCTTTTTTTCTTAATGCAGATTGAATTCTTATTTTCCAGTTTTGAGTGAACAGGTTTTTTATGTATTTCACAGGACATGAAATATTGGGGAATATTTACAGGGGAATTCCTCAAGCAGCCAGTAAAAACTATACTATGTTGTNAAAAAAACTTTATTAAACCTACAAAAGCATAGAAAACACACAAAGAAGCAGAATGAAAACCTCCCAGCACATTTTTCCTCCTAATCAGTAACATAACAAAATACTGTGATGATGTTGATGATGGTGATGATGATGATGATGATGATGATGGTGATGATGATTATTGAAGAGAATGAAAAGAAGACATAGTTCTTCCTTTAAAATTAAAATACTACTCTTTATGCATAGGTTGATAAGCAAATTAAGCTTTGGTATAATTTCTTTTTTTCTGGAACAATACTGAATTGAAAAAACATTTTCATTTTAGACAACCAGATAAAAGTTAGGCTTTCAATTTATAAAGTCATACTGAATAGAAATGCAGCATTTGGAATAGCAAATTTCAGAGTCTTAATTATCATAGCTGTCTTTTCTGACATGCAATTAAACATTTATCTTTTTATCTCTTTTCTGGGATAGAGTTACTTTTCTTTGTAGTACCTGGTATGGGGTTGGATTTTGGATTTGTGTTGAAAACAGTGTTGATAAGAGAGGGATTTTTTTCATTATTTCTGAGCAGTGCTTATACAGAACTAAGGCCTTTTCTGCTCTCAGCCACCCCACCAGAGAGGGTGCTGGGGGTACACAAGAAGCTGGGAGGGGACACAGCCAAGGTAACTGGTCTCTACTGACCCAAGAGATATTCCAGACCATATGGCATTGTGCTCAGCACAAAGAACTAGGGAATAAGGAGTTAAGGGGGACTTTAGGAGTGATGGTGTTTGTCTTTTCAGGTCACCATTATGCATGCTGGAGCCCTACTTTCCTGAGCACCTCCTTGTCCATTGGAAGTGGTGAATGAATTCCCTGTTTTGCTTTGCTTACATGTGCACCTTCTTGTTTCCCTATGAAATTGTGTCTATCTCAAATGATGCATTTTCTCACTTTTACTCTTCTGATTCTCTCCCCCATTCTACCAGGGGAACTGAGCTACCACCTGGGGTAAAACCACAACAATCTCTTTGCCTGCAAACAGACTATGATGATGCTGCCCACTACACAGTACTGCTGAGATGATACATGGAATATTGTGGGAGATTAAATGCCCTGTTGGTTAGCTGCATCTAAAGGAATACTTGGCATGGTGGTGTTCAGCCAAAGATCAGACTTGATGATCTTAGTGGTCTTTTCCAACCTTAATGAGTCCATGATTCTATTAAATAAAGTATGTAGAATTTTCTATTTGGGAATAAGAAAGTAGAGAAAGGAAGATAATTGGAATTTTCTATATAATGAATTTTCTCTTTATTTACCAGATTATGGTTCCTTCTCACTGGTGGTTCTTGAATGTATTTTTGTTTTTAAGACTTCAATAACTTTCTAAAACACAACACTAGCATGTTCCTCAATAATTGAATAGTCTTAGGATGCAAAAACCACTGCAGTGCTGTGTAACTAATTACTTCTGACATACACAAGTAGCAAAATAAAAACTTGAGACCCTATGTTGCTGTATAGGTTTTTTTTACATATGATCAAGGACATAATATTGAATCAATATCCATCTTACTCATCTACTCAATTGTTCCAATTAGAAATCTAAGGAAGTATCTTTTCTAATTTTGAATCTCTGAAGCTCTTCACAAAGAAATGAACTTCATTCTTCAAAAAAGAAATTAATGTAGAGATGTAAGCATAAATTCAGTATAGAAAAACTCACATTGGTGATAAAATTGTGATCAGAAATACAGTGTTTAGGTTTCAAGATTTAAACAATGGGTTCGTATATTGACAGCAATTACTGCCAGCAGTTTTTTTTTTAACAAAAAATACTAAGTAAATAACAAAGTAAATAATCTTAGCAGGGCAGGTAAATTGTCTTCACTTTAGAAAAGTACAATCAATCACTGTATTGTAGCTCACCAGAAGCTTCCTATCTTCCATTCCCAGCACAGCGTGATTTGCTGGTGTTAAACACCAAGAAAATCTATACTGAAAATGGCACTACTTCTTAACCAATTCACATGGTCTTTGATACTAAATTTGTATACATTAATAAGAATAAATATATCAATAAATTTTAATAGATTATCCATCTTAAAAAGCAAAGGAAAAAAATCTTTAAAAACAAATAAAAAATGTGAAGTGATCAGTCATTTGGATAAAGCAGCTAATTTTATCAATTCCATAATTTTACTGCAGTATATTCTAACAGAGAACTCTTTAAATATCAGAAAGGGTATCTGTTTCAACAGACTTGTCTTTTTCAGTGATGTGGTAATCTTAATTTTCTATTTCATCCCTTGCTACCCATAAACCAACTAAAATCACTTGGATTCTCTGTTTTAAACTTTACACTCTTTCTAAAGAAGTTTATTTATGGCTGTTAAAATCATATTGTTTCCTTTTCTGAAGCCTTGTCTTGATTTCCCCAGTGACCACTGATAAGAATGGATTTCCCTTCAGCTGTCAGTTTTTCTTATGGTGCTTTAGAGAGAGAAAGGTCTTTTTTTTTTTTTTTTTTTAATTTGTGTGTCTTTTAATTACTTCTATGAGGTAATTTCTGAAGAGCTAAAAATGGACTGAATCATAACTTTCTTTTGAATACAATAAGGTTGCTTTTGCAAATCTTTTACCGCTTTTGCTAGTGCTCATCCAGGATAAGGCCTAAATGTGTAAGTAGAAAGGACCTGCACTGGATTTGGAGTGATTTGCCTCTGGCACTGTAGCAAATTCCCTGAGAAATGAGGAGACTGCAGGTGATAAAATGGAAATGAGTGAGTTATAGATTACTATGCTTTGCATCTCCTAATGAAGAACTGATCGAGATATCATACGAGTGAAGAATTAAGTAGGAGCACTGGTAAGAGGACTTCATGAGACACTACAGGCAATATACACAAGACCAGAGAACATCAAACTCCCTCCCTCTTTGCCTGTCCTGGAGGATTCCTTTGCTGAAGAGTCAGCTTGTTCTAGCTTACATGCAAGGTTTCAGAGGAATCCTAGAACTTCTTTAATTAACTGATGCCTCCGTGAACTAGAAAGATTTGGTTTTTCTGCCTCCTTCAAATCTGTTTTTCATGTCTGTGGTTTAGCCCACCTCTTGCTGTATTCTGTAACAGTGCAATTTGTGCAATTCTCATGAGAAGCTGGAAGTTAGTTAGATCTTCTAACTCAAGTTCAGCCTCATTGTTGTGTTGCAGAACAAAGAGAAACTGTGAGCGATTCCTTATTAACTCAACTGTTCCTTGCATCTGTTGCTTAGAAAAAGAAAGCAAATAAATTGTACTAATAAATTGAATGCAGCAGTTTCATTTGTTCTATTGGTCCTACTTCTATGAGAAAGATGTAACTTACATCATAAGCAGACTCTTCTTACTACCCTCAAATAACAAAAATTTTAAAAATCCTTTCAATTTTCAAATTAAAGCAGTTATAAATTGAAATGAAACAAAAGAACTATAAGGAAATGTGCAACAGGATTTGCTGACACATATGTATGTCTTATATCCTTGTCCCCAAACTCATCAACTCAGGCTTTAAATGGCAAGTACATTTGATCCAGGCACACAAATATGGGCTTTGCAAATGATATAGAAATCCATGCTATTTAATAATGGCACAAGAGTATTATGCATCCTGTGATGGTAGAAAAATAAAATAAATCTTATGCCAAATGTGCCAGAAAAACTGTTTTCAACATCTTATTGAAAAGCTTATAAAATTCAGTGTAATTTATCCTTCTAATATTTTGGAACTTTGTTAATTTCCATGTTCCCCTACTTCAACCTATTCAAAGGTATAAATTCTCCTCATTTACAACTTGAACTGTAATTTAGCTTTTTTTTCTGTCATTTTAGGAAAAGAAAGTACAATGCTCTCTGTCATCTAACCTATTAATTTTCATGTTTGTACTGGTAAAATGAGATTGCTTGCCTAATACGACACATGAACAAGTTTCAAAGCTGGTCATAAGACCTTTGTTTTTTTTTTTTTCATGTCCTCTCTCTTCTGTATTCATCAGATCAGAGCATTTAACTATGAAAACCCTTCTACTTCTTGAGTCATCTGCTGTGACAGATAACCCAGTCATATAACTTATTTCACCAACAAATTGAAGTTTATTCTTAAATTGAAGTTTATCATTAAAGCAATTTTTGCACCCCCTTCATCCTTCCTTGCTTCCTTCTGATTTATATCCTTTCACTACATCATTGTCACTGAGATACTTCTGGAATATTTTCACTAATTTTTAATTTCTAGGGTAAATAATAATCTTAATAATAAATTAATAAAAAACATTTATTTGATAGTAAATTTCTAATAATATTTTTCTGCTACCAGCATTTTCCATTTATTGCTAATGTTTATTTCCCAGATGATTACAGTCCTTCATCTTCCTTCTTCTTTGCCCTTTTTTGCTTGCCAAATTGCCTTTTTTGTCCTTCTCACCCTCCTCTCCTTGTGGCTCTGATGCACACAAATTCATTTTTCAAGATTGCATGAATATGATTAATAACTTATCAGGGCTTTAGGAAACATAGTTCAGATTAAACCAACAGGAATCTACCTCTAATGATGGTTCATTCACCATAAATTGTCAACAATATCCAGCAGAGGTAAATCTGAATGGTCCAGCCCTTAATGGTGGGGCCAGGATTTTTTGATTTTTTTTTCTTTAGCTTGTGAGAGGAACAAAGGATCATTGAAAAAAATTTTGTTTGCCTTGTTATCCTTTATGGGATAAAATTATATAAAGTGAAACAGGTAATCAATTCTATGAGGCAGCAGAGTAAAGCTAAGCTATTGGTTATGGGAAGTGCTTTGAAATCTTCCACTAAACTCTTATTAAATCACCAGTAACTGCAAGAGGTAAGCATTCAGTACTTCCTCTCAGTGTTAGGTCAATAAAAGTTAGTTACCTGTTTAAATTCATATGTCCTCTGCCATGGAAGCAAAATAATCAAAAGCATTAGGAAAATTTGAAATTTTTCATTTTTCTATATTAAAAAATTTTGAATTTTTTAAGATTCTACCATCCATACCTCAATAAGTCCCATTCTTCAAAGCTCTTTTTCAAAGTAAACATTGTCTCCTTTTTCCTGTGATTCTGGAGGAGTCCTTTTCAAGCATTCCCTTCTTTGGGTGGAGCATGATAAGGTAATGCATTATTTGAAATAAGGAGATAGATAGCTTATCCTGCTTGAGGACTACTAGTGCTATTCCCTTTTAATACTAATGTTTACTATCTCAAGTGCTGCTGAGTCAGTAAAGTGAATGACTCACTGTTAACTTTTAATTTTGTTTGCCTTGGATGCGTCTACTTGAATGTGTTTAGTAAATGAAAACCAAACAAACTCCTGAGATTCAGAGTAATTTATATGTCAGAAATGTCAGCTGACTGAACAGTTTCTGAACAAATGGAAGACAGGCCAGTGCCATAATCCTTAATACACCCATGTGGCATTTACTGGCACCAACCTGAATGGCACTTCAGTATGAAAGGTTGAATTAATAGCTATTACTTAGCCCAAGTAACGCTTACAGTATGGAGTGCTCTGTTGGAAGGAGTCTATACTCTAAGTTCGAAATACCAAGGGAAAAAAGCAATCAACTGGCTGCCACAAAGGGCTGAACCTTTTACAGTCAGGAAATGGTTTGATGTGGATTCTTTACCTAGTTCCATTACTGCCATTTCAGTTGCCCTGCCCCAGTTGTTTCCACTGACACAATTATCCCTGGGGAAGGATTAGGGGAAAAATACTTTTTGTTTCACTTTTTTCTTTCCCTCCAAATTATTTTTATACAGTTCCTTCACCTTCATTTCTGCAGCTCCCTAGAATTCTTACCAACACAGCTGGTACTACAAAGGGAAGGCCATGTGCAGGATTTGGAGGCTCCCTGCCACTTGCCACTTGAAATACAGGGAGGAGAAATCCATGTCAAGTCACAGCCTTTTCTATAACCAAAGTAGGAAAAGTAGCTATAAATAATAAATAAAATAAAATTTAAAAATAATATTTTGAGTTACTTAAATTAACCCACTAGCTTTGAAAAATGAAACACCTTGCACAAAAGATGTATAGGGGGAAAAATCAATTTTTACTCATTTTATGCATTGATCCTTTAACATGTTCACCAAGTTAAAAAAAAAAATCTTAAAATCTGTATAAATTA
>VXBC01001852.1:1869016-1895967 GCA_013399945.1 Ploceus nigricollis | reverse complement strand
CTTTTTTTTTACACCTATTGAAGTGACAAAGGCTCCTGAAGGAGCCTGAAAATAAAACTCTTAGAAAGTTCCTGTGATTTAATTGCTCTTAAACATAAACTTAGGAACTTGACTTTAATCATCTTTTTTTGAAAATTATGACTTCTGCATTAAAAAATTGCATTATCATTTGTTATCATTTGTTGATTTAGTCCTCTTTTTTAGCTTTTCAATGTTGTTCTTTTTCAGTATAAATGATAGAAAGGTATGGTACCCTCTGGAGAAGTCTGGGCATATAAGCTCTGACTGTAATAAGAATTAGAAGGATGATTTTCATATATTTCCAATTTTGGAAGATTGCAAGCCATAATATGCATCAATAAAATTTGATGCAATTTTTCTTTTAAGACTAGAATCCCAGAATTCTAAGTTCATTGTGTACCTTTGTCAAGTAAGTTTGCTTAACAAAATAAAAGTTGTTAAACTACCATTCAACCTGACAGAAAAAGTAGTCAGCCTAAAGTGCTCGGTGATATGGAGCAGATCCACATCTTCATTTCACATAACATAATTTTGAATTCACAATGTGCTAAAAGTTGTTAAAGTTGTATTGTAAATGTTTAAATAACCAAAATATAATTGGAGAGAAATCAAACTGTTTTATGCAATAAACAATCAGTCCTTTATTTGAGTCCCTGTTTGTTGTCAAGAGGCATCTTACTTCTAGCTTGTAGTCATATAGAAAAAATATTCCCATCACCTGGTTGCCTCTTATTATTGCACCATTCAATTAGAAGGTATTCACAAAATACCTGTCTGGAAGATGTGTACGTGGTTTATGAAGTAACTAATAAAAAAACAGTAACATCTTAAGCTTTTATAATATATACTGTTAATATTGACTATCATATATATAGTATAATAATATAATATTGACTGTCATTTGTGATATAAACCAATGTACACTTAGAGAGCAAACAAATAAACGTTTTATTTGGAACTGGATTTCACTTGATCTGACATTAAATGACAGCTGAAAAACACTCATGGGAGAAATATATCAGCATATACATATATGGCATTAAAATGTACAATGAAATAAATATTTTCTGAAGAGAAATATTAGTATCTTGAAAAAAGAAAGATATAGGTATAATGGTATGAACCTTTTATCTACATCATTACAACCACAAGGATGAGATTAATCTTTTCATTTTGGGAGTGAACTTTTCACTTTTACACTAGTTGTGATCTAGTCTGCAAAAATTTTTGATGTTAGGTATCAAACCACTTTTTCTTTTGCCAGTCTTACTGAATGCCATGAAATAATGTTATGAATGGTCCAAATTTTGCTGCATAATGAAATTACGCTGTTCCAAGTAAAACAGAGGGTAGCCTTGATGTCTCCTTGTGAAACTCCTTCAGCTCCTATATCTTTAACCTTTTAGCCACAGTTCACCAATATTTCAATTTGAATATATTAAAGAAAAATTGTGAAAGTAGGATGTTGTCACAGCTGAGAATTTTTTCTTTTGTAGTTTCTGAGTTCCTTATAACCACATGATATCTTTGTGTTATTAGAAGCTGGAGAAGTGGATCCATGTGAACCACGAGGGTCAATAAGGCCAAGTCCAAGGTGCTGCACCTGGGTCAGGGCAACTCCAGGTATCAATACAGACCAAGAGCAGCCCTGCCCAGAAGGACTTGGGGGTGCTGCTGGATGGGAGGCTGGACATGAGCTGGCAATGTGCACTCACAGGCCAGAAAGCCAAATGTGCCCTGGGCTGCATCAAAAGCAGAGTGGGCAGCAGGTCTAGGGAGGGGATTCTGCCTCTTCTATTCTGCTGTGCTGAGACTCCAGCTTTGGACTCATCAGTACAGGAAAAAATGGACCTGTTGGAGGGGGTCCAGAGGAGGCCCATGAAGAGGATTCTGATCAGCTCTCCTGTGAGGAAAGGTTGTTCAGCCTGGAGAAAACAGAAGGGGAGGGGATGGGAGGGGAGGAGACCATATTTTATCTTTTCTGTACTTAAAAGGGGGTTATAAGAAAGATGGGGACAGGGTTTTTAGTAGGGTCTGTTGCCATATGACAAGGGATAATGGTTTTCTACTGAAAGAGGGTAGATTCAGATTAGATAGAAGCAAGACATTTTTTATCATGAGTACAGTAAAACACCAGAAGAGTTTGCCAAGGGAGGTGGCAGATGGCCATCCTTGACAACATTCAATATCAGTGTAGATGGGGCTCTGAGCAATCTGATCTAGTGGGAGATGTTCCTTGTTATTGCAGGGGCATTGGATTAAATGACCATCAAAGGTCTTTTCCAGCTCAAATGCTCTATGATTCAAACTATTCAACATCCAAAGCCTTAAAGTGCTTTCGTGATCTCTAGAGTACTCTGCCACAGAGCAAACCTAAGAAATTGAGAATATGAGATCTGAGCTAATTTTATGGGTGTAGTGAGATACCTTCACTTGAAGGAAGTTATTCAAGGACTGTATTACATTGTTGACCAGGATTTGATAATTTTTTAGGTGTTATATGCTTGAAGGCTCAGGCAGTGTCCCCATTTTCAAAGCCTCTGCTAACATCTTACACTTGCCATTTTCTGCATTTCATTTTTATTCTAGGGTTATTAAAAAACCACCTACTTGCTGTGAAGATCTATTTGTTACACAAATTTTAAAAAAATTATTATAAGAAGAGATGTAATAATAGCAGAAAATTCAGCTAGAGCTAGATTGAGTTAGGTAGTATTCAACCTAGTTGTTGCAGTGAAACCAGCAAGTTTTAACTCTAGGCAGACCAAGATCAATTGGGCAATTTTTACTCCTGAGGCCCTGAAGAGTTAGGCAGTGTGGACAGCAATACTATATTTTCAGGGCTACATTAGCCCTGAATGGTTTACAATTCATCTACCTGAGCAAATAGTAGGTATTTTATGCAGGAGAATCTAAGACAGTCTGGAAGAAATAAAGACTTCCTGAATTTTAGTCAGGATTACTCTAAGTGTTTTCAGCCCAATCAAATTACAGTGAATCCAATTGTCCTTTGTGGATGCATATACAATATTGTCAGGTGCAGTGCAGGAAAGGAAGGTCAAACACTTGATTTAACATGGTCTGCTATGGTTCCAGGACCATCATGTAGTTATTAGCAACAAATTTTGCATAAGATCCTGGTCCTAGCACAAGCCATGCACACATGGAAAGAGCAGCTATAGAACCTTGCATCCATGGGGCAAGTGAGGTGCTTTCAGTGACTCCCTGCTCTGTGGCTTTGGTGCTGGTTCTGCTGGCAGTGAAACTGTTCTGAGCATATCAGTGGTGCCCTCGGGTGCATGGTGCAGGCCTGTGAGCATGGATACAAACAAATTGCCACCAAACATCCCTCTCTAACACCAGATGTATAATGTAGATGTACCCATTCATGCCTCTGGATTTTGTGTTCGGCCCTTATTCCATCAGAATAAAATGGTTTCTGCTTTCTTTGATCCTCATGCTGTGAAAAAACCAGCATTTTCAGAAAAGCTTTTTCCCCATAAAAATATCAATACTGGGTCCAATGCTATTCAAAATCCTTGTAAAATATCTGGATTACAGGACTCTATGCCTCCTAAAAAGGACTGTAGGCATCATCAGATTGTGAGGAGAGGCAAATACCTTGCAAAGAAAAGCCACTGCATGGAGACACTGCTGTGGGCTGGAAGATTGGGATAGAAATAATTTTATGATGTTTAATAATGGTATATGGAAAGTACTGCACAGGGGAATGGTCCCCAAAGGAAATACAGGAGGTATAGTTCTGCTGAAGTGCCTCTGTGGACAGTAAAATGAACATTAATTAGCAGTGTGGAAGGGCAGCAAGGAAGGCAAACCTGTGCTGCACCTGTAAGATAAAATCCAGAAGATAAAAGGTGTGTGGTTAGTCCAGTCTACTTGGAACATCATAGGCAACACCTGGAAAAATGTGTCTAGCTGTGGCTTCCCCCAGCTCAAAAAAGAGGAAAAACTGTAATATTGGAAAGGGCCCAGTGGGACCCCACCAATCTGATGATTAAAGGACTGAAGAACTTGATGCATGAAAGTGTTGAAGAAAGTGGCTTCATTCCTTATGAGAGGAGGTTGCTGATGGACACTGCCTTCCAACACCTAGAACATCATTTCTGTAAAGATGGGGATTTTTCCTTTGCAAGAATATGTGGTGGCAGGACTACTTGCATGAGTTTAGTCAGGGGGAAATCCCATTTGGGTATAAGAAACATCATGTCTGTGGGAATAACAAAATATTGCAATAAGTTGCCAGAATAGTCATTCAATTTCTTTGCTGGAAATATTCAAGGCAGTCTTGACAGAGCCACGAATAGTCTAATTTAATGCCTCCTTTCAACAGAAAGGGGAACGTCTGATCCCAGAGCTCCCTTCTGACCTGGACTTTTCTATGATTATGTCATTTTTCTATGAAATTTCTTGTATATATATTCCAGTTGAAGGTGATTTGAAATACAGGGTCTAAAGGAACATTGGTATTAGAGCTGTATGACTGCAAGAAGCTTTAAAGATTCAAAGAAAGAAGTCTGGTAGAAGGAATAAAAAAAGATACCCCCTTCAAAGAAGCTGTCTAGAATCACTACATCCAAAGTCTACAGAGGTTAATAAGAGTCTTTTTCTGTGACTACAATAGGCTTTTGTTGTCTCTTTAAGTGTTCTGGCTTATTATATATTTTTTTTTTCCTTCCACATTTTTTTTTCCTTCCACATTTTTTTTTTTCTTGTGGATGTCTAAAAATGTTTAAGAATGCCTAACATTGTCCATATTCTGTCTGCACATTGGACTGGAATTTTTTTTCATTTTATACATATTTGCACTTGCTATTCTGATTCCAGGAAAAAAAAGGGTGTTAATCTTTACCACTCTGGAAACAAAAAACAAAAAACCAAAAAAAAACCACCAAAAAAGCAAACAAACAAACAAACAAAAAAAACAAAAAAAAAAAATTGTTACAGAATTGAGGAGCATTAGCTGTGTGCTTCAATAACAGAACATATGTTGTATAAAAGATGACTTCTAATTTTAATGAATAAATGTAGATATTTTTACATAATTTTGAAATTATATCTGAAAAACCAGAGAACATGTCAATATAACTATGCATGATAATATATTACCAAGTGTGATTGGTTTTAATTTAATAGGCACTAATAAAAATGCCAGAAGCCAAAGGATTTGAATTTCTAAGGAGCTCTGTGTTAAAAAAATGGAAAGAGGGAAGGGAAATTCTTTTAAAACACTTCTTTAAAGACCAACAAAAGGCTCTTCCTGTTCAGCGAAGCTGTCTGTGAATGTAAGGATTGCTTGAGTCTCTGTCTAGCATGTTAATCAAAAGACCATCTTTAGGAATAATAAGATACTTTTATAGCATGTACAGCAGATTACCCATTCAAATGTTCAGTGCTATCTATCATCAACGTACAATTTACTAAGGAGATATGAAATTTGGGCTGTATGTTTAGGGGATCTAGACATGTAATTTCTAAATATGCAAAAGTCTCTAAAATCAACAGATTTGGATCCATTTAATAACTTTTTACTTGCCACAAATCTAGTGACAAATACCTATCTAGGCCTCATTGGTATTTAGGAGGAAAAGACAAGCACATTGACCTTTCTGCAATGTATATCCTGGGCAGGTGTCTTAACTGACCACAGAGGCCTCCTAAGTACCTAACACTTTAAAAGTGTTGCAATCAATATTAGTTGCAATCAATTATGTTCTAAAGGTAAACTGGATGTGTTAAATATACAAAAAAGTGAAATGGTAGAAACAAATGCTTTTGGGCCTTACACAAAGTGACTAAAGAAAATAAGAATACTTTCATTGACTTCAAATTAATTAAATGTATCTATTAAATATACCCACTTACAGAAAGGTGATGATATGGTGATAGAGGTAGAATATTTTATTTTAGAATGTACTTTCAATAGTAGAAGAGAGTAGGGTGTTAATTTCCTCTTGCTTCCTCTTGTAGGAAAAATAAATCAATCTTTTGGTATAAAAATTATTGTATTTTTTATTTCTTTAAAATACAAAATGAAAAAACATAATGTGGAGATTTGATAATTTTCCATAGGACTGATTTCCTTAGTAATAGGTCTGTACTTTTTGTAGTTAATATAGAATCAGCCTTTAGTGCAGAAGATATACAAGTATTTGAATAAAGACACAAAAATGCATCAATGTACATCCATCAAAAATCAAGTAAAAATGTGCAGATTTGAACATTTGGCGGGTGGTTTCCTTTCATATATGACAAAATACTGAAATTACATTACATTTAAATGCAACAATCAATATTACATTTGAATGACAGATGCTAAAAACCTTAAGTCCTTATGTTAATTATATTTTGCATTCATAAGACATAAATTTAAAAAGAGATCTGATATCAAGTCCATTTACTGTTTGAGAATAATAATCATTTGTAATTAGGTAACACTGAGGAATTTATTTCTATTTTAGAGGATACTACATTGAACAAGAACAACTTTATTCTTATATTATTTCTTTCTGTGGCATACAGAGAAAAGATTGAGAATAGCAACAGTAAAATCAGATTAACTGAATAAGTCTAGCCTGCTTCCTATTAAATTTATATCTGATGCTTATTATGTGACCACGAGACTTCTATGAAGTAGAAAGGAGCAGATTTTAAAAATTGCAATTGTTTTTTGGTTTTTATTTTACAAGATACATCAGGGTAAAAATGAAGGAAAAATGTTGATGATTAATATTACACTGGCAGCTGGGTCTCTCCATAGTTCCCCAGCCTGTTATGTGAATTCCAGAAGACTCCATTTCATGACTTGGTTGTACTGCTTATACTGTAGTAACGTGTGTAAACTCAGTGGGCCAGCTCCCAGGCATAGTAACTTCAACTAGCAATAAATTGCAATATACAAATGAAAAACTGCTCAGAATTTAAAATATTTTTCAATAAAATATTTGCTGTATATTTTGGTGCATCCATTTTATGTTGGAAATGACATTTGCCATTTTTTACTTCAACTGGATGGGATAATTTTTCTTCTGAATAGGTTTTATTTATACATGCGTGATTCTGCCAGCATCTTAAAACTTTATTTATTGTTTTTCACTCTGAATTTCAAAAGCCTTTACATCTGTGCATTAGAAACTTCCTGCTAAAACCTCAGAATCATAGAAGGAGTAAGGTTGGAAGGGAGCATAGTGGGTCATCTGGTCCAACTTCCCTGCACAAGCAGGCTCATTCCAGATCACACTGCACAGGATTGTGTCTGAAT
Source organism: Ploceus nigricollis (assembly GCA_013399945.1). Lineage (NCBI taxonomy): Eukaryota > Metazoa > Chordata > Aves > Passeriformes > Ploceidae > Ploceus > Ploceus nigricollis. The sequence goes on along the minus strand of VXBC01001852.1, from coordinate 1,888,667 downwards.
GGTTCTTTATTATCTCCAGTGAGGGAGACTCCACAAACTCTCAGGGCAAATGCAATTTCTTATTGCAAAGATTTGAGTACCTTAGAGTCAGTTTTTAGTTCTTGAAGTATTCATATCAAACCACCAATGCATAATATGTATTTTAATTTCTCTAACAATTATGGTTTTCCAGCTCTTGTCTTTGGCAAAGAAATTTCTTTTTAATCCAAAGGAAGATTGACAGTAGTTTCTACCTGAGCTATAGCTCAGCTACTTGCAGCATTGTTCCTTTTCTCATTTTTCTTTGAAATGATGAAACCTTTCTGGGGAGGTATTTGACCTCTAAATTTATAAGAGTACCAGATGTAAGGTGCTATTAGTGTTCACTGGGACTGAAAACAGTCCTGACACCTATGCACCAATTAATGTTGTAAAAATATATATAATGACAAATCTATAAGCATCTTTATGAATTTATAGATAAGGCAGTTATGCAGTCTCCTCAAGGTGGACTTGCAAGGTACACATAATTTGACTTAAAAAAAAATGTAACTGAAAATTTAAAACGGGTAGCAATGTCTTATAACCAAATAAACTCATCGTTAAACCTTTAGAGATCCAAGATGCATATGATTTCAATTTCAGCTTTTTTGAATTCAGAAAAAATTTTGTAGTCATGCCTTAAAGATCAGCATCAGTAGCCTTCATGATTAGCATAGCTCGCATTGCAGATCACATCCTAAAGGGAATAGTTAATTTTTCTGGTGTGAAGCAGGGGTAATTAAGCAACATGAAAAAGAGAATCCTTATGTTTTCTTCCATCCAATCTCTCAGATATTATTCTGAAGGGATCTTTTAATATAAAATATTCCTTCAAGGAATAACCGACTCAGATAGATAATGTATTTCTATGTTCTGTGTTCTGAAAATGATTTCTGCTGGTTTTTAAAACAATAATATACCTAAGCCACAAAGTCTGGTCCTGAATTTAGAGTCTGTTCAGATTTATGTTTGTAATTTAGTTGTGAAAACTGAATCAGTATTCTGCTTCAACTTCAAGCTGAGTAAATGAAGATCAAGTGAACAGATTTAGATGCAGTAAAAATTCTACACCCCCAAATTAATCTGAATATTATTCTTTTATACATAGATACACACAATCTTCATGAAGATTGCAGCCTAAAAATATCTGTATGAGACCCTGCCAAAAGTAAATGCCTTCACCCTATCCAGAATTTGGAAATTTTTTAAAATATTTTGGTAATTTAATCCTTCTCCTTTGTTCAGTACTAGTGAGCACATTGTGATTTTTTCTGAAGTCTGTCTATAAAAAAGTAGATTTTCTTTTCACAGAATAATAGCAAACAGGATTTTATAAATATGCAATGTTTCAGATTTGGGTTCTGTGGATTGGGTATACCCAATTATAGACACATTATAGCAATTCCTTGATTTGACTATATAAGGTACAGATATTTGAGTGTACAAGATTGTGAATTAACCATATCTGTGTTCTCAGGTTTTGAAGAACAACTATTCCCATTGGTAGGTCCACTGGAAAAATTACCAAGAGAGTTTTGTTTGCCTAAATCATTTAGTGAAAACACAGATGTACAGAGATTCATAGAGAAAGAAACCCCTGTCTTCTCTTCATGTGAGAGGAGCATAAAATAGGGCTATCAAGAGGGCTTCATTTGTGCAGGTTTTTACCCAGGAATTCATCTCATTTTTAAAAGCACGAATACCTTTTGCAAGCTTGAATTTTTTCATGCAGGCAGCCTAATGTGGAAAAAAAAGTGGATTGGAAAGGGCTGTTAGAGATAACTTTGATAGCAATAATACAGCTAATGTATCACAGAAATTTGAGATCTGGGTGCTTAGATAGGTCAGTGAAATTAAGCAAACTCTCATTTTATCTTTTCTTTCAAGCATTACCTGAAATTGAAATTATAATATGTTGAAGACAGAGAATGATGATGGCACCCTCAAGAGACCTGACAGAATTTGACTGAATATATTCCTCATTTGGGAACTAAACATCAAACTGTGATATGAGAACAATTTTCTGGATGGAAGAGAGGTAAATGGTCTGGTACTGGATAGTTTCTCTACTAGATAAAGCTGCTGGGCAACCAAGGTAACAGTTTCCTGATAATCTCCCCCTCCAAGACTAGGACTGTTTTATTATGGATCCACATGGATTAATAACGTGCTTTATTTTCTAATAATAAATTTTTCCGTGTTTCATATACAGAATCAGAATTTACTTCACCCAATTTCAACAACAAAATTAAGAATATATGGAAATATTCCCAAAGGATAACTGTAGCCCAGTGATTTTAATCTCCCTCTGATTCCTCTGTCGTTAATAAAGACAACTAGGCATTTATCCCAAGGGACAGTACACTACTGAGGATACCAGGAAAATGTAGTTAATTATTTGAAAAATTCTGTCTGGATATCAAGTTAACAATGTTAGTTCTAAGAAGAAAATCTATTGATTTGAACTTAATTTTTTATTTCACTGACCATTTGATCAAAGCTGTGAAGTAATATTGTAGGATAATAATTTAGAAGGAATAAAAATAAATAATTTTATAATTGCTTAAAGTTTTAATTTTATTTTGCCAGTTGTCCAAAATCATCCATTGTCACTGGAAACTGATCCTCCAAAAAACTGGAATTTATCAAGGGTGTGTTCATTGTATTACACTCTCATTTTGTCACGGTTTCTATAATCAATGTTTTTTTTTAAGGTTTGTCTTCTTTTGTTTCTTCCTTACTCTCTCCCTATATTTTAAGGGAAATGGAATAAAGGAAAACATGGCTTTGGAGCACATTTTTGGGAGTCAATTTGACAGACTTATCATGCACACTTAGTCAACATTCTTAGTTTCATTGCCTCCCAGCAAATTTTCACCTCTCATTTTAAGATTTTCTTTCAGAACTATTCACTTGGAATTTACTTATTTAAAAAAAAAAACAAAAAACCAAACAAAAACTCACAACAAAAAAACCCCTATTTTTGAAAATATCTACCTTGCCAGTGGAAACACTGAGGAATACCTTTGACATAGGAATGACAGAATAGAAATTACCTCTGTATTCATTCTAATATCAATGTTATTTGTTACAGTAAGAGACATAATGGGTGAGATTTTATCAGACTATAAAAGAGGTAATGTTGAATTACTGACTTATTAAACCTACTCTGGCATTTTGATTCCATAAGTAGCTGCCTGTACTTGATGCTTCAAATAACAGCAAAAGCTATAATAAAGCACTTGTCCATTGTTTAATGTCATAATGAGAGAAGAAAAGTTCTTTCCTGACTCCCACAGATTATCAGTTTATGCCCTGAAGCATACAATTTTATTGTAATTATGTTAGCTTGCATAGTTGTAACTGTTATTAATGATCATAAAGTTGTAGCTTTGCCATGTAAATGTATTGCAGAAAGAAATAGGACAATGTAAAGGGTAACTAACCTTGACATCAGTAGAAGCTGTGGGAGCCCAGCAAACAGGTCATTTACTGAAGTGTTGAAAATACAGTTTTGGTTCTAAGAAATATATATCTAGTGCAGGGAGGAGAAAAGAGTCCACATTCTTAAGAGTCATTATGGTTTTATGGATTGCGAGTAGGTCATCTAAAGGTTTGCACAGAAAACGTGCAATGGCTGACAAAGTTTCAAACTGCCAGAAGGTTTAGGTAATAGCAGTCTGAATGAAATGGGATGAACTGACTGAATATCTTATTTGGGAAAAAATCCTCTTCAGGTTGTGGGGGGTTTGTTTTGAGTTTGGTTTGTTTGTGGTTTTTTTGGTTCATTCACATTCTTCTTTCTGGCGTTATGTTTGCTTTAGTTCTAGTTTTGGATCAATAGGAAGGAAACAGTACTCTATGGCTTCTAAAGAGAATTTTGAATAAAAACTGGATATCAATATGCAGAAAAATTTAGAAATTAAAAGCTGAAAATTATATTGGAGACTATGCAGAAAGGAACCTTGAAAAAGCTGAGAAAAGGCTAAGTGGAAATATATCTCCAGAAATTACAAAAAACTATAATCATGGGATGAATTGAGGTTTTGCATTCTAATGGAAAATTTTTGGAGTCTAATCTGGACATGTCTAAATGTCTACTGAAACCTACATAATTAAATATATTGTCATCAGCAAAACATTTTATACAGAAGCTACATCCTGAAAGGATTAAAAGAATAAAGTTTAAACTTTTTTTTTCCTTATTCTTTATATTCAGGTTTCCCAGCATGGTTCATTATTCTTATTTTCCATCCATTTCAATATGCAAATGTTGCAAAGACTAAGCACATTATACAATTTAGGAATTAAAGATTTTGCATTTAACATTGTGGAAAAAGCCAACAACTGTTGATTGTTAATAGGTGGAAATGTATGATGCTCTATGTCTTTCCATTCCAAGTTATGTTAGCACAGTTACACTTTTTCTGCAGCGTAATTGTGACTAAGTGAATAAAATGTCAGTTGGGATAATGAAATAAGAGTAGCAAGATGGTGCCAAAAATTAACTGCTCAACTAGCGGCTACATTAGCATGCTAATGTTTGTTTCAGTCTTTAACAGGTTTGAAAAATAGCGAAGAAAAACACTTCTGTACTCTTTGCTCCTGGGTAGACCCTTCAGGAGGAGTCTAGCAGTGCTTGTTTGGAGCAGACATTTATGATTGAAGTAGAAAATTTCTGAATATATGTTATTCCAAGAATGTTTGACATTTTGCCTGGGAAGCTGTTCTCTAGTCCTGAAAAAAGAACAGGCATGTTTTTGTACCAAAGAAACAGAACCATCTTATTTCATCTCTGGGGATGCATGAGACTAACAGTAAACAAGTAATGAAAAATCCTTTTTCACAGAGCATCCAGTAATTGCAGGTATGACACTGTAACTACATATGACATGTTTTTTTTTTTTAATCACTGCGTGTTACTACTGTTAAATCTTAGTGGAACAAGAATTTATTTTGGCAAGATATATGCACAGTGTTTAATCCAGAAAGCAACTACGTTGTCGCTCATATCAGTACGTGGTCATAAACTAAACAGATATCAATATCACAGCAATATCACTAGATTCCTATACACATTATTGTACTATTATATTACAGTGTTATACCATATATGTTGTTATGTAAATTATACATATATTGGGCTCTGTTGTTGTCAGAGAAAATTATTAATAGATTTGGAATAAGAATGCATGTGACCAAATTATATAAAGACTGTAAAAGTCACATCTGACCTTCCTTGGACTTCTCCCACCCCGAAACCAGGGTTTTTGAAAGTTCAGGAGGCTCTTAGGTTATTTTTGAAAATGACTTTTTACTAATATAAAATTGCATCATACCCTAATATGGAACCTATACATGACATTGTAGGCAGAGCTGTCTCTAAGTTCTCTAGAAGACTACAGAAGACTCCAGCAGAAAATAGATAGATGATTTGCAGTATACTTGAGAAACTCATCTGCAGATTGATTACTCCTGCCAGATATTGCACTGCTGCCTGTGTAAACACTGCCATTAAATGGAACTGTAGCTTAGTATTTGCTCCACAATTTTGTTAATTGTGTTTGTCTGGTAAGGTGTCGTGGTTTAGGAATGATACATCCAGGTTAATACTCCCACCGACACTTCCTGAACTACACACTAGTCACTTGGTCCCCCCAGTGTCTTCCCCCCTGAGGTGGGCTGGAGACGAGAATTGGAGGCACAAAAAAGAAAGATCACAAATTGAGATAAGAACAATTTCCTGGAAAGAGCAATGAGAGAAAACTGAACAGTAACAAGAATAATATTAATGGCAGAGAGTACAAGGAAAAAAATGTTATTGTTCACCATAAAAGGCCCTGACAATAGGTAATACTCCAACACTCACTCCAGCTTGAAAGCAGCATTACCCAATTGCTCCCTCTGGCCTGAAACCAGGGCCACCAACCCACCTCTTCCTCTACCACTCCCACTCAACGAGAAGGAGCCCCTTTTCCTCCTAAGAGACTCCCTTCTCCCCTGCCCTTTGCAATGACATGAGGTGGTACAGAATAACCTCTCGGTCCTGGACATGCCTCCTCCTGGCTACTGAAAAATTAACCCTGTCCTGGCTGGAACCATGCACTAAACCACCTTCCTTTAAAGACTGGGAGTTTAATATGAATGCAAAGGCTTCCCCAACTTTATAACATTCCTTTGCAGAAGATAGCAAAGATAAGGCAAATACGGGAGACAAGGAAGAAGCATTTACATAATTTTTCATTGCTATCACTCTGTCCATATTAATTCTACTCAGCATCTTGATTTTTTTTTAGTTTTTTTTTTCTTTCAAGAAGAGAAATGTTAGCTTACATTTTCATTTGGCTCAGTTTTTCGTGATCTCTCCCTGGAAATATATTACTACCACATATACCACATTTTCCAAGAGAAGATAAAAAAATATGAGTCTTTTCAGTTAATCTCTGCCCATCATTCTTTCCATCATTCTCAGTTACTGAGGTGCATAAAAAAATTAAATATTAGAAAATTTGAATGTCTATGTAAATTGCAGCATAATTTAAATATTTTTATATTACTTGGCCTCTGTATGTATACCTGCTGTACACATCAGAGAAGAGTAAATTTATCAATAAGAATTTAATAAGCATTGACATTTGAGATGCATCAAGACCCTTAGCTACTGAGTGACAAGACACCTTTCTACTGAGATGTTGAAATAATACAAAAGTGTTATAAAATACAGTGAGAAATCTCAGCTCTCATCAGAAAAATTAATCTGCTGCCAAAGCTGAAACATTTTCCTGTAAAGTCCTTGTGTAAAAGTTCTTGTATAAGTTTGTCATATAAACATAATAAATGTGTGCCTAATGACCATTTCAGTTTGAAATTTAAGAAAATTTTCAGCAGTGGTCTTGTGAGCCCTGTTAGGTTTACATTACTAGCAGATTCCCCAAAGTGTGTTAAAAGATTTTTGGAAACAAGTTAAGAGCATTTATCTCCCTATAGAAATCCAACACAGTATACCAAGTACAATACAAAAAGAAAGAAAGGCATATGTTCATGTATCTGACAGCAACTGAAGTAATGTATGCAATCAAGATTTTTATTTGGAGTTGTAAGCAACAGGTCATTTCAAAAGGAAAAGTCGTGCCTGCAAACGTTCTTTGAAGTTACGTTATAAAGAGGGTTCAGGATCAAACGAACAAACAAACAAAAAGGTTTTCTATTGTTTAGCAGAATTTTGATCTCTATGTTCAATTACTTTTCAGATATGTCACCTCAGATATTTCATATAACTTTAGTCTATATTTAATTCTACACAATAATGAAGGGAAGAAAATCTGTAGCAATTTGAGTTGACTGGAAAAAGACAAGATCTATAGTTAGTATTCATTTGTGCCAGTGCAAACATTATCTATGCTAGTTAGAATTCATAGGGTTTAGGTATGGAACATATAAAATTATCTGTGCAATTTGAATAAAGGGAAATGTGGTACTTAATGTACCACAGATAATGAATTCATTATAACCAAAACTTCAGTCATGCATCCTTTGCTGCTTGAACGCATATGAAAGCAACTACACCGGCTCCTGAGAGGAATTTAAAACTTTCACTTTCTTGGTACCTCAGGCTAATTTTTACCAAGATCTTTCTTTAGGACTCCATTTATTTGTGGGGTTTTTTCCAATGGAAAAAATAAATTAATATTTTGTATTCATTATCCAAATAAGGCATCATAGAATTTTTTTACCAAAGTCATAAGTAACAGAAATTTGTTCTAATAAATTTTTAAAAATCAGTTTTTCTAAGCAGCTTTAGGAATAAAACTAGTAAGATTTTGTGCAGATGCTGAAAAATCATTAAAAATATTGTTTTTCTAAGAAGCAACAAAATAAAACTTGGGTTTTTTTCCCCCATGTTTAGTTTTTCACAGAGGCTGGGGATAAATCTGCATAAATGTATTTTTCATTTTTATGGCAACTAAACACCACCAATTATTTTATGACACTAAACATTCTGTAACCATTCATTAGTCATTAATGAAAATATCAGAGGGCAAATGCTAGGGTAAGTAAAATGTGGAAGGGATACTTGTTTAGGAAACATTTATCAGTGAATTAAAAGTACAAAACCTGCAAAGACGATGTAGAGCATTTGCTAACTACTCTTATCAATACAGAGTTGAGTTAGACAACCTAGACTGATCCTGGCATGGCTAGGGAGCAGAGACATTCTAAGGAAACACTATTCAATAAAACTGAGGCATACTAGGGGAACTATACTAAGTTGGTCTCTGTATGTTCCTATCTCTTTCTTGTGCCTAGACTTAAATTGTACAGCTAATTGGGTTAGTTTATTTTTATAATTTTATATTCTTATATTTTTGTCCTTTCTTTGGGCCCTGGGTTCATGGGCCTTGACAGGATGCATCCATGAGTGTTGTGAAAGCTGGCAGACACTGTAGCTATGCACTCATGATCATTTTGGAAGGGTCATGATGATCAGGAGACTGGAAGAAAGACTTGCTAGAAAGCAGTTTTGTGAAGGGCCTGGGGATTCTGGTGGACAACAGGCTGTCCATGAGCCAGCAGTGTGCCCTTGTGCCCAAGAGAGGGGTATAATTTGCTAGAAAAGGCAACAGAAGAGGACTAACTCAGCATTCTAACATAAAAAAAAATTCTTACACTGAAAATTTAAATGATGCTCTTGGAAATGTTCTGGGTAATGACTCAGGACAAAAGGAACATTAACATTATAGGAGTCCCCACAGATCAGTAAATCTGAGAGATCACATGAATTAGGCTTGTTGTGAGCAATCTCACATAACTACAGATATACACAGTAAAGACTTTTGCATGGGAGCTAGTAATTCTAAGCACTCTTCCTGGCAGTAGAAGAAAACCGCTACTCACTGTCTGCTGCAGTTTAGTATATGCTGAATTGCATTCTAAAAGTATCTGATTCATTACATTACCTATACAGCAAAATGAAGTCATGATAGACATTTACGTGTCATCAAATTAATTAATCTCTCCCAAAAATATAGTAATAGATCACTGGGTTGACTGTTAACTGACTGCAATAACAAGAAGGCATGAAGAGAATGAAAAAGTTGGTTTACTGATACTGGGTCCATTATTAAGAGAGGAGGAAACTGTTGGCAGATGATGATAAGGAGGTCAACATGCTAAGTTATTTTTTTTTTTAGAATTCTTGACTAAAATATCAGCTGTAGCCTAGAAATAAATGTAGTTAAAAGGAGCAAAGAAAGATTTCAGCCTTAAATAAATCAAGAATAGGCTAGTGACTACTTATAGAAGGTAGGTAAGTTATTTGTAAGAGTGATAGAGTCATAGTGTAAGAGTCGATGTAGTTAAAGGTTTGACTGGTGAAATCAGACCACAGATAGTAGTTATTTTGAGAATTTACAGATCAAAAAGGTAATTGCTGTGCCACATTTAAAGAAAATTCAGAGAAGGAAGAGCTGTGGAACTGTGCATTTTTAAAATATTAATTTCTAAATAGTAACTGGAAAAAATAATCTAACACACCTGGAGTACCTGCAAATAAGAAAGAGCAGAGCAATAGCCAAAAAAAGGTTTATCAGTAACAAGCCACCTCAAAACACTCTAATTTACTTCTGCAATAGGATAATAGCCCTTGTAGACAGAAGTAGAGGGTCATATAAATTAGCTTTTAAAGTCTTGTAACATTATGCCTCATGATAGTACTAAGAAAGCTGAGAAAAAAGGAAAATGTTTGAATGAAAAAGCTTGAGGGTGGAATTCCAGTAAGTCTGGCAAGGAAATTGTGTCTGTTGTAGTCTTGAGTTCACTGCCAAAAAAATGGGGGGTTGCAGGAATCAGTAAATAAAACAAAGCACTGAAAATCCTGCTTAGAAATGAGTTGGATTCTTCTCACTGGATCTTCAACAATGGAATAAAAAGCATCTCACAAATTTAAATCTATATAATCTATACATAATAGAAAAGAATGTCCTGCCAGAGGCAGGTGGAAAAATTGGATAGTCTCTTGAGATGCATGTCTGTGTGTCTCTTTCCTTAGCACATATAAATTAATGTGAGAACAGATGCAATGGTTTAGCCTACAGGTTTTATTTGTCTATTTGCTTATGCTGATAACAGTTTTAGCATCAATGGGATTATTTGCAGTTAAATGCATTCATTTCTGGAGTTCTCTATGTTGTAAATACATCTAATTGTTGGTTAAAGACAATGTGTGATTAGTACTTGAAGGCAATTCTTAGGTCAAAGGCAGAATCATATATTTAGTTATATGTATAGTTAATTACTCAGACATAAATTAAGAAGCATCAGTCTTGTGTTTTCATGAACAATGCAATTTATGGACATCAGAAAGAGATGGACTGTTTTTCAGAGAATTTGAAGATTTAATGGTGGATTTCTGTGCTTTTAGGATTACATCTATGTTGTATAGTATTTACTAAACTAAAAAGTTAGGTTTTAATGTTAACACTACAAAGAGTTTGAAGTCTAATTCTAGGGAAGGTTCAAATGATGCTCTGTGCCTCTAACTACACCATATGGTCTAAATGCTGAGTATTTTATAAACATGCTTGAGACAGCTCTAAATTAGGTCATGGCTAAAACAGCAAAATCAAAGTCAAATTTGGGTCAAAAGGACCTGCTTGTCCTTTCTGTGTAACACAGAAATAATTCAATGCATAAATCATGTACATCTGCATAGATGTCTAATTTGTGAATCGTGTTTTTGTCATTAAAATTTCACATGTTGTGTAAAGCCACAGTGTTCCATGAGTATCAAGTTATGCTTTACAGAGAGAAAAAAATGTCCTACTTAGAAAGAAAAATATGTAGACATAAGTATTAAATCCATAGTTAATAGGTCCTTAAGGTTTTTTGAGATCTTTCAGCTGAAGCTGGATTTAAATTCCCATGTTCTGCAGTTCATGACTAAATTCATTCTCTGCATCTGTTGTTATTACTTTTTGCTGGTAGTCTAGTTTTCTGCAATACTGTATATTAATCCAGAATACTCCTATATTACATTATACATATGCAATAGCTGTTAACACTGTAAAATGTGGTAATTTCTTTCCTCAGAGGCTCTTAATCTTTTGATGACTACCACCAGTATGATACCATATTGATCCTGAAACTCAGGACAGCCAGCTGCAGAGGACAGCTGATATCTCAAGAATGTATCTGCATAAAGTTCAGTTTCTAATAAAGCTTGTCTCAAGGTTTTTGGAGTGGCTTAGCATAAAGATGGTATTCAACTCATCTAAAAGTTAGATCATCTGAAAATTTCATATTTAATGAAACCATTGGGCTTTGACTATTGGAAAGAGAGCTACCACTGGGGACATAACTTTTCCTACAGTGGGTAGGAAGCTGAGTCAATACTGACCCAGTAAGCCTGGCTGCCTTGATTCCTTACCACTCCCCTCAGGGTATGTACTGGCTCCTTCAGTGTCCACATACCCAGATACATATTTTCACATTTCCAGGGGGAGGACAACCTAGACTGACCCTGGCATGGCTAGGGAGCAGAGACATTCTAAGGAAACACTATTCAATAAAACTGAGGCATACTAGGGGAACTATACTAAGTTGGTCTCTGTATGTTCCTATCTCTTTCTTGTGCCTAGACTTAAATTGGACAGCTAATCATATAAAAATACTTTTGGTTATTGAATGCTTTCTTATTTTTTTACACATCTTAAATATATTTCCCAACAATCCACCGGGCTAAAGCATTGATGAAAATAGGTTTATCAAGATATCAAGCACTCAGTTCTGTTTCAGTTTTAATTTCACTAAAAGTTCTTTATAGATCTGGGAAACATTTTATTTGTCATTTGTTTCATTAGTAACAAATGAAGCTTTTGATGGCTTGGAAAGATTATCTGGAAGATCCTCATGTTTTTGCAGTAGCTTAATATTAAGTAGCTTTTATTATTTCTCAGAAAGTAGTTTTATAAAGCAATGACTCATTAATCCTGTGCAGTCAGTGATTTCAGCAAGAAGTCGATACAGTATTTATTCCAATATCAACATATATGGTACCATTCAAAGAAGAATTAGAATTAGAAGAGTCATATCTTTATTCTAATTTGTAAACAACACTTTTCATCAGAAGTCCACAATAGCTTTAATACATAGCATTTTTTCCTGCTATAAATAAATTAAAATCAGAATAATTCATAAATATATTAAAATGTAATCTAGCATGATGTGATATATACTAATGAATAAACATGATCAAATTTCAAATATTATGAAAAATAACATAAAACAAAAATATAGTAAAAATAACTTTTATTTCAAGGTATCTTTCACACAAAAATGTTAACAATACAATAGTTTTCTGTTTCTCACACTTGTAAGTATTGCTTTCCAGGATATTCATAGTGAAATTTTTGACATAATTATATGACATTTCCTCAGCCTAGATGAGATTATCTAGCATCCTGTTAATCATGTCTTGTAAAACTCCAGTGATGGAGACTCTACCATGTCACTGGGAAGGTTGTTCTAGTCATTGCCTGTTCTCACTGAAAAATTTTTTTTCTTGTATCAAGATTAAATTGATCCTGGTCTGCAGCTTGTACCCACTGGGCATGGATTTTTTCATGTCGCTTCTGTCATGAAGAGAGACATTCCTCTATGTAACTGTCCTGTAAGTACAGGGATAGTGTTATGAGGTTCCCCCAAGCCTTCTCTTTCCAGGGACAAAAGACCTAGCTTCTTCAGTTGGTTCCTCTTAGGGCTGATTCTCCAGCCCCTTTGATCTTCATGGTGACACTCCATTGAACTCTCCTCAGTCTGTCCATACCTTCTTTTAAATTTTAGGTGCCAAAAATGGGCAGAGTANTCATCAGAAGTCCACAATAGCTTTAATACATAGCATTTTTTCCTGCTATAAATAAATTAAAATCAGAATAATTCATAAATATATTAAAATGTAATCTAGCATGATGTGATATATACTAATGAATAAACATGATCAAATTTCAAATATTATGAAAAATAACATAAAACAAAAATATAGTAAAAATAACTTTTATTTCAAGGTATCTTTCACACAAAAATGTTAACAATACAATAGTTTTCTGTTTCTCACACTTGTAAGTATTGCTTTCCAGGATATTCATAGTGAAATTTTTGACATAATTATATGACATTTCCTCAGCCTAGATGAGATTATCTAGCATCCTGTTAATCATGTCTTGTAAAACTCCAGTGATGGAGACTCTACCATGTCACTGGGAAGGTTGTTCTAGTCATTGCCTGTTCTCACTGAAAAATTTTTTTTCTTGTATCAAGATTAAATTGATCCTGGTCTGCAGCTTGTACCCACTGGGCATGGATTTTTTCATGTCGCTTCTGTCATGAAGAGAGACATTCCTCTATGTAACTGTCCTGTAAGTACAGGGATAGTGTTATGAGGTTCCCCCAAGCCTTCTCTTTCCAGGGACAAAAGACCTAGCTTCTTTGGTTGGTTCCTCTTAGGGCTGGTTCTCCAGCCCCTTTGATCTTCATGGTGACACTCCATTGAACTCTCCTCAGTCTGTCCATACCTTCTTTTAAATTTTAGGTGCCAAAAATGGGCAGAGTACTTCAAGTGTGGCCTTAAAAATTCTGGGTAAAGTGGGATGATCACATCTCTACCACTGCTAATAATGTTCCTGCAGATGCAGCCCAGAATCCATTTTGCTTTCACTGTTGCAGCCACACACTGCTGACTGACAGTCAGCTTCTTGTCCGCCAAGACCCTCAGGAGCCTTTCAGTGACACTGCTCCCCAGCCACACGGATCGTGGCCTGTTCTGGGCTCTTTGGTTCTGTCATCCCAGGGGCAGAATCTTGCAGGTGTTTTTGTTAACCTCATACAGTTCTTTCTCGCTTGCTCCTCCAGCCTGCCCAAGCCTCTCTGTAAGATGTATCTTCCTTCTCACATCTGCCCCACCACCAGTCTGGTGTCATCAGCAAACTTGGCGAGGCTGCTTTTGATCCCATCATCCAGATAATTTATGAAGATACTTAACATTATAGGCCCCAGCATTGGTCCCTGGGGGACCTCACTGGAGACAGGCTGCCAGCCTGAGAGAAAACCTTTGGTCACCAACCACCCACTGAGTGCAGCCTGTCAGCCAATTCCATATCCAAATGACAGACCACCTATCCAAGCCGTGCCTTGGCAGTTTGTCCAGGAAAAGGCTGTGCGAAATGGTGTTGAATGGTTTGCTGAAGTCCAAGTAAGCAAGTGCTCTGCTCATGTTGACAGAATATGCTATTTTGCTGTGGAAGGTGACCAGGTGAGTCTGGCATCAGTAAAGGCATACTGCCTTTTCCCAGTCAGCGACTTCTTTGGGTTTCATCATCCTACCAACAGACTTTCTTAACCCTGCTCCTGTGGAGGAAAAGGATCAAGCCATCTGTGCTGTTCATATTTGTGTGAATGCTGTACATTTGCATAGGTGCTGGTAAGGCACAGTTTTCACTGTGTGTTGTCTGTGCAGCCAGCTGTGTGCATGCTGGATGTGTGTACATGTGCCAGGCTGTTCATGTAGCAGGCTGTGAGTGCAGTGTGAGTGTGTGCGTTCCTACTGGGGATTGTGCGATGAGCCTTTTTGCCAGCTGGACTCTAGAAACAGGGAGCACAGCAGCCTCATCTCCATCAGGCTACCCAATCCAGCAACCTCTGACATGGGAATATGAATCTTTAAATCAATCTTGTGTGTAATACTGGTAAGAAAAAGGGTATTTTTTCTACCGCATGTGAACCTGATATACCCCTCAGGGGCATGTTGTGTCCTTGACACATTTGTGTCCTTGAGGAACAAAATAGTGGTCTGGCTGAGCTTTCTGATTTCTCTTCCTGTTTGTTTTTTTGCATAATTGCTATTTTAATTCATTCAGAGGTAAAACAGTTTATTTATATCTGATTGGACTAGTTTATCTTACAACGGCAATAAAAATATTTAAAATAATGTGGGAATGAAAACTTGTTTACTTTATACAGACACCACTTTAGTAGAATAAACATTTCAGTGTAAGAAGTTTCAGTGTTCATTGCAGTCTCTAAATAGCAGTATAGATTTTCGGCAATCAATATTTTCCCTAAAATATTCAGAATAACTAAACGGTAAAGATAACTACTAGAAAAATTGCAGCACATCTTTACATTTATCACAGAGAGCAATTCTTGGTGGCCAGACTATGACAAAAAAAATTCTCTGACGTGACTGCATATTATACATGTTTAACAATTACCAAAACAAAACAAACAAAAAAGAAAACTTATTGCTTTCAGGAGAACTAAATAGATTGTGAATGCTGTTGTCTTCATTGTTTTTAATATGGAAAAGAGATTATTTTGGGGTTGGCCTAATTTCTTTTTTCCAGAGGTAGACTCCTTTAAAGAGTCTAAAGAGGGGTTTAGTAAAAACCAAAAGCAAACAGATAAAGAAAAAATATTTAGTAAAATGTTTCTGAGAAGAATTTGTACCAATCACCTACTCTAGGGAAGAAAAGAATATTTAGATGAAACATGGAGGATATAAACTCAAATCCTTTATTCATCTGAGGAAACATGGGCTCATGTTACACATAAAAGTTCTCTAATGCCTTTATTATATGGTATTTGGGGATTTCTTGGGCTTTATAGCATGGAACTAACTATAAATTGCACAAACTAAAAAGCTGGAGAAATTCTGAGGAGACTAATTGTATTTTGCTGTGTTATTTTTCAAGTCAACTCCTTGTTCCAGTCAGTTTGTGAAACTTGTTCACATACACATGTGGGTGTAGCACAAAAAAGTACCATGGAGAAAATATGAAGATAAGAAATGGCTAATGGTGATGAAATGGGTGTGTTTATGAAGTTCTGAGGAATGAGATGTTTAATTATATTCTTAAATATCTAAATATTGAAGCTGTAAGTACTGATGTTCTTAGCTAGTGTTCTGGTGTTCGTTAATCTTATTCTTGGCAGTTTTTCTACTTGTCTTAGTCATAAAATAACAAGAACAGTAGGAATTAAAACAAGTTCTAAGGTGACCAAAAATTAGTAGCTGTCATGGTGATTACCATACCCTGTGAATTCAACCCTTCAAGGACTTTAGTTGAATCCAACAAAAGATCACAATATTATTTAGTCCAAACACAAAGATATCCAAATAGCTTTCAGAATTAGTTCACTTGTTTCCCATAAGACTAGCCAATCAGTGAATTATATTGTACAAATAAACATATCAGAAAGTCTCACACCTAACTGTAGAGAAGAAACTGTATTCAGAAATGAATGAACAGTGTTTATGAGAAAGTTGATAGGGAATTCTTAAATAGGATTAAAAATTTATCTGAACATAGAAAGGTGTTTATCTATTGGTACAGAACTGAGACTTACCTATTTTGTAAATTATCACTGTATTTGAGAATATTTAAATAACACTAAATTTGCCAGTTATGCAAATAATGACATACACATTGTACTATCCATATAAACAGACTGGATAAAACTGCATAGAAGAACCTGCACAAAATTTTTTTTGCAAACAGTATTTTACTGCATTTTAATACCCATTCAAATTTTGACTTTTATATCTTTTTGGCTAGTGACTGGTTTCATTGCACTGTGACTAATTTTTCAGTTTCTCTGTTTGCTGTCTTTAAATTTGTAAAAATAAAACATTGACCTATATATAATTCCTACTGTAATCTTCATGTAGGAATTATGATAAGAAGCACTATTATTTCATACAAAATAGGATTTCAGTTACCATGAACATTTCCCTGACAGCTCAAGGAGGGAAACTTCTGGTTTTTTTTTTTTTTAATAGGTTTCAGGAAAGAGAAAGATAAATGCTTTGTGAAGGCTATTGAGTTGCTGAGTGAGATTTTGTTTAAGGACTCCTGAAATTTAGTTAAAAGTAATTATTTGAGAACATCCTTTCTGGAGCTATCCATAGAGATCTAAAGAAAAATTACATAAAATAATTTTAAAAATAATTAATATTGGGCTGCACAATTCCAAAAGAGAAGCTCATTTTTATTAGTTTATTTAGGTAGTCTTTTTTAGTCTATTTATGGTAGTTCCATTTTATGTGTTACATTATTGTCTAGCCTCTTACACTAAGTTAAATTTTTGTACAAGTTTTGTTCCATTTTCACATACCTTTTTTTGTGTGTGTGTGTGTGATTCAATAAAGCAATAATTATATAAGTATGAAAGAATCTCTTTTACCATTGCCTTGATTTAAGACAATTTAAAGAGGTGGATGCTCTGAGTTACCTTCCTTTAGTTTCAACAAATCCCTTTCCACCAATAAGCAACTACTATGAGAAAATGTAAGCGAAAAAATAACAGTTTAGTAATAGTTGAAACAGCAACAGCCATAAAATAACAGTGAGTAATCACTAGATACAAATCTGCTAAATCTTATGAACTCCTTGGGAAGGGTCACCCAAAATGGCAGGGCACCATCCCCTTCCAAGATGGCCCCACTGCGGACTGTGTGTATGGAGACAAAGGGAAAATGACATCAGACCGTCCCCAAGATGGAGCCTGCCATGGTGTCAGGGGTTAGGGAAGATGCCTGTGCACAAAAAATTCAAGACATAGTCAGTATAGCAAAGCAATAAATACATACTGACCTCGGGATGTTGGAGAAGACGCCAAGCAGGAGGAGGAGATAGAGCATGGCTCCTGAGCAGGAGGGGCAGGAGGGCAACGCACATTCAGGGCATCCCCTGGATGAAAATGATGTGCCTCATGTCATCCTCACCCCTCCACTCCGGGACCACACCTTATATCTCCGCCTCAGGAGTGGCCAGTTTCAACATCATCTCAAACGGGGCCAACGCATGAGATGAGGTCACAATTGCCCATGATCACAATGGCTTTATTGTGTATTGTTTCCCTTTCATCAGATAAATCCCACCAGGTGACCGATACATAGTTTCATTTCTGAAGGTTAGTCCTACCAGCTAACAATAAGTTCTACATTATCTTGTTGACGTGCACAACCGCAGACCCAATATGTCAGGCCTTAGACCTGTCTTCGGGTCTCCCTGACACACATGGGTGAATGCATCCTCTGGGAAACAAAGGGACAAGGTGGTGGCAAACCTTTCCTCGATTGTAGGAATTTATGGAGAAGTTCTAGTAGCAGATGAAGGCTTGCCAGTGTGCGTGGGGTCAGTACCACTGCCCACTACGTCCTCCTGCTGTCCATCAGACTCTGCGGTGTTGGTGCTGGTGTCCCCTGCTCTGTGGGTATGTCAGGGTAAAAAACTGCTCTGTTGGCACCCACACAGGGTTAAAATGGCTGCCTGGGCCTGGGTCATACTTCACTGCTGATAGAGTTTGCAAAGTTCACTCCAAGAACGGTTTCTAATTGCGAAATGCAGTTTTTCCAAGTTACTCCAATTGCAAGCCTAGAAACCCATGGGAAGCAATCCCCTCCAAAGCGGTGCCTCTGCCTTCAGCAAAGGCTGCCAGGCAAAAGAGAGAGTTTGCTCAGGTGCCCCAGCCTTTTAAGGGCACTGGCACCTCCTGACTGCCACACAGTTCTGGTTCTGGTCACGCCTCTGGGCTTTTAAGAGCCATTAACAATTTTTGGGTGCAAATAGTTATGGAATGCAAAAACATTTTGGGTTACCCAAGACAATTATAAATTTTAATTGTTGTGGAGTAAACAAATGTATGGTGTTTATTTCTCTTACTGTATTACAAAATATATAAAGCTATGTATTAAAGGATATGCAGCTCTCTTTCTGAGGAGAAAAGGCTACAAGTATGATTATTCATACATATTCATATTCAATAGATCATTCAGTAGATGAGTCCCAAAGTACTGAGGTGTTTGCAATACTGGATACATTCACCAGACTGGTTTATCAACCAGCAACATTAGCATATCATAAGCCAATACTACAAAATACCCCTCAATGATAATCTTAGCCCAGGCCCCAAGGACAATAAACATTACCACAGGGAACACACACTGCAAGTAAGACACTACAACTATTACAGTACAAAACCCTGGGCTAAAACACAACGGTGAGAGCAAATGAATCACCATTATAACCAGTAACTATTGAACGAATACAATGAATGTTTGTAATAACTCTCATTTAACACAGTGTGGTCAGATCTGTCATCTCAACCCATTGTTCCTCACACTGGGCACCAAAAAGGATTGTTGTAGTTGAAAGCCAGCTGGCAACTAAGCACCATGCAGCTACTTGCTCACACCCTCCCCCCATCCCCAATGGAATGGGAAGGGGAATAAAAAGTAAAACTTGTAGGTTGAGATAAGAACATTTTAATGATTGAAACTAAGTAAAATATATTAATAATAATATTAAATAACAATAATGAAAAAAACTCAAACAAACCAAGGAAAAACAAGTGATGCACAATAAAATTGCTTATCACCCCCTGACCAATGCCAGACCCTGTCCCAAATCCTGATCCGTCACCCTCCCAGATAACTTGCCCAGTTTACATACTGGACATGATGTTCTACAGTGTGGAATATCCTTTGGGCCAGTTTCGGGCACTGTTGCAGCCTGTATTCAGCTAGTAAAGTCCAGGGTAAAGAAGCAGAAAGGGCCTTTGCATGATATCCACAGAT